>OY992501.1:4934993-5534993 GCA_963921215.1 Scoparia ambigualis
CGGAACCAGACAGAGTGCACAGACTCGAGAGAAAGAAACAGAGAAAATAAAAATATAAAAACATGTCGTTCGTTACCAAATTATTCAGTAATATCGTATAATATAGGGCAATGGGAGTTGAACCACGGTTTCCCGCATTTAGCGGTTCCGCTAGCCACAAACAGTTGTTACATTTAACTCAAAAGGTGGGTCTCCTGTGACACTGTTTTGTGTTTTCTAACACCTAACATCAAACATCTAACATATATGGGCGTGGCCTACGTACATATTTTGTTAGTTGTTTGATGTTAGGTGCTAGAAAACACAAAACAGTGTCGCAGGAGGCGGGTCGCCTTTACGTAAAGTACCTACATGACTCTGTGTTGCGAATATAAAAAAGCCGGTCAAGTGCAGACGGACTCGCGCATCGAGGGTTTCGTAAAAAAAAAACACGGTGATTGAGTATCGAAGATTTTTCGTAATTTTTTTGTGATCGTACAACATATTAAATACAATTAATTTATTATTGTTATTAGATGTTAATTTCAACTCGTTACCTCCTCGCGTTCCCGAGAAAATGGATATTGACAGGCAGAAAGTGATCCTATAAGGGTTCCGTTTTTCCTTTTGTGGTACGGAACCCTAAAACAGAATTAATTTATTATACACGCATGCATAGTCAATTAATAATACAAAATAATTATAAAAATAATTATGTACCTAATTTTTCTGTGGCTGTGTAAAATTAAGAATGTATTTTGCAAATTATGCTGATAAACAATACAATTTTAAGAGATAATATTTAGAGATAGAGGTAGGGCAGAGCAGAGCACAGCAGAGCAGGGCAGATAGAATAAAATGGAGCCATAAATGTGTGTTCGCTTGTTTGTAATTATTTCGCAATCGCATACAGAAGTTAGCACAAGCGTAAATATAAAATAATAAAAAATAAACTATCACTTGATACTATCACAAACACATAATCTGCACAAAGCACACAATGTTTTTAGATTTATAAGATGTCATCTGCATTTTTGCACAATTAATGTAAACCGCACACAGCAATATAGATTCGCTTGCAGCATAGCACAATTCGACGAGCACACTTTAAAATGTAACATCAAAATAGATATAATAAATAGCGCTAGACCAAAAGAGATAAAGCGCAACGCTTCGCAGTAAAAAAAAAACGATAAATTTCAAATGTGAAACTTATATATTGTACCGACTCCTAAATTGTACCACCTTAAAATTTCCCACTTAAACGGTGCCATTATTCTACACTGGCAACACAAAACGAGGCGACTACAGCGCCACTGTCACTGCGCCATTTTGACACGAGAGTGAGAGTGAAAATCTTTTTTTATGTGACTTGATGTAATTTCTTCGTCTATTGTCTAAGAAGGTAGCTCAACAAAAATGTTAGTAATCATTTAACATTCGCGAGTACAAATCAGGTTAGGTTGTTCTTTTTTTATGTTTGCTATCGAACTACCGTCACAGAATAAATAATAGTACCTACCGGGTACCCTATATTGGACTTTTTCGAGGTTCCAGAATTGGACCCGTACAATTATTACAATTATATGTAAATCTCAAGTAAGATTTACGATCCTATTTTGCCAAGAATGATCCTTATCATCAAAGCTATCATTACCAAAAATATTGTTCCTAATAATACGTAAATAAAGAATTATGATTAATAATTTCGTATTATTTCAGATTGCTACCTCCCTAAATTTTATACAATGGGTTTTCTTTGGTACAATTTAGGCATCCCGTGGTACAATTTGAATACTAGTTCCGTGAATTGCATCGAAGGACAACTATCAGTAGATTAATATTTTTTCACACCACCTGCTCGACAATGTCAAATTATATGTCATGCAAACCTAACCTAAAGTAAGCCAATAAAGACCTGAGGTCTAGCAGGACATTAATATTGTACTGAATTTCATTATGATCCGCTGTGATTTGAATTTGGAACATAAATAGAAATCGCATACGAACATTTACTATAAAGGTAGTACCTAGTTACGTTCCGTATACGCCTTTAACGACACCCAAGGGACGAAAAGGGGTTGGTAGTATTATTTTGATGAGCCCATCGCCGCTCTATGCTGTTGGATGTATGTGCAGTATTTATTTAGTCCGTTAGTCGCCTTTTACGACACCGAAGAGAAGAGAGGGGTTGGTAGTATTATTTTGATGAGCTCATCGTCGCTCCATGCTGTTGGATGTATGTGCAGTCTTTAGTCCGTTAGTGGCCTTTTACGACAATGAAGGAAAGAAAGGGGTTGGTAGTATTATTTTGATGAGCCCATCGCCGCTCTATGCTGTAGGATGTATGTGCATGCAGTCTTTAGTCCGTTTGGGTCATTTTAGCTCCTTGTATAACAATCTACTATTATTTTACTATTGCTTTTTATTGTCTCGTAGATGGTGTGAAAAGTAGAGTATTCTCCTCGGGGATAAAGGTGCCTTCGTCTTGGGCGACCTTGAATCCCAAGCTGCACTCAGGATTCTTGTCTTAACTCCCTCGCATTGCTCGGGAGTTAACTCTAATCACCCTCGCTACGCTCGGGAGTTAACGCTAGAATCCTTCGTTTCGCTCGGGATTCAATACGGGGCGCCCGCTACATAAGAAACTACTTTATCACCTTGGTGCATAATCTACTTTTAAATAGTCATAACTTAATAAGAATCTTAGGTGCGTAATATGTTATAACAGGAATACCAAGTTATAATAGGTGATACCTAAGTCAGATTGGGCTTCTCTAACTTACAAGGTTTAGGTATTTTTTATTGTTGTCAAAAGCGTAATATAACCAGTGTGTTCTGCCTCCCAGGACTTACGGTGCCGAGACGTGGACGCTCACACAGGAGACTGTGTACAGGATGAGAGTTCCACAGAGAGCCATGGACCGTGTTCCCAACATCGAGATTCGAAGTCGAACAAAGGTCAAAGATGTTGGGAATCGTATAACAGACCTAAAATGGAGCTGGGCAGGACACCTGGCAAGGCAAGGTGATGACAGGTGGAGTAAGGCGCTGGACACAGAAACGTCGGTCGTCCTGCGGCAAGATGGGCAGACGATGTGGCGAACATCGCGGGCAAGATTTGGATGAGATTGGCACGGGACCGTCAACAGTGGCACATACGAAGAGAAGCCTATACACCCAGCAGTGGGTGAAGTCAGGCTGTGGATGATGATGATGTCAAATGTGGTCCAATATAGGTTACTCTCCACTACATTTTGTATGCAAGCACATTTAAAGAACCACTGGCGTGTCACGGGCGCACGATCAGACGCACCGAACCACCAAATAGTGTCTGTCACTACAATCATTACTTCCATACAATTGTTGTACTTATGTCAGTTCATTATCGAGCAGCCGTAGTCAGTTTGTCTATAGCCGTAGCTATCCAAGGAAATCTTCTTAAATCATACATAGAAATGAATGTCTACAAACATTAGCTAGTTATGGAATCGTTATAAAATGTAATGATAGATGTTGTGTTAAGAAAATAAAAGTCATTATGTTATTATCCTAGTAATATTATAAACGCGAAAGTTTGTAAGTATGGATGGATGTTTGTTACTCTTTCACGTAAAAACTACTGAATGGATTTGGATGAAATTCGGCATACAGATAGTTTATAACCTGGATTAACACATAGGATACTTTTTATTCCGATATTCACACGGGAGCGGGAACCACGCGGATGAAACCGCGAGCGGCCGCTAGTCATACATATTATAAAGTAAACTCGCCGCGTTCCTCTGCCTCGCTTTTCTCTACCACGCAATGGATTTTTATGCGGTTTTCACTAAAAGATAGAGCGATAACTGAGGATGGTTTTTGTTTATATCTTGTAGAATATTTTTATAAATGGCTGAAGTATGACGGTTTTTATAAGTTAGCGTGGACGAAGGCGTGGGCTAGTAAAATATATGAAAACAATATAAATATTATGTAATTTTAACTAAAAGTGATTACACGGGAATTGTTCGTCGGTCAGTCTGTCGTAAAAAGAGACATGACGTCTGTCCCTAAAAGCCATTTCGAGTTCATTATTTGTGAATGAGTAGGTCTCTAGTTCGTCGTCATCCAATCGAAGACTTTCTGGCCAAAAGTACGTGAAAACTGTCAATACTGATACAAGGCTGGATGGAGCTTATCTGAGGACGTCAGATTTGATCTCATAGCAGCACACCTCTTTAAATTAAAGCAAAGTCACGGAAAAAGACTAAACTAAACACCACCTCCCTAAACAGACTCTGGCCAAATCAAGGCGAGATGGCGATAATGCCAGGCTGCGACTCAACGCAAATACAGATTATCTTTATATTTATATATATATTCTTAACTCTTCTGTACGAGTGTTTGTAACTCGATTTAAACGGAAAGCCAAAGATTGGACGGGGCAACGTCTGTCGCGTCCCCTAGTCATTGTTATAAAATATAAGCCAGATGTTTGAACCGTCCTGAATAAAAAAGGTAATTCGTAACAAGCTACCGACAATTAATATAATTGTATGCAAGTTACTTTCTACGCAAAATGAGATTCTTTTCAAGGCATTCATATTTATACAATAGGGAAAGACGGCTAAGTAGGTACTTCAAGCGTCTAGAAACCATTTCTTTGTTCCTATTCTTGTCGGAACAAATCAGTCTGTTTTTATAATGGTATATAAGATGGAGCTTGTATGGATGGAGGTAATACCTTACCAACGAAATTGCAGATTTATACAAAAAAGGGCAATAAAATTATAATTCAATATAATTATATACAACCTTAATTTTTCTTTATACAAAAACAATTAAGGGTGAGTTCCACCCATAAAACTGAACAACTTCCCCTAAGAAACCTATGTGCAAAAATGACAAAAAATTTCGATTTCCCATACTATTGTCGTCAGCTGCTGATCGGACAGTTTTGTATGGGAGGTCGAAATTTTTTTGTCATTTTTGCACAATTAGATTTTTTTGGGAAAATTGTCCAGTTTCATGGGTGGAACTCACCCTTAATTGTTTTTGTATAAAGAAAAATTAAGGTGGTATTTATTTTTATTAATATAATTCCGCTTATGCTTTTTGTATTGCCTCCAAATATTTTTTAAACGATCAGTAGGCTTACATTTGAAACACGATTGCATTAGTCAATTTCCAATCACAAATCTAAAAAATGTCAAATGGCACATAGCGCCACATTGGAATTAAATTGCGTGGAAATTGATTGAACAAATTATTATCGAGATGGCGTTCCGGAATTATCTTTACTTATCCTAATATCGATACATATTAATCGTATTGGAATTGTATTGAGATTGAGTTTGCGTTCGAGAGTAACCCCCCTGGTGGTATAACCGAGCTCCACCTTATGACGGATGCAGCAGAAACTTGGCTGAGGAGTCTAAAAGTAGACATGATCCGCGCAGGATCAATTTTGCCGTACGCAATAATAATAATAAAATATCCGTTGTATCAGTTGTATCTGCGGGTATCTTCTGTATATCGGATATTGGTTTTACTAATTGTGTAAACTAGACGCTGCACTCCAATAACACCTCAAAGAGACTTATAATACTCTTTGTATATGCGGTTAGCTACCGTAATTAAGTACATAGGATATTTGTTTCGCTAATTGTGTTCGTTAACCTGTCAGCTGCCGTCAGACAAAATAGAAACTCAATTATCAGAAATCGATTTTTGGTTTTCTCACAGACGAGAGGTTAGGACAAAAGTAGACTTCCATAATATAGAATCTCAAAAGCGGGTTAGGTGCACCTAGATATAATACCGGAAGAAATAATATTTATTTTAAACGTTCGATCAGTAAGAAAATCCAGCTAAAAAATATTAAGACCGCATAATATGTTTGTATTCGGCCGTAAAAAAAACACGACCGGCGAAGCGCAAGAACTTAGTAGCTCTTTTAGGCTCTCGTACTTCGAAGGCTCAATCAATGCAGCCAAAATAAAATTTTACAGTTTACCATACTTTGATAAAATCCAAATCACGATTTGCTGCTCTATTACTAATATTGTTGCGCTGCAGACATATTCAATATCCTATGACATCAATTTTAAGGCTGCCCAATATCACATTACTAGCTGATCAACTAAGTTATATTTGAAGACCCTAGAACCAGCTTAATTCACTTTGTTTGCTGGCAAAACAGATTTTGTAGCTGACCAAAATCTCTTCTATGAGGTGACCGTTTAAATGCTAGCCATATAACAACAATAAGAAAATCTAGGGGTTGAGAAACTTATTTTACAACAACAACAGTTTTTTACAACATTAACAGAATGCTAATAACACTAATAATCGGGCAGACTGGTTCTACGTCTCTTACGCTGCACCAGTTGTCTATGCGCCATGACTGGACTCTACTTTCAATTAAGGTGGAGCGGAGTCATTTGCCGGGCTAAATATAAAAAAAATACTACACATAGGTACTATTAAGTTGATGCTACCTACAATATTAGCGCAGTACCAGGCTCTGTGTATCTGCGAGTACCAGCCCCTTACTCTTGAAACCGATCGCTATTGGATCAATTGGTATTGTGAATTTTCGTACTCCTAAGTTACGACACCAGAGCTAATATGGATTCATATTGCGAGGATATTGAGTGAAAAAAAATACAAAACTTAATGCCATTTAGTTCACCCAATATGAATCCAAATTAGTGCTGGTGTCGTAACTTAAAAATACGAAAATTCACAAAACCAATCGGTTTCAAGAGTAAGGGGGCTGAGTGGATATTGACTTCGTTAGACAGAGTGCACTGCCTCTGTCTCTCAAAGGCAGGTAGGTAGATGCAACTCAATATAAAATTGATGTTTCTATATTCGCGCGGCACTGTCGCGTCGCGTCGGCCGCCCGCCATCGATCAATTATATGACCTATGTTCGCCGGCGTCAGACTGGTAGGTACATAAGGGAAACAGGACGCCCGCCGGCAGCCTAGGTACAACTATAACAGCTAACAGCACTACCTAGGTACTCGAAAAGGGTTCCCATTTTGTGTTTGTAAAATATTCTATGCAATATTTGAAAATAATATCTTTGTGGGGTTGCTATTTAGTAATTTACAAAGAGCCTGACATTTCGATAAAAGTCCGGACTTTTTAGTCACAAACATTACTCACTTTTTATATTTTGTTTTTAGCATTGAATCATAACTAAAGCATAGAAAGAGTCCAATAAATATTGAAAGAAAAGAGACAAAAAAGTTGCTACAAGCGAATGGCGACCAAACGGAGTTCACACTCAAATGTCATAGCACTAATTCTATGCTTTAGTTATTACTCTGAGGTTTTTTAGATAAATGAGAAGGAAGTTAATAAAGATTATGGCCCTGTTTGATATTACTTAATATGTAGTTTTGTAACTCATTTTCCTAAATCCGGACAAATTGAAGAGCCGGACAAAGTCCGGACTAGAGTCTAAAAGTCCGGATATGTCCGGCTTAATCCAGACGGATGGTAATCCTGGTTGCGGCACACTAAAAGAATACCTACTTCTTACCCATATCTTCCGTTGGGTGTCGTTAAAGGCAATGCACATACATTCAACAGTACAGAGCGGTGAAGGGATCACCACCTGTCACGCTGAGAACATGTTCATCATTCATCATCATCATAAGCCAGAGGACGTCCACTGCTGGACAAAGGCCTCCACCACGACCGGTGTTGTGCTGCTCGCATCCGAAGGCCTGCCCACACTGCGTCGAGAACCGTTCTGCCCCAACGGCCATCGGTTCTACGGGCGATGTGCCCTGTCCATTGCCATTTGAGCTTGGCGAACATGTGTAATTGTAATTTGGTGAAACGCGGACTATGCCAGACGTCTGACGGTTTTGTGGTCCTCATTGGCTTGTCTCTGACTGACCCTGAGGGGATAATGGTCGTTTATGTATGTAAAATGGGAACCCTGTACACGGAACCCTGACTTTTGACTTGGTGCGCGTCGTTAGCACGGTCACCGATTATTAATTATCAAATGCGTATACTTTGGGCTAATTCAAGTCAAATACATACATACAAATTTGTTGATTTACTTATTTTTAAGGAAGTTTTGCAATTCAGTACTAGATATAATCGTTCATCTATACCCTATTCTTAATCTTAAATAGGATCGGTACAATATGCCTTCTTCTTTCACTCTGCTTTTGCCATATCATCATTCCCACATCTATTACCTTTAAATAAGTTATTATAACATTATAATGTAATAGCTAAAAAGTTAAGATAAAATGTTTACTAGAAAAAAATCAACCAGTCTCAGGAAGCTCGAATGGGATTCGAACCCACGACCTTTGGATTGCCGGTCCACTGCAGCACTGTTTGGGAAACCGAAATGCGTAAACGCTCTTAAGAGTTCTGCTTAAGTTCTTAAAAATTTAAGGGATTTTCGATGAGTTAAGGTCAAGTATAGCCTACACACTGTCCCACGGCTGGGCAAATGCTTTCATTATTGAAACCAATTGATTGAATAAGTGAGAAAAGAACAATATTATCCAGCTCCTCCGGACTTCGGAAGGCACGTTACGCTTGGCCAGAGTGATCCAGAAGTCCACTGCACCAGTGGACCGGCAATCCAAAGGCCGTGGGTTCGAATCCCATTCGAGCTTCCTGAGACTGGTTGATTTTTTTCTAGTAAACATTTTATCCTATATTTATATAGCATTATGAATGCAAAATTTTAATAATAAAAGTTAAGAGTTTACAAATGTTTACGAGTAAAGAGTATTTGAAAAAATAGATACTTGCTGATACCATTTACATCGACCCACATAAAACACGTGTACGGTAAAAAAATAACATATAAATCGGCCCACACGAACATCGAAGCTCAACAGCAAACATATAATTTTTTTAAGTATTATTGCTTAGTCAAGAGTCTGCTTGAGTTACGAAAAGATACGTCTATTGTTAAGTTACCAAACATCGGATTTTTATCATCATAACAAAATGATTGGCTCAAATTGGTTGCTATATGTCATTTTCGCTTGCTCAAGTTCAAGCGAAAGAGATGAAAGCAGCGTGGGCGCCAATGGGATCCATAACAAAAGCTCAACAGGTCTCCCTCTGCCCCCTCCCACCCCGACTTCGTTGCTAGAGCGTACATACTTACAAAGAGTGCTAACTTTCTTATACAAGTACTTAGGTTTTCTATTTGATATTTGAAAATGTTTCTCTTACAAAAAGTGTAAAAAATATACTTAAGTATAAGATTTTATAACAGGTGTCATAGGTGAAGTTTTAGTCTCTATGTGACAAAGAAATTATCAAAAATAAATGTAATTTTGTTATAAATTGATTCAAACTAAATATTTAATCAGTTTTGAAATTGAACTCTTGTAAACTTGATTTTGTTACATTTATTTATTTATTTATGGTACACAGACAGATTGATTATAGCCAATACATATTCGAAAAATAAATTGAATTTTTGACTTAGCCTAGACAGTAACCTACGGTAACTAACAGTAACTACACGTAAAGTGTACACAGCATGGTAAAACAATCAGCATACGAATAAATAAAAAGTATAGAACCCAAAATTAAGTTATTAAATAAATTACATTTAAAAAAATCTAAAATAATTAATAAAATAAATTGTTAGTAAAATTATTAATAAAACTAAGCAAAATTAATAAATACATTTTATATAATTATTATGACGTTCATCGCATCATGTGACACTGACTGTGTTCGAAATTAGCCCTAACTATTAACTTCAAAGACAAAATGCCTAATGCCGAAATTTCGTTTCACCGCAACGATTTCTCTCGGTCGATTTTCGTTTGTTATTTATAGCGCTTCCCATTAATTTTGAAATTTCAAACAATTTTCTATAAATTAGGACTAGTACTTAATTTAAATTCCAAATCTATTTTGTATTAACGAAAGGAGAATGACCAAACCAGCCTATTCGATATCTATTGCGTCTTAATCATTCACATATCAAAAGTGTTCTCTTAAGTTATAATGATTACTGTTATAAAAGGTTTTCTATAGAACGGCGCGTTAAGAGTCAAGTGATAAATAGATGCTGAACTGAACTGATAGTCATACGATTGTCAACAGTTGTCATAACCTCAAAATACCTAAAAAGTCTTAAGCTAAAAATGAAGACAGCTTCAAACTCCCGCATGATATTGTAATGTAATTTTTTCTTCATAATTCAGAGCATTGCTGCTATTGATTACTATTTATTTCATTAAAGCGCTGTGTTACGCTAGCTAGCTAAAAACTAGCCTAACTCCCATAGTAAAAAGGTCTTCTCCTTTCGGAAGGAATGGAAACCGCTGTAAATAGCAAACGAAATTCGGCCGAAATTTCGATTCGGAAAAGGAGAATAGACCTTAAAATCCTTCCTGTTTTAAGTCACCGATAGTAAGATAATTGAATCCAGTTACAATATTTTGTTGTTGTATAAAATTATTCCGAAGGCTCCAAGTTTGCAACTCCAAAATTATTGTGAAACTTTCAAGTTCACTTATAATTAATTCCAGACCCTTTTCCACCCTACTCATTTACCCAATAAAATCAGTATCAAAAGTCTACAAAGGTAGACTAGGTACACGTAGGCTGCAGACTAGACACAGGGAAGCTGCATATTATGTAAATCGCCCTTCCCCTTATGTGTCTCGGACGCCCCGGTGCAACGTGCCGAAATACAAGCGTCGCGTCGCGTCGCGGTCCGTCGGCTGCGATCGATCGAATAACCATTCGATCACGTTAACGAGGACGACAATTTGCATGAAATTAATGCAGGGATATTCTGTAGGCCTATACTATCATCTCTTTTCTGCAGTAATTTCGCATACGAATTAGCTTATTGAGATCTATAGTTTTCTTTGCTTTTGATAAAACTTACACCAACAAAGATATTGTTATAAACGCCGTAACGTAACTCATTAAGTTTTTTGAACATTGTTTAATATAAATACTTTAACTATTCAATAAGTTACGAACGTCAGTATACCTACCACCTACTAAATCATTTTCAAAATAGATCCAGAAAATAGAGGCCATATGTTAGGCATCAAAATATTTTGCTGCCTAGGTGACCTCGATCAATATTCATAAAATGTAACAGGAAAGACGTAAATAAATTTCATTTCATTTCATCTCATAACGTAACCAATATTTTACACTGCAACCGAAAGGTCGTCCCTTCGTCGAGCTAGGGGTGAAATCACCCCTATGTAGCACAGTGCGCCTAGCAACCCTACCCCACGCAGACACAATCAAGCTCTATTGAAATACCTAAAATAGGAACCCTAATTTGAGGGTCCGCGTTCGTGAAACTCAATACCAATGATGAACGGCCCCAATCCTACTTACATAACAATATCGCTACACCCGCTGACGCCGTTCGCCGCTGATCAAAGCGATGTCCGGCTTAATTAAATATTAAAGCTGAAACCCTGTTTGACAGTCTCTAATTGAAGTCCGCTTCAAAAGTAGCGCAGTCTGACAAAGGCTATGTAAAATTGTGAACGAGGAGCGATTTCACTTTACAAGCAAGTAATACTCGTATGCAGGTGCCGTGGGAGGAGAGACACTTGCCGTGCGACGATTGACGCTGAGACGCTGCGGCGCCGCCTTATAGGGTCGCTTTGAAATCACTCACGCATTCAATAGTACTTGGAAACAGCACTGAGTATGGACTATCAATTATGCCTGTATAATAAAAGTATGAAATGAACGACGACGACGGCTGAGTGCTCTGCCCGATAATAGTAACACTGTGGTAGTACTGAGTGTCAACCAAAACTGTTTACTTATGTTTTACCAACCCGCGTTTGGCAATCGTTAGTGATATAAGACAATATTCGTAACTTGAGATAAGAATACTACCAACACCAATTAACCCCTCTCTTCCCTTCAAGGCAGATGGAGCCCCACATAACCTTCCCTTCTGGGGGTAGGGAATTCATAAGGCGGATTCACAAAAAAAAAAGTGTTGTAAAGGGCGAGTAAGGGACTAAAAAGACTGCAGATACATCCAACAGCATAGAGCGGCCATGGGCTCACCACCTGTCATACTGAGCACATATACAGAGGTAATGTCGTGGACTATTGCAGTGGACTGCTTCTAAACAGTACCTATTGCCTAGTCTTTGACTAACCCTTTGGGGATGTCGTGAAACTATGTACGAATACAAATACAGTACAAATACTTAAGGGGAGGTATTTCGAGCGCTTCCCTCTCGTTCTCTCGACGGTAGGTACAACGGTAAGGGACGGGTATAACAGCGAAGCGGCGCGAATAATCGCGTTTTATATTTAAAAAAATTGATAGATGTAATAAATAAAAAACCATCGGTTATAATAACTCAAGTTATTTACGAGCTTCATTTTGGTAAATGACTCATAATATAAAATCACTTATTTTAAGAATAAAACCTGGAAAAGAAGATATAATGACGCAAAAATATGTAACTTTGTGAATTTATTCTATCGAGCAGTTGGCTCGATAGAATAAATTCACATTTATAAAATCGTGTTTCCATCGGGTGTTTCCCAGAATAAAGCCTCAACAATATTTGATAATTCTCGCAGATTTTAATTTTACTGTTTACTACTTCAAAAAGTAATTCTAAGAACGTGTTATTTTAATTTTTCACTAACACCTAGCCTTAATTCCAATGATGGAGACCTTGCCCACAAGTGGGACAGAAAATATAATGAACATGAATAAAAAAAAATATTGCGAAAGCATTTTGATACCCAAAATGCTAATTCGTCAGCAGGATTCATGATCGAATATTGGTGACGTAGTTCAAACAATGAATATAAGGCTTCCATGGCGTTCAAGTAAGTGGATAGCCTAATTAGGGCACAACCTGCGTTATACTGCCGCCGCCACATTGTAAAACAATAATTCTGAGTTTTTCAAATAAAGGGTCTTTCACGCCACCCTTAAATTACTCACACGATTCAAGAGAAAGGTAGGTATAAGTACTATCTGTTCGATGTGGATTATTGTTAATTAAGACTTAGGTTCATCCGTGATTCATAGTTTTCTTCACCTCACCTGATGTTAAGTGATGATAAGACTATGATGGTGGAAGTGCACTTCGCCCGGATTCTTAACTACCTACTGAGGAGCTGGCTATCAATTTCAAACTGTCGGAAAACAACAATGATTGAAGAAGAACCATTGATGTTATGGAAACATATTTAAATAAGATTGTGCTAACTAGCCAAGTGGACTTAAAACGCCCTACCAACTAACCAACCAAACAGAGTACAAACATGTCGCAGGGAATCGAACCATACCGTTTTATCAGATGGGTATCAAACTTAAGAGGCATATTACATCTCGAATGTGATTTTTGCGTAAAATGCCCATTTTTGCAGTTGTATTTATTGTTTTTATCGAAATAGGATAATAAATTTGTGCATAATATTACAAATCTCCATTCTGTGAGCATAAGTTGAATTCGGACGGCCGGCGCATCGCATTTTGTAGTAATTTTGCAGTTGTATTTATCGTTTTTATCGAAATATGATAATAAATTCATTATAAAATCTTTATTCTTCATGAAATAACAATTACTCTGAAATACATTTTGCTCAATAATATTATCGTAGATAGGAGATATTCACAGTTAACTTATAGCGATTTTCGAAGTTTTTTGGTTTAGAATAAGATTTTTTTCCTAAATAAAATCAATAATATCTAATAATTTCGAGGCCGCTACGCACTATTCGACTATATAAGAGATAACATTATAATTTTTTTATTTCACTTGTTTAGAACAGTAGTTCAATAGATGAACTCAAAAAGTGCCTTCGCGCACTTTATGAAAATCTTTCTCTGCAATTTTGGGTTTAATTAAAAAATTAAACAAAATTTACAAAAAGCGAGGGAGCTACGCACTATTCCAATAGCTATTCTACACTATTCAATGAGTCATAATTGTTAAAGTATTTTGTTTCTGCGATCCATAACGCCAAAATTGGCCATTTTACGCAAAAATCACAGTCGAGATGTAATAGGCCTCTTAAGAATATTTTTAATTCTACACTTGCAATGCATCGCAGTCCGAAACACACGTCCGTGTTGGGAATCGAACCCAGGAGCTCCGGACATCCCCACCCACCCTCGGCCACCGAGACGTCATCATAAACAATACAAACATACTCGTACAGTCACGAGCAAAAATATGTAAACACGTGTAACTCTTAATACAATGGAATAAGAGTCAAAGTGTATACAAATTGGTGCTCGTGACTGTACATCACGCCCGTTTCCCGGAGGAATTATGCAGAACACACATCCTTTGATCATTCACTCATTCATTGTTATAGTATTTATACACCTTAATTTTTTACTCGTTTTAATGAAATTAAGGGTGAGTTCTACCCATGAAACTGAACAACTTTCCCCAAGGAACCTACTTATATGACAAAACCTATGACAAAAAAATTTCGACCTATACAAAACTGTCTGATTAGCTGACGACAAGTAGGGACGTCAAAATTTTTGTCATTTTTGCACAAGGTTTCTTGGGGAAAGTTGTTCAATTTCATGAGCGGAACTCACCCTTAATTTAATTAAAATGAAAAAAAATTAGGGTGTAGACACTAAAGATACTGTCTATGAATAAGCGTTTCCATCAAAGACTTACAAAAAGGGTGCACGAGGCGAGCATGAATGGAATAGTTGGAAGGGGAAGGCCTTCGCGAACGTACTCCGACGTTCTCGTGTAAGGTCAGGGCCTTACCATCCACTCTTAGGTGCTATTCATCGCATATATCGTCATCCCTTTCTAAATGTACTCCAGCTGAGATTTGAGTGTGAGTTTGGTTTTAGAATACGAGCCTTAGAGCAAGTGCTCTAAGGCTCGTACTATGCAAATTCCCATACGAATTTTGCATATTTTTTATTTTTTTATAGGCAAACGAGCATGCGGGTCACCTGATGGAGAGTAATCACCGCCGCCCATGGACACTGCAAAACCAGAGGAATCGCAGGCGCGTTGCCGGCCTTTAAAGAAGGAATAGGTTTTAGGAAGGAATAGGAATTGTGAGGAGGGGGGGAGGATGGGCCTCCGGAACCCTCACTGGCCGGACGAAACACAACAGCACCAAGTGCCGTTATTTCACGCCGGATATTCGTGAGAGGGTGGTATTACCCCGGGCGAGCCGGCCCAATGCGTGCTGTAACGCAGCGTGGCTCTACCACTCAGTCAGTGTCACTCATTTAGCACCACCCAAGGGTCACGTGTAGGGTCTCAAGGGTATACGCGAGTAACTTTAACCCACTAAATAAATATTAAGATTAAAGTAATACTGCTCTAAAGGTACGCTTACACGGGAAATTAAAATTGATCAATTATGAGCAACACTGGGCGATTGTGACGTGAGAAAATATGGAGCAATACACGGCAACAGCAACAAGCATCAATTTGGCGAAATGTTTTGCAACAACAATATGGAGCAATATGGAGCAACTCGGCAATACGAAGCAATTCTTTCATACACGAACAAAACTATCGCTCGCCATGGAGGACGATTTTCTTGCAGCGGCAGCCTGCAGTGCTTTTATTATTATGAATCACAAGCAAAGGAAACAGAAAAGGAACAGACATATTTGGGTACGAACGTTTTTAGCAAGACGGAATCAATCATCGTTGTGTTGTGAATTAGATGATATTTTAATATAATGTATAATGAATGAATGTAATTGTAATGAACATAAATAGAAATCGCATACCTACGAACATTTACTATAAAGGTAGTGGTAGGTGTGCAGTCTTTAGTCCGTTAGTCGCCTTTTACGACACTCAACGGAAGGGAGGGGTTGGTAGTATTATTTTGATGAGCCCATCGCCGCTCTATGCTGTTGGATGTATGTGCAGTATTTATTTAGTCCTTTAGTCGCCTTTTACGACACTGAAGAAAAAATAGGGGTTGGTAGTATTATTTTGATGAGCCCATCGCCGTTCTATGCTGTTGGATGTATGTGCAGTCTTTAGTCCGTTAGTCGCCTTTTACGACACTGAAGGGAAGAGAGGGGTTAATAGTATCATTTTGATGAACCCATCGCCGCTCTGTGCTGTCGTAGGATGTATGTGCTGTCTTTAGTCCGTTAGTCGTCTTTTACGACACTGAAGGGAAGAGAGGCGTTAATAGTATCATTTTGATGAACCCATCGCCGCTCTGTGCTGTCGTAGGATGTATGTGCTGTCTTTAGTCCGTTAGTCGTCTTTTACGACACCGAAGGGATGAGAGGGGTTGGTAGTATTATTTTAATGAGCCCATCGCCGCTCTATGCTGTAGGATGTATATGCAGTCTTTAGTCCGTTAGTCGCCTTTTACGACACGCAAGGGAAGAAGGGGTTGGTAGTATTATTTTGATGAGCCCAACGCCGCTTCATGCTGTAGGATGTATGTGCAGTCTTTAGTCCGTTAGTCGCCTTTTACGACACGCAAGCGAAGAAGGGGTTGGTAGTATTATTTTGATGAGCCCATCGCCGCTCTATGCTGTAGGATATATGTGCAGTCTTTAGTCCGTTTGGGTCATTTTAGCTCATTGTATAACAATCTACTATTGTTTTACTGTTGCTTTTTATTGTCCCTATCTACCGACCTCAATAGATAGGGTATCGCAACTGGAACTACGGGTCCGGTTGTGTTTTCAGAGGTACTACGGGGTTCCGGTTCTAGCCCCCCGCTGGTCGTGCCTTTAACCAGGCGCCTCCGGCGGGATCCGGACATGGGTTGGACTCGTAGTGGCGTGTGGTTAGCTGTAGAGCTTGGGAATGTTCGTTTGTCCTGGTATTGTGTGCCAGGACTTCCAAACTCGTGCACAGCGAGCGGGGCCTAGTAGCGGTCTCTGAGGGGCCAGAAGCGAAAAGTCCTGCGGGGAACGTGAGTTTCCCTTATAGTTGGCAGCTTTGTCCGGTGGTTTTCATTGGACATTGGTGTTGACATCTCCGGTACTAGTCTGGAGAACTAGTAGAGGCGGCCTTCTAGATGCCGTAGCCTCCGGTCCAGCCAGCCGCGTAGGACGTGGGAACTGGCTAGGCGCCCGGATGGGTTCCGAGAAGTGAGTGTGCTTACTACTCCGCTACCAAGGTGGACACTTGGGAGTCGACTTTAGAGTCGACGACCCTAGCAGTGGCACTGCGAGTTGTGCCCTTCGTGCAACGAGAAGTGAGCGAGCTTGACAGCTCCGGTTACCTATCTGGACAATAGGCAGTGAACTACACGTGTTCACGGGGATACTCTCCTGAGACACTAGTCTTATGAGTACCGAATGAAGAGCGCGCTGCGGCGGGCACTAATTTGGCGTCAAGACCTAACGTTGGTGGTCTCCTGCGCGAGTGTTCTACTGGCGCAGGGACGTCTGGCACTTCTTGCAATAACCTAACGGTTTGTCTCGAGGTGCCAGTACAAATAAACTTAGTGAAGTAAGGAGAGGGGATGTTGCTTTTTATTGTCTCATAGATCGTAATAATATAATAAAATAAAATATTCAGTTTAATATGTTACTTTACACTGGCCAAATATGCTGACCGCACGAAGCCATTATAAAAAAACACCCAAGCGCTAGCTGTCCCTGCGGAAGCGAGACGCCGCAAAATCAATAAGTGCAAGCGAGACAGGAAACAAAATAGCTGTTAATTTCCAGACTCCCTGGATATTCGGCAATACGTGTCGGCAACATTCAGCAATTGGAATATATGGAGCAATTATTAGCAATATTGCCGAAACAATTGCCAAAACAATAGCCGAAAATTTTTGAAGTTGCTCCACATTGCTCCACTAATTGCTCCATATTGATCAATACGTATTGCCAGCAATAATTGACCAAAAAATTTCCCGTGTAAGCGCCTCTTAAGATGCGCCAAATCAGTCCACTTCACGTTCTCCTTAAAGAAAGGTGCACCAGTTAGACTGGATGATCAACCACTTCCTCATAGAAATTCAGTGAAGTACTTGGGAATGCATCTTGACCGTAGGTTGACGTGGATAAATAAACCACATCCGGGCCAAAGAGATGAACTTAATATCAGATTCCGTGGACTCTACTGGTTACTTGGAAGGAACAGCATATTGTCATTGGAAAATAAACTCTTAATATATAAGACTGTCCTCAAGCCTGTATGGACATATGGTTTACAACTTTGGGGTTCCGCATGCGACTCAAATTTGAACATTATAAAAAGAGCTGAAGACTCTATTCTAAAGAGCATATCGAATACTCCCTGGTTTATTAGAAACTCAGAAGTTCACGAACACCTGAACATTAGCACCGTAATGGAGGAAATACGAAGTTATGCTAAAACCTACAAATATCGACTTCAGAACCATCCAAACCAGCTTGCAATGCAGCTTCTTATCCCGGACACAATAAGACGGCTAAAAAGGCGCAAAATTATAGACCTAGACTCTATTCTGTGAATTTATGCCCATAGAGAGGTTCCCGCTGGGAATAGACTCTACTTGCCAAAAAGGCACTCAACACATCTGCTCATAGCCTAAGGGTTGAACATAAAATAAAAAAACTGTTCTAAGAGGTGATTTTCGCCAATGTAAAGTATGTAATTACGGGGAGCAATTAACGCGAGTCCTTTCAAACGCTTCTCTCCCGCTCTCTCGACGTACGAAACGGGACGGGTATAACAGCGAAGCGGCGCAAATAGGCGCGTTTTGTAGGTTTTTATAGCTTTTTTGCCGATATAGACTTTATAGGATTTAATGAATTAGCAGGTTCTCTGTAGTAATTACTTCAAAATAAATATTTACATGTAAAAATTATGTCGAAAATTTGAAAAAAATGTAAGAAATCATCCGTTTTAGACTTTTATTTGGCCTGTTTTCGGGATTTTTTATAATGTAGTAAAGTACATCTAATCGCCTAACAAATTAGCACACCGTTTAGGCAATATCCTTTAGTGTATTAGATATATTTTTATAAGAGCGTAATTTAATAGTAAATACATAAACAATTTGATCTAGCAAAACAGTTTTGCCCGCATTTGCCGGTGCGGTGATTCGCCTTAAACACGACGACCACTGACGTTTAATCCCACAAAGAACACAGATAACAAGATCGGGCAAAGAAATTGTATGCATACATAACAACACCTTCCTCCATAGTTATGACATCACATGACATCATCAGAAGAATTGACTAGATATAGTCCACCCCGGGTCGCCTTCTTGTAACCACTCTTTGTTGACTTGTGAGTTCTTCATTTCCTGTTCCTTCTGTGGCATCTGACGATACCGGGCGGTGGCACCCAGGGCCCTAGGTCAAGACAAGAGTACTCTTTCTTATCTACGGACATGTACGAAGAATGTTACCAGAAAAAATAAAATAAACAAAAGTGCGTCAGGATCATAACTAATAAAAATCTTAACTCTTTGATTCCTTCTTTTGGCTTGGTGACGTATCTAAAAACCATTCTCCTGCAATAACCCACTGTTGCGTCTGATAATCCTACTAATATTATAAACGCGAAAGTTTGTAAGTATGGATGGATGTTTGTTACTCTGTCACGTAAAAACTACTGAATGGATTTGGATGAAATTCGGCATACAGATAGTTTATAACCTGGATTAACACATAGGATACTTTCATCCCGATATTCCCACGGGAACGGGAACCACGCGGGTGAAACCGCGGGCGGCCGCCAGTTACTATTATAAAGTGCAATTGTATGTATTACATTACGGGCGAGCTTTCGTATTTACTCCCCGCGCGCTTCCGGGCTCGGAGCTCCACAAGCTCCGACCGATCGATGGTGCGGACAGTCCGCCATGCACTTAGGCCCTTCTTACACGACGCTACTCAAAATAAACTAGTTACAAACTCTAATCACCAATGAGTATCCGAAATGTTACAGCACTAGTATTTCAATGGCAGTTCGTACACGACGCAACCAATCACAAACTGGTTTGTAACGCGTTAGTAACAAATCACTCGCGACTAGTCGTGCTAGTCGCGAGCTACTGGTTTCAACTGAAGACTGGAAACTGTGCTGCGGTAAAATGAATGACCAATTATTAAAAATATACAATTTGTCCACAAAGTGGAAAATTATCATAATTACGTAGGTATCGCACGATAATTCGTTGACTTTCCACGATATTTTTGTTCAGTTCTACGATAATTTTGTGAATTCTGATCTTGTATTCAATACTTTCCGTTTTTTTTTGTCATACGTCAATGTTATGGCACTTAACTTCGTCGTCTATCGGCACTATTGTTTTAATAGGTCAAGGTACATAAGACCGCCGGCGGTCGCGAAAGAGTTGATTTTTAATTGTGTCTGGTTTTACGATCCTCAAGGGGTTAAAATCTGTCTTTTAGTAATTATGCTACAAATCAGAGGCAATCTGGCGACGAGATAATTTTAACCTACGACGTCGACGTCGGTAGTAGTAGAGAAGTAATAACTCCTCATCACTCGAATCGATTTCAATTATTTCCGAAACAACACAATACGACAACACGACGTTGGTCGCGTAGGTTTATCAACTAAATTTGGTAGTGCCGTGTACGAATCTTCGTCACTAACTAGTTAGTAACTACAATTACAAACTGGTTCCGTCAGTTTTGAGTAGCGTCGTGTAAGACGGCACTTACACAGAAAAAACGGTATTCTCCGAATAAGTAAAATAATCTTGCATGAAAGCAAATTGCATTAAACCAAGATTATGGTTGCCTCATATATATTGAAACTAATATTATCTTACATTTAAAAAAAAATAATCTTAAACTGATATTTGAAATAATCTTGAAATAAAACAATTCTTGATTGATTTAAAATAATACATCTTTAACCAAGAATTATAAGTATTCTTAATGTAAGTTGATAATTCTCTTGATGCAAGCTTAGGATGTATTTTTATTTCAAGAAAATATTGATTTCAATTCAGATAAGAAATCACTTCACTAGAAATAATATACGCTTAATTTAAATGAACAAACTTTTCGTTCAACAATAATAAATCTTGCTTGAACACTAATTTTATTAATTTCAAAGGTGTTTATTTTAATTTGAGATAATTATATCCTTAGACCATTATCTAATATTGTAAATTTCAATTTATGCTACCTTCAATAAAGAAAAACCTTTCTTCTTGTTCCGGGAAAAATATTTCTTGCCAAGAACTTGGTTTTATATTATTAATTCCTTGCTTGCAATAGTCATAAATGCTTGTGATAAGCGTTATTTTTTTCAAAAAACATTCACGCAGGAAACACATGTCTATTGTCCTCTATTGAGATGAGAGTACTAAAACAGTAACTCGAAGAATCAAGAATGTTCCAAATATACTTGGAAACAACTTCAGTACAAGATTCGATACGTTAAAAAAAAATTAGATCCGTACTTATACTATTGATGAAACGAAACCATAGCGCGATGCAGGAATCAGTACAGCGCCATCTAGGGCGTCTTGTTGTCGTCACTTATGCCCGATTTACACGTATTAAGTAATTTAGTAGTTAACTAAATTTTAACTTAATTTTAAGTGACTTATCTACTAAGTTGTGTGTTTACATGCCACTTAATCACTTAAAATTTAGTAAAAATTTAGTTAACTACTAAATTACTTAATACGTGTAAATCGGGCATAAGTCCACTAATTTTTCATTTGAGCTACAGGCCTAACCTCAATCAGTAAAAACAGTTTTAAACTTGCTTTGCATGGCGCGCACACTCACAATATCGTTAGGTAAGCGTGGGTTGACATATCAAAAAAAAATTAGGTAAAGATAACTAGTTATTGAGTTAAAATATTTTTATCTTTTTTCAATATTTTATTTAATTGAAACAAGGTACTATAATATTTTGTAGCAAACCAGGATGTTTACTCAAAACAAGATTAGATGTCATTAGTTCAAGAGATTTTTTTTTAAATTTCCTCAAGATATGCTTCAAGATAATGTTTTCTGCATCTAATGAATTGTATCATTGTGATAAATAAACTTTCAGTTTGAAATAAGTATTTCATTGTATTAAAGCAATAACATTTGAACTTCTTAGATTAATTTTACTTATTCTTCATTGAAAATATTTTTTCTTGATTTTAAAAATGCAACAAGAAAATATATCTTTTGTTTTAAGACTGCCAAT
Organism: Scoparia ambigualis; assembly: GCA_963921215.1. NCBI lineage: Eukaryota > Metazoa > Arthropoda > Insecta > Lepidoptera > Crambidae > Scoparia > Scoparia ambigualis. The sequence continues at coordinate 4,957,102 of OY992501.1, forward strand.
ATCTAAAAATGAATAAACATTACTTGTATTAAGAGAATTTTCCTTAAAATAACATAATATGTCAAGAAAACTATTTTTCTTGCTTTGAGAAATCCTTTTTATCTGTGTAGCGTTTGTAATTTGTATTTGAGCGAGGGCGGCTGGTTGTACTAACTACGGAACCAAATCAAAACTTTGTCAATTAACCATAGGTTGAGTAAAGTTTTTTTTATACATCATAAAAGCCTAGCTCATCAAGGCCTTCCATTTTGTTATTTTAAAACGACCTTAATGACGACTAAGTTATCTGATTTTGACTCTTTCTCTCTTGATCTCGAAGATGCTACGGATTTGGAATATTTTTTTATTGGGTAAATGTGAATCAATATTGTAATTTATGTTCCTAATTAGTTAGCACCTAATTATTCCTTGCTTTTTTATATTGCAGTTAATACATAATTGTTCCCTATTATATCTAAGAGATAAAGTATTGTTACTGTTCCGTTACTATAAAAGATCAAAGTCTTGTTAATTCTACGAAGTATAATATACTTCGTAGATATTGTTATTTATTTTTGTTTTGTGTTGTATTTTTGTTTCGAGTTGTATTTCTGTTTCGAGTTGTATTTTTGTTTCGAGTTGTATTTTTGTTTCGAGTTGTATTTTTGTTTCGAGTTGTATTTTTGATTCGAGTTGTATTTTTGCTCCGAGTTTTTTTTTTGTTTTGAATTTATCTTTCACTGTATTATGTTTTGAGTAGTATTTGTGTTTGAGTTTATCTTTGAGTACATTTTAGAGGACCTAGAACCTTACGGCGGCGTAGTTATCTTGCATTAACCCTGAGCATGGTCTCCTGATGAGACTGAAACTAATCGGCCTATCCGACGAAATCGAACGTATTATTATAATAATGCCTAAAAACATATTGTTAATGGTTATTCAAACTGACGTTTAATATTAAGTAAGTAAGTAAGTACTTATACTTACTTAGGTACTTACTATTGTTATTTTTAATTTTTTTATTTAATATGAAGTATTGATAGTTACTTTTTTTTATTAAGTTTGTAATAATCCTTATAAGATAAATAAGATAATTACAAGAATTAACACCTACATGTATTCATAATACCTACCTATTGCCACTAAATATCTTCATTCCTATACTGCAATATGAAAATGTCATTACACTCCTGTAGATGTCATTACATTCACGGCAATAAATAAAATTTTCTTCATTACTCAAAATCTACAAGAGATACATGCTCCAAATACTTGTAAAAAGTTGTCAGTAAGGTAGACTATAGAATGTATCCCAAAAGATTGATTTTATAGAGAAATTCCCGTGGAAGATAAAAAATGCATTAAAAAAAATATTTTTGTGAGATCCACCCATTATCTGACTTACAGCTCTTTTAAATGTTGAACAGAGCCATCTTTGAATTTTTTTTCTATCGAGTAAAGTATTACCAATCATGTTTCTGTCTTTAAGAGTCACTAAATAATATGTTCAACTTGTATATTATATATGAATTTTAGAACTGTATGTTTTAGATTAGTGGCGGTACAAATAATCGAAATTGTTAAAAATGGGAATATAGCGCCTTAAGATATAAAGTCTAAACGCGTTTGTGAATTATATAGAAAATACTGTACCAATCCCGTATTAAATTGGCCATATTTGTTTGGTTGCGTAAGTAAATAACGATAAAGAAGAAATTGGAAGCGCGCTACACCCGAAGCCTCATCTAAGGGACTGGCTATTATTTCTAATTTATTGTTGAAACACACTACAATAAGATTATTGTTTTGGTGATAGACTATGATAAAATAGTAGTATCCAGTTAGACGAAATCGGACCAGCCCCACCACCATCCAAACCGATTACAATAATATGTAGCTCAGCCGGGAATCAAACCAACCATCACTATCACTAGACCACGAAGGAGATATGAAAATCAAAATAAAACAGTTTTGTAAAATGTTTTTAAACACTGAAAAAAGACGGCAACCTCAGGCGGGAATCGAACCACGCACCTTCCACATTCCGGGCGGCTGCCTTAACCACTTCGCTACCGAGGTCTTGTTTTCACTCGTCAAAATTTGTCAGTGCTTGATGTGTTTAACGCACCTTCCACATTCCGGGCGGCTGCCTTAACCACTTCGCTACCGAGGTCTTGTTTTCACTCGTCAAAATTTGTCAGTGCTTGATGTGTTTAAAATTTTACTTAAGTATATTTAAGCGTTAATAAAACGCTAAAATACATAAAAACAATAATCTATAAACGCAACTTCATCATAACCGAATGTTCAAATATTTGTAAAAATATATATAACAAAGGACATCAGGCACATTTGACCCAAAAATGTATAAACTTATCTCTATTATCTATATGCACTATGAGTCATTATATACCTAAATCAGTATCTACTTTATTTTTAAACTCCTTTATTTGGGTGAAATTAATTAACTAGAAAACAAAATTACGACTATGAAACGGTCATTTTGTGGCCGCCATCACTACTTTTTTGCGTAAGAACAAGGCGCATTGCATCAGATACGCATCAGATGACAATGACATTGACAGAAGTTGGCTGGATTGGATTTCTCGGAGAAATAGTTCTGAAGTTAGAGAAATGTAACTTTTAGATTTTTATTGTTACTAAAGCATAGGCAAATACTTGAAAATGGGTATCGCTTTGATTTGAATGCCATGCCATTTTTGATCTATCAGCCAGCCTATCGGCTGTCACTGACATTGTCAATGACTGTCATCTGAAGCGTTTGGTTACAACCACATCATTAAATGAACAGAACAGAATTCCACACGCTCCTTCCGTATCATGTTTGATATTTAAGATCTTGGTGTACAACTAGAAAGCATAATAAATAATTTTAATTTGAATCGGTACGCCCACTTTTAGTAATTTTTTTCGAGAACACTATGTTTATTTAGCACATAACGAAACGTTTCGTTTGAGTTACAATTGTTGCTATACTAGTGTCAGTGTTACCAAAGAAAAATATTTCAAACGTGAATATCTCTTCTAATAAAAATCTTTAATAAACTCTGAATAGTTTCCACGATCCACTATTTACATACCTACATTGTGGTACAAACAGAAATGATATACATTTTTGGGTCTATTGTCAAAGGAATTTGCCTGATGTCCTTTGCTCGTAAAGTGGCTCTTATTACACCGATTCAGCATCGTAATGTAGCTTATTACGCACTAGTGCGGTAATGTAGTTTAAAAAATAGAATCTCGACCAGAGCGAAGAAATAATAGCATTTCTTCCACTAGGTAAAATATTGGGTCTCTATCGGATCGCCTAATTTTTTGTACGCCTAATTTGCAATGGCACCCAAACGAAAAGCCTAAAATTTTTTCGCCTAATTTCATTCTTCAGAATCGTGTTTGCCCTAATTTCACTTCGCCTAACTTTTTATCGCCACATTGTCATTTAGCAAATGCGTCATTTGGCAGAACAATTCGTAATTCCTAAAGTTTACAATTCCTAAATATTAATTCGCACAAAATTAAAAATCATCATTTTTGTAGTAAAAATAAAAAACTTGATACATGATATTGTGTTTTTTTCCTTTAAGTATTAATATTTATTAATCTTAACATAGTAAGCAAACATGCAGACATGCAGCATAAAATGCAGCATAACATGCAGCATGCATGCAGACATGCAGCATGCAAGCAGAAACACAGCATGCGTGCAGCATGCATGCAGATATGCAGCATGCGTGCAGGCATGCAGCATGTAAGCATGCAAGCACGCATGCAGCATGCAAGCAGGCATGCAGCATGCAAGCAAGCATGCAGGCATGCAGCATGCATGTAGGCATGCAGCATGCATAGTTTCCGTCACGGCTTCGGCGCTGCGGGGCTCCGGCGGTCCCACGCGAGCTTTTCGTCGCAGATGGTTTTCGCTCACCACCTGCTCCTTAGCTCGCGGGCCGCCTCGCCCCTCCGCGCCTACGCGGGCTTATATTGCACTCTAGGGTAGGGCAGACAAGACTACGTGGAGTCGGGTTTGCAGCGATTCGCTTCTGTCAATTTATTTTCTCAATAAAATTCTATGCTTTTATTCCAATACATTATTGGCACATTTAATTTTAGATATGCTAAAATTAGATCTTTTATAAATTTTGCGAAATAATCGTTATGCCAAAATAAAGTTATGCCAATATAAATTTATGCCAATATAGTTTAGGCTATTTTACATTAGACATTCTAAAATTAGGCCTTTCAATTCTTAGGCCAAACTATAATGGTGGCAAAACAATTTTTAGACGAAACAATAATTGTACGTTTTAAGTTTAGGCCAAAACGGTTTGGCCAAACCATATTAGGACAAACAATTTTAGGCGAACCGAAGGGCACCCTAAAATATTTTTATTTTTTTAATTTTTGTCTGGCAAATGACAATGAGCCTACAAAAACAAAAAAGTTTTATTTTTATGTAGAATAATCATTCTAGACTCGACTTATTACTGTTTACATAAATCAACAACTTTTTTGAGATATTTATTTAAAGTTTATGGTAAAATTAGTAATAATTTGAATCTATGGACAACACAGACCACGCCCACACAGTCCACGCTTCAGCGAGAAACAACTGCACAGTCTGCACAAGTGCTTAGATGGTGAGCCTTTAGCCCGTTAGTCTATCGTATCGTCTTTTACGATACCCAAGGGAAGAAAGGGGGTGGTAGTATGATTTAAATGAGCGCATCACCGCTCTATGCTTTAGGATGTATGTGCAGTCTTTAGTCCGTTAGTCGCCATTTACGACACCCAAGGGAAGAGAGGGGTTGGTAGTATTATTTTGTATGAGCCCATCGCCGTTCTACGCTGTTGAATGTATGTGCGTTCTTTAGTCCGTTAGTCGCCTTTTACGACACCGAAGGGAAGAGAGGGGTTGGTAGTATTATTTTGATGAGCCCTTCGCCGCTCTATGCTGTTGGATGTATGTGCAGTCTTTAGTCCGTTAGTCGCCTTTTACGACACTCAAGGGAAGAAAGGGATTGGTAGTATTATTTTGATGAGCCCATCGCCGCTCTATGCTGTAGGATGTATGTGCAGTCTTTAGTCCGTTAGTCGCCATTTACGACACGGGCAAGACTTCCTACCTTTCACATACCTGTATTTTGTCGATTGAAACGGAGGCTTATTGTTCAATACTTAATACTTTGAAAGTTTAAAAGTAATTAAGTCTAGTTTAAGTAATGAAGAACTAAGACAATGATAAGTGAAGCACAAAATGTTATTGACAGCCTATTATCATCTAAGTCCAAAGAAAAATACATGTTGGCTTACCAAAGATTTATACACTAGAAAAACAACAAAAACACTCAGTCATTTTCAGAAAATGCGTTTTCCTCGCAAATATGTTATAAAACGTCGTATGACATACGTGCGCTTTGATAATTACCGCACTTATATCATAATGTACGAGTACTATTCTTTCGGATCTCAGAGGTGAAAATTTCTATGATTTGATAAAGCAATATTAACTAAAAAAATAAGCATCAAGCACTGACAAACGACGGGTGAAAACCAGACCTCGGTAGCCAAGTGGTTAAGGCAGCCGCTCGGAATGCGGAAGGTGCGTGGTTCGATTCACGCCTAAGGTTGTCGTCTTTTTCAGTGTTTAAAATTAATCAAATTGTCTATTCAATACAAGCCTCCACGGGCACTGATTGACGTAAAAACTAATAAAATAACAGTCAACAAAAACTTTGTTAAATCTAAACTACGAATCGTGTACTAAAATGTCACTCAATCGATCAATCTGCTGATAATGTTTGTTTCTGTAACAATAACAAATTTGGAAGGCACTTTGCTTTACTCCCACGTTACCATTATTCCCTAAGTAATGAAGATAAAATGAAGAGGCGTCTGAATAACTTTGTGTACTTACTTACTGATTTACAGTTTGTCAAAAATACAATCCAAATTCTATTTAGTTGCCTTGCCACCCACGCGATAAGATTTTTTAAGGTCCTTTAATTTTCATTAGTCTGACTGTTGCGGTTTGTTGGGATATGTGTTGGCAGCTCATAACTAAAATAATACTACCAACCCATCTCTTCGCTTGGGATGATAAAATGATCAAACCGCCGGGTAACACCCCCCACAAGTGACCTATAAAGTGCTCGATGTAAATTGTCCCATGTTCACCGGGGAATTTCTCCAACCCGGTTACTTGTTGCTGTAAAGGACATATGAAGCAATCAAGAAAGCTCTTACCTTACTACTAAAAGGCGACTAACGGATTATAGACTACACATACATGCAACAGCATAGAACGGCGATGGACTCATCGCCTACCACGCTGTGCACTGTGCTGTGCTGTTATTTGGCGTGCCGTGTTGTGTGGCAGAGGACAGCTTTTTGCGGTCCTCATTGCCTTCTGACTAACCCTTAGGGAATAGGTTAGTTGTGATTGTATGATGTACTAGCGGCCGCTCGAGGTTTTACCCGCGTGGTTCCTGTTCCCGTGGGAATGTCGGGATAAAAAGCATCCTATGTGTTGGTTGGTGGTAGGGCTGTTAAGTCCGCCTGGCTAGCTACCACCATCTTATCTAAGTCTGTCGCCATAACAACGATGTTTATAGCATTGTTGTGTTCCGGCAGTTTGCGATAAGATAGCCAGTTCCTCAGTGGTTGAGGATTCCGGGTGAAGCGCGCTTCCACCTTCGGCCTTATCGTCACTTACCATCAGGTGAGATGAAGGCCAAGCGCTTAACCGTTGCAAATAAAAAAAAAAAAAACCAGGTTATAAACTATCTGTATATGGAATTTCATCCAAATCCATTTAGTAGTTTTTACGTGAAAGAGTAATAAACATCCATCCATACTTACAAACTTTCGCGTTTTTAATTTAAGTAGGATTATGTAGTCTGACTGTTTGACATTTCAGTTATTTCACAACTTATTTCTATTTTCTTACTACCTGACCCGGGATAGACTATAAAATTTTAAAGTTAAGGTATTCTGTTTATTAGAAATACTTTATTATAATCAATTTTAATGACATTTATTTTTATTTAATTTTGAATTCTCTTTTGGTTTTGAGTTACTATTCAACAAATATGATTAATTGTATTTTGATATTGCATGTCGTGACTACCTATAATTGAGACAGCACTTAGCATTAGGGTAAACTTGTTTTTTTGTTACATTCGAATTAGTGTATGTTTTGTTAGTAGTTCATTTTAAATAAATAAATAAGTTCTCATTATGTTGATGACGTAGTTGTTGACATTTAATGGGCGCCTTTGGCTTTTCAAGTGAAAAGTAAATAGTGATGTTGAATTCTGGCGGGCTGGATAAGAGCCACGGTAGCTTAATTGAAAGCGCACCAGACCAGGTATATCAGAAGGGTGTAGGTTCAAATCCTGTTCGTGGTAATTTTTTTTGCATTTTCCATGTTGTAATTAACTAACTGGATTAAGAAACATGTTGCGATGAAATTTCACAAAATCATCACCGCGCTACCTATTCCAATTTAAACGAGACTGAAATATATTTGGTAATTGGTAATAAAAATGGATTATAAACGACTAAGAAAGAGGGTCTTGTCTGACAAAACATTCACCCACACTTATTTCAGTACATCCGTGAACTGTGAGTAAATTGTGCCGAAATATCGGATAATCAAAGATAACAAATAACATTGTTACTATTTATTCTAATGTATCATTGATTTACCCCCTGTGCTGTTACGTAGTAAACCTTGATGATGATTGATTTAAGATTGATAATCAGCTCAAAGATTTAAAAAATAATCATTCATCAGATCTCCTGTGTCTCTGGTACCACTTTCTCCTTCTAAACCACGCAATTAATTATTACGCGATTTTCACTGATAGAAAGATCGATAAAGGACGATGGTTTTTTTATATAACTTGTAGATATTTTGTACAAAATATCTGATCGCTGGCGGGCCGCTAGTTACTTATAGTCTATCGAGTTCCGGTTCCGATCTTGTGGGTTATAGCTTGTAAGCGGAAAAGCTTAAAACCATCTGCGGAGCGTTTGCAGGCTGATGACGACGATGACTGTTCCTTATTTACACTATAGTGCAATAACGTAATACTTAAAGAAAAATTAAAAAAGTAAAAGTTACACGTTCAGGATTCAGGGAGAATATTCTTATCCAGTCCATAGACAAATACAGTAGTATACCGCCAGGTAATACCCTCAATAAGTGACAATTGTACCATGTTCACCGGTGAAATTCGCAAAATCTTTCGGACTTCTCACCCGGACGCTGCGAAGGAGGTATGGAGTACCTAATCATAACGCCGGGTAACACCCTCAATAAATAAGTTATAAAGTGTTCGGCGTAAATTTTCCCATGTTCACCAGGGAATTTCGCAAATCTTCCTAACTCTAGACCCGGATGTTTGTTGCTGTAAAAAAATTTCCTGACTCTCCAACGCAGATACTTGTTACTGTAAAGGAGGTACACGGAATAATCAAACAGCCGGGTAACACCAGCAATAAGTGACCTATAAAGTGCTTGATGTAAAAGTGTCCCATGTTCACCGGAGAATTTCTCAAACCTGGATACTTGTTGCTGTAAAGGACGTATGAAGCAATCAAGAAAGCTCTTACCCTGGTGTCCCATATCAGACATGTCGCCCATGAGGGAAGGGGCGATCGGGTGTGCGTACATCTGCGTGGCGTACGGCGAAGCTACCGCGCCGAGGCACTCGGGACCTGCACACAAACGAGCCAAATCGTAAACACCTGCATAGGCAGTTCGACATTATTTGAAAGTTACTTTTTATGTATGTGGTAGCATCTGTTTTTTAACCGAATTTTAAAAAGAGTTCTCAATTCGTTGGAATCTTTTTTTTTCAGAATACACTCATTATAGCTGCATTTGGTCTACGAGCATGTTGGTATCAGCGTAAGGATTTGTTAGATGTTGCATACCTATATTCATAATAATATAATCCTAACCAATATTATGAATGCAAAAGTGAGTTTTTTTGTTTGTTACGCTTTCGTGCTTAATTCGATTTCGATTAATTTTGGTATAATAAAAAAAAAACAAAAATCAATATTTCTTTATTCAGTAAGCTTAAAATAAGCATTTTGAAACGTCAAAATTTTATTTAACTTTTATGGATCGATGAATTGCCATAGTAACTATAGAGAAATACATAGAGAGAGAAATATAGTTATAGGGAAATATAGAGAAAGATGGGGTCGGAGAGACTGTAACAAACTACTTTTTCTAGAATTTATTATTTAGGAATACAAAATGTAAATCCATTATTGGCTGTAACTTTTATTTATAATAAGTACTGTGGATGTTGATTGAAATAAAAATAAAATAAAACGTAAAGTGGGAAATGGGGAATGTATATTATTCTGTGGCTGAACTTTGTTTAAAACATTTTTTTGCGTCACTTCTTTGCTTACTTTGCAGAAATGTTTTTTACTACAAATAATCAAAGTATGCATATTTATTTTTGTTGTTTCTATAATAAACAGAATTTGATTGACAAAACTTACATACCCATAAGCCTGAAACTATTTTTTCCTTACATTTTTTTGGATAAGTATTTGCTTTATAGTACCAGCTGTTTTAAACAATTATGTTAGGTACTTATATATATATTTTTTGTTACTTATCATGACCCATGTATGGGTCGGTCGGCTTAACTGGGGCGAGCGAATCCGCGGGCAAAATCTAGTATAATATAATATTTTCACTGGAAACAATAAAAAATATTGTTCTTTTTTCTTTCTCTCATCGGCGTCTCATATAATGATGTATACAGAACTGTGTAAAAACATGAAGCAAAGCTTCGTCTGAATTTAGGGGAAATGTAAGCCTAAAAATTTTATTAAAATTTTAGATAATAGGTACTTAGTATGTAACGCAATCAATATTTAGTTTAACACAACACAGATGTTTAAGAAGTTAAGTTACTTTTAAAAAGGAATAACCAAGACGAGACGCATGGACAAATACATTATAATTTTACAATAGCTTCTTTGTTTTTTTATCGAATAAAAAGAAACTATTCTTCTAAGTTTTTGCCTCTTGGTTATTTTTTTACGGTAAATTCAACTTTTCGAGTGTTAAACAAATTATTGTTTGCCTTCAGGCTTAGTACTTACTACCTAAGTATTATTTAAAATTTTAATAACATTTTTGTTAAATGTGGCGGCCTGCGTCGCCACATAATTTATAATCCTCACGTATTGGTTAAAGAGTTTGTAAGCGCATTCCTAAACGCGTGTAGATCCGATAAAGATATGACACGGCATCCTCCCTCCAACATCTACGTAGTTATTATTGTATAAATAGTCTTGTAAGCTTTAGATAATAAGTTGGTCACAATGTAGTCACTGTAAATATACAAATTCACTTTAAGAGACGCAGTCGTTATTTACCATCGCCATGGAACCCTCCACCTCGCATACCACGCCCGATGGAACACTGGTGACCCCGCTCAAGCAACAAGCAACCTTCCAACGGAGTACCCCGAAAAAAACACGTGAGTCATTTGTAATATCTACACATCAACCATGGCAGCAACATCTATTCAGCGACGGACACAACAAAATCTTCAAGATAAAATCACTACGCCGTGCCACTTCGAGCTGCGACTACGTCATTTAACATCATTCTTATGGCTCCCACAACTTTGGCTTTCTTTCCGGCACATCGTATCAAGAACGTTTCATCGACCAAGGCAAAGAAAAAAGGTACCCAGAAAAACAATGCAAAAATGGTAAAAATGTGTAAAAATAGCTTTTTAGTTAGAAATATTTCAAAGTTAACCTTTCTATGGTAAAAATTGCTTTTTAGTTAGAAATATTTCAAACATAAATATTATTCTTTACATATTATATTTCCTAAACCTGTAAGCGATCGGCTCACAACAAAGACAAAATTGTATAACATGAAGGAGGTCTATGCATAGCAGTGGGTGGAAACGGGCTGAAATGATGATAGTGATGTTTCTAAAAATATTGCCAGTGCACATCAATAACTAGAATTCGCAGCCTTTGATGTTTGACTGCCCTTACGCAAAGGGAGAGCCTCGCATACGACCTATGTAAGGGGGAACAAAATCGCGACGGCGGCAACCATTTCCCGCGCACCCCTACTAAATCTCGTCTAGACACGGCTATCGGCTGAGTGAGTGCATTCATAAGTACCTAGTGCTTGTAGCTGTAGATATGTCTGTTTTATTTAATCAGGTGAAGGGTGGGTCGTAGTGGACCAACGGGGAGTTTTAGGCGGTCGGTCAATAATAAAAACTGCATTCAAAAAGCATATTTGTTAGAGTAAAAACTCATATTCCTTTTTAGTCAGAAGTAGTTCAGTCAAAATTATTATAATGTTGTTTTCGTTGAGGCAGTTGTGCCACCAATGGCGAGGCTATTTTCTCGCTCAAGAAACGTACAATAGATATACATTGTAAACAAAAGAGATGCATATATAAATAGTTGATCGCTGACTGTTCACACTGCCGGCGAGGACTCGCTCCTGTAGTTCGTCGCTGAGCGACAAGAGTTACCTATCAAAGATAATTTTCGCTTAACGATACTCGCTCAGCGATCAGAACTCACGTCAAGACACCAACAAGCGTCAGCGGTCATTTCCCGCCAAGAGGACTGAACGCTCGGCTCGACCGCCGCGAGCGAGTGGCGCGAGTAATCGCCTGTCTCACTTGTACACTCGCTTATAGCCCAGCGACAAAACTATCGGAACTACACATTTGCTTTCCGCTCCTCGCCTACTCGTTTCTAGTTCTAGCTCGACTCGCTTCTCGCTCATAGTCGGCTGTGGACAACCGCCTTATACAGTAACAGTAACGTTTTTATGGTGTACAATTCTATATATCCAATATTTAGGGTACTTTCCCTCGCAAGTACGGTTTGTTTCTTCCACCCTGTCCTTACACGTTGTCGTGGATGTCTTTTGACATTTAAGTTTTATTTGAAAGAAGCATTTACACGCAGCTTCGTTCGCGTTAATTGTTCGAGGTAAAAAAATATCAAAATTCATCAAGTCTGTTTAGCGGTTTAACCCCTTGAGCACCGTAAAACCAGACACAATTGAAAATCAATTTTTTCGCGACCGCCGGCGGTCTTATGATCCTTGACCTATGTAAGCGTGAAAGGGTGACAAACAAACAAACAAACTCACTTTCGCATTATTATAATTTATTAGTTAGGATGGAAAGTGTTCTTCTAGGACAAAGAGGGCATTTTCCAATTTTTATATGACAACTAGCGGCCCGCCCGCGACTTCGTTTGCGTGAACTGAACACCCTATATCCCGTGACGAATTTCCAATGATTTTATTTCACAGAAACTTAGTCCTGACAATTACGAACACAACAAAATAAGAATTAGCGAAATAGGTGCAGTCGTTCTGAAGTGATGCGCGTACGGTCGGGGTCACCGTCGCTTTACCACTTTGCAGCGGTTTTCGTATGAAGCGCACCGCCCGCCCGGGTGCGTGCCCGTACCAAATAGACGACGCGGTGTGCAAGGGATTTTGACCTTTAGACTGGTAAAGCGACGGAGTCCGCCATTGTACATACATTTCGGCAATTGATTTTTATAATAATATAGACAGATAGATTTATAAGGTATAGAAAAATAGCCCTTGCTGAGTTTCTTGTCGGCTCTTCTCAGAAGAAAGCCACCATAAAGACTAACGACCTAATAGAGAGGTGACGTTAACAATCACAAGTGGTCCATTATCTAAATGATAATGATTTTCGAATATATTTGGTTTTAAATTCCTACTCATATAATACATTTAAAAAATTATTTTCGAAAGTCAATTTAGCTACAAACTAGTTCCAGTAAGATATAATATTATAGTTTATTATTAACATAAAAGATGAATGTAAGTACTTACGAAAGAATCTGAAAAATATCATTTTCAATTTATTTTATTTGAATTTTGTAATGCTATAGTAAATTGCTGCAGAGGTGGGAACAAACTACATACAATTACAATCAATGTTTCCGATGTTATATGCTTTTGAGACTTAATATTTTCAAAAGGTTGTTGTTTTGAAAGGCTGTTACTAAAATAAATTAAAACTGTCTATTGTGCATCATTAAAAAAAGAGTCGTTGCCCTTTTATGAAGTGATTTGGCTGTGTATAAGTAATAGAAGTTGCCCTCTAACTTTGAAATTCTTAAAATTTTAAGCATGTAACAAAGTTTGAAATGAAAACCACTGTTATATATTTCCCAACCAACCTTTGTAAGCATTAAGCGAGTAATCCTTATTTTTTTCTATTAATAACTTTCTTTATAAATTTAGATGCATGGGAATGCTAATATTTGTATGATACATTAACAATAGCGCTTTTAAATTTTGATTTTCATCTAAAGTGTGAAATAATATAATTTTTTTTAAAGACATTAATGTCAAATCTTTAAGATCTTTAGTCCTGTTAAATTATACAAATGAACAATGCAATGAACATACCCATTGCAGCAGGGTTGAGGCCAGCAGCAGGATTTACGCCGTCATTGGTAGCGTAAAAGTAAGTTGTCCCGCCAACGTTTTCCTGGAAAGACGAATTTAATTAATTACCTTGCAGTAGGTAGGTAAGCAACGGATGCTTTATTAACTGTTTCACATGAAAATGGCTCCATTGATTACGTATGTATTTATAGACAAGAAACTTGTTTTTCACAATTTAAGTGAGAAGTACATAATTGTAATAATATATCCATTGACACAATTATTATTACATTAAAATTAATATGAATATAAACAACACTAAACGCACAGCCAAAGAATAGGAAATTACCAAACTCAATTTAAATAACAAAGTAAAATTATGAAAACTAAGAACAATTTCTTGGACTTGACAATTTGGGCAGAAATTATTTTTTCATTTGGAAAACATTACAACAGTAATAAGTGAACGTACCTGATGAACCTGAGTGTTGGTCATGGCCATTGTAATATTGGTCATCGGCATGGTCATGGTCATAGTAATGGGCATGGGCATCTGCACTTGCATGGGCATAGTTACAGCATTCAGCATTACTGTGGGCGGAGAGTTCTCCGGAGTGTCCGCAAGGATGTTGGTGGGGCTATAGTAGTTGGCCGGAACAAATTCCCCAATCATCGGTGGCTACGGACAGATTATATTCTATAGTTTTGTTTTATAAACATAAATTGATGTACGAGTTATTAATTCCACACAATTTAAAATAAAAGTTCAATAAAATATTATGCTTACTTTTCTATCTGCAGTCGGAGATGACTCCAGGCTGAGGTTGTTCATAGCCTGGTTGAGAGACCTCGTCGGCGTCGACGGCGAGCGGTTCTAAAATTCAAAAAAACTATTAAGTACATACAGCAGACAACAAGAGAAAACAAAAGAGAAATAGCAAAAATACGTACCATATAAGTCACCAGCTTGGACTCTTGAGGCAGCCCGGAGGGTGGGGTGAACGGTATGAATATCGAGGGATCCATTGCGACCACTGGAGACACAGCCGGCTACCAGTGAGAACAGGGAGGAAGTGAGGAGCGTCCGCAACGAGTGACAAACTGTAAGTGGAAGGTGCGAACTGGCGACTGCGCACTGGCGGCCGGACTAGCGGGGCGTACGTGACCCCTCACCTGCTACTATTCACATCAAACCCGCATCCATCTCTGCGTACGGCACCCTATAGTTTAGCGACACCGATACATCTCTCTAGTTATGGGAACCGGACCTTTTTTCGCCCGTGAACTCCAAGACACTTTGCGACGACGGTCAATCAAGTTTTACTCTCAATAATACAATGCGTGACTCAATTCATTTTTGAATTAAACCAGCAAAAGTATTGGTTCATTACACGATTAGTTCAGTCAGAAAATAATTCAAAGATTTTATTGTACAAATAAAACTCAATATTCAATAAAAACACAACAGACGGACGACTGGGACACGGAGACAAGCAGTGTGACCATCTCAAAATTGGCAAAACTGCCCGTGCCCGACACACGGCCCAAAAATATGCCGTTTTTGGATGAATGAAATTTGCCACGTTCGAAATTTTAAAAACAAAAGCTCATCGCCACCTTTTTGTGTACATACTAGGTATAACAAATTGTAATGGGCGATTTTCCGAGATCAAAAAAAAAAAGAAATTGGTTCGTAAATGACTTCATAGATGGCGCTTAGCATAGATTAGTATGGCGCTTAGTAAAAGGCGGGTTCATGAAGAGCACGTGTATGGCTGCGTAATATTTATTCTATTCCAAAATAGAAATAGGTTCTGGATGTCCTGAATATAAATAGGTAAGTAAATACTATTTTTTTATTCTTTTGGTAGACAAGTAAAAGTGTAGAATTTATTACAGCCCATAAGTAACCCAGCTTTCATAAAACGACATCTATCGAGTGTTTTTGAACTAATTTTTACTTTTTAATTTGGGCTGTCAGAAAATCGCCCATTGAAATTACTAAATGAAACGTCAGCATAGTCTGCCACAGTTAAAAATGAAGTACCAAATCTGCCCAAATGGCAGAAATCTGTCACAAATGGTCACCCTGAAGCCTGAAGACAAGTAGAATAGATAGGATAGGATGGATCAAGCAGGAATAAATCGGATCACATGAGTAAAGAAACGGTACAGAGACAAAGCTTCTAGGAGCATACGAAAATCATTACCTAAAGTAGTAGGGTTGCCAAAGAGAATAAAATAAAATAAACAAACTTTTATGAGTTTTTTATTAGGTATGTAGACAAGATAAGATATATATTTACAAATTGATACTCTAAATATAGCACGTGGGGATGTTGAGCTATAACCCACCACGCTGGCCCAATGCGGGTTGATGAGTTTTAACGACTGTCTTCTTACGACAACTACCGGGACCAACGGCTTAACGTGCCAACCGAAGCACGGAGGAGCTCGAGATGTTTTTAATTGGTCACCCATCCAGCGACCTGGCATTGCGAAAATTGCTTAGCGAGTAAGATCGCAAGCCGAACGAAATGAACACTAAGTAGGTATATTATTTTATTACTGCATAAGAAATAGTATTACCAACCGGAACCATTGGCTTAAGGGTAATATTGTAACAAAGGTGTAAAGGTTGTGTGCACTTGAGTATACAAATATTTGACGACAAAGACGGCCCATTTCTATATTTTGACGCGAGCATTTTGAAATGAGATAATTTCTTATTGAAATACAAATATTTGCAATTATTACTGCATAATTAAATCGAAAAAAGTGTGAAAATGGGTGAATCTACAAAAAAAATGCGGTTGCTTTTTCAACGCTGTCCGATTCCTCACACGAATTTTATCATTAAAAATATGTTTACGCTCACACCAATTATCTAGACCAAGTTTCTATTGAAACTCGTTAATATGGTAAGATAACTGATAAATATACATATATTTATATACATAACATAGAAACACACCCAGACCTGAAATCAATTTAGAAAAATAGCTTTTCTCTAAATTGACCCGACCGGGAATTGAACCCGGGACAACAGAGATGGCGCGACGCCAGACCAGGCGTGCTAACCACGTCTTGATCACGGAGTTCATCATTACCAGCCGTATGCAATCGAATATTTACCTACATTGAGGTACGTCTAGTCGTATGTAGGTATGTCTACACTTGACATACCTACTTCATTATTTCGTTCGCATAATAATTTCAAGCTTGTAAATGCAAACTATTTTAACAACAGTCGGTGATAGATAAGGTTAAGGTAATGACGATACGGAAACAAAACAGCAAAATATTTGTAGATTCACCCAATTAGTTTTATGTAATAAAAATAACAATTAAGTACTTAAGTTAAACAGAGTATTCTGCGACACTGTTTAAATACCCATTTCATGGGTAAAATCATGATATGGCAAATATCTTTAACATTTTATGTATTTTTTACCTAAATCGTGTAATGTAGTAAATATAATAATATTCAATGGGCGATTTACCGAGATCAAAAAAAAAAAAGATATTGGTTCGTAAATGACTTCATAGATGGCGCTTAGCATAGATTAGTATGGCGCTTAGTAAAAGGCGGGTTCATGAAGAGCACGTGTATGGCTGCGTAATATTTATTCTATTCCAAAATAGAAATAGGTTCTGGATGTCCTGAATATAAATAGGTAAGTAAATACTATTTTTTTATTCTTTTGGTAGACAAGTAAAAGTGTAGAATTTATTACAGCCCATAAGTAGGTACGGCTTTCATAAAACGACATCTATCGAGTGTTTTTGAACTAATTTTTACTTTTTAATTTGGGCTGTCAGAAAATCGCCCATTATTTAAAACAGTGTTTATCGATACTTTATTTTATTTTATAGTATTTATTTGCGTCATCAACATAAAGTTAGTTTGTCCTTTATTCTGCTGACCCTCTTGTAATAGCGTTAGTCTAAAGCCGAGCGTTTCAAATTCAAAGAATATGGTATTGAGTGAGTGAGACATAGAATTGAAACGGTAAATTAGGCAAACTCGTGTCCATGCTAACGGCTAGCTCGCTCGTGAACCATGTTACTAATTATTGTTCTTTTGCACATGTTTTTGTCATAACGTAGAAAACGTTTCGCCTGAATTAGAAGAAACTAACACTGGTGGGGGGGGGGGGGGTGTAAGGGGTTGATATGTAAAGGTTTATTATTAACATTTTAGCTGCCGCAGTTGCGTTAGAATATTAAAAAAACCACTTGAAAGTTTTGTCAAATTCGGCCATAAACACGAAAAATGACACTTTTTAGGTTATAATAGTACCATCACATTCTATTAATTCTTACAGTCGGCCAACGGGTACGTCTAGACAGGGCAATCGTGAGGGGTGTGCGGGGCCGGGCGGGGCGCGGCGCAACTGGGGCTGTCCATACACTCCACTGGGGACACAGTACGCGTCAGGAGTGGCGCATTGTATTAAAACGTGTGTAGTCAATTTTTTTAAATGAGAATTGAAATGTAATATTTAATGCATATCATGCGTTGCGATGAGTAAAGTCTTTTTCAATGTTTTTTATATGGATAAACGCCATTTTAGAATTCGCTAATGTTTAGGCAAGATTTAATTATCTATTAATCGAGATCAAAAATGGTGGACGCAAGTTTTTTATATAAAATCAATATGGACATTATTTTTATGGTTTTCGGGGGGGGGGGGGGGGGGGGCGATTTCGAATACAACATTACGAGATCCAAGATGGCGGACGTGATTTTTTCATGTAAAATCAATATGGGTATCATTTCCATGTTTTTCAGCGGTGCCGATGTCGAATACAAAATCTATTTCGAGATCCATGATGGCGGACGCGACTTTTTCTGTCCCCCCTTTCAGCCCCCCCCCCCCCCTCCCCCGCGTAGGTCGTCAGTGTTTTGGGTGTCGGGTAAGTTTTTTCAATCTGGAGCAATAACTTTTTTCCCGTTTTTTTAAATCCCAAGAAAGTAGAAATAAAACCATTTTTTCGAAAAGGACGACTTTAAGTGCACCCAAAGGTGGTGTTTTCTATAAGAAACTTTTGAAAGAACGGCGGTGGGCTCATCAAAATAATACTACCAATCCCTCTCTTCCCTTGGGTCTCGTGAAAGGCGATTAACGTACTAAAGACTGCACATACATCCTACAGCATGAGCGGCGATGGGCTCATCAAAAAAATACTACCAATCCCTCTCTTCCCTTCGGTGTCGTAAAAGGCGACTAACAGACTAAAGACTGCACATACAACCAACAGCATAGAGCGGCGATGGGCTCATCAAAATAATACTACCAACCCCTCTCTTCCCTTGGGTGTCATAAAAGGCGACTAACGGACTAAAGACTGCACATACATCCAATGCATAGATCGGTGATGGGCTCATCAAAAAATTTTTTTCTCATAGTGGGTGATGAAGAGAAGAGTGTATTACTCGGGCGCAAAATTATATTTTTGGCTCGGGCGACGTACTTTGAATCCCTCGCTACGTTCAGGATTCTACTAAAGAATCTCTCTCTACGCTCGGGATTCTACTCTAGAATCCCTCACTTAACTCTTGATTAAAAAAGCGCCCTCGCCGTCGCCCGCCGCGTGGGGGGAGCTCGGGGGGGGGGGGCGAAAGCCCCTGCCCTGACAAAAGTCTAAAGAGTTAATTAGGATAGGTTAGGTTAGTATGTTGACCAAAAACGCGCGAGCCAAGCGAGCGTACAGCGGGAGCGGCCGGCGAAACGCCAGAAACGACGTTTTTGTACGTGCGACTTTTTTATATACTCTCCCCTTTCGCCACCTAAATGGGGGGTCACCCTTCCCCACTCCCCCAAATGTTGGTTACGCGGTTGTACAGTTTTACCAAAACCTCAATTGTTACATAACCTCAAAATACAAAAAATAACATAACTTAATTATACTACTTGTCTGCAGCAGGGGGGGGGGGGGTAATGGGGGAGTACTCCTCACCGTACCCCCTCCTACCCATCCCTCCCCCCAAATCAGGAGACTCGATTCAAAAGTTTTACCAAATAATTATATTTTTAATAGTACTAGTTTAGTCAACATCAAGATAATATTCATTATTTGTACCAAAACATACAATTAAACATAAATGAATAGAAAGAAAGACGAAAAGAAAAAATACTACCAAACCACAACGTGCTTATTGTTTTTACCCATGTTTTGGGTATTTACCCGGTAAATACCCGGGTAAATACCCAAATTTTGAATTTACCCGGTAAATACCCATCGGGTAAATACCCACCGCCCATCTCTAGTGCAGGCCCTCCGTTCTATATTGTATTGTACTGTACCGCTTCTTTACTCATGTAATATTTGGTCCGAGCATGTACGAGTAATATATTGGTAGTAGAGATGGGCAGGTGGGTAAAATTGGGAGGAAAGGTAAAAAATCGGATGTAATGTATTGGATGTAGAGATGGGCAGGTGGGTAAAAATTGGGGTGGGTAAAATTAGGAGGAAAGGTAAAAAAGGGCAAATATTAAATAATACCTATTTATAACGGGTTTTTTTTTAAAATACGGGGTAAAAATGAAATACTGTCTATAAAATTATTTAATTGGCTTTACCACCCTTAAAATGATCTACGGTGTTGGAGTTCAACTTAGTAGCCAATTCAACATATTCGAATTCAACATATTTAGTTTCAACTTAATGGGAAACCAACTTTTATAAAAGTCAACATAATAGGAGTTTAACCTAATGGTCCTTAAGGTTAGTTTCGATCATAACCATTGAAGATAAAATATTTATTTCAAATAAAACAAAATTGATTATATTTTAACTCTTAAATCAACATATTATATTTTCAACTAAAACACAACAAAATGGCGCAGATCTAGCTAGTTGAATAAATGCACTTCAAATAAACATGTGCGCGTACGAAAAATACCACGTGGAGCGGGGGGAGAGGCTGCGTGCGGTATATTTTACGCTTGCCACGTTGCCAGCTTGCAGTAACAGGGAGAATGATAATTATTACATTAACAAATTTATACAGCGATTTGAATTACGCGATTTTCGTAAAATAAAATAAATAAGGCCAGCGGCCCGGACAGGATTCCATCTAGACTAATTAGGGTATGTGCACCTGAATAGTCTCTGGTTATAACGTGTCTGTACCGCCTTTCTCTTCTTACTAGAGCGGTTCTTTATTCCTGGAAGCTTGCAAATGTGTAACCAGTGCCCAAGAATTCGTGCCGACCCCACCAACTACAGAACAATTGCCATCACTCTTTACTCTGTAAAGTTATGGAAAGGGTACTGAATAGAAAGCTTTTCTCGTATCTAGAATCCCACAACCTCCTCAGCGACTGCCAATATGGCTTTCGGCGGGGCCGTTCCACGGGGGACCTTCTGGTGTACGTTACTCATTGCTGGGGCAAGGCAACCGAGAAGCATGGCGAAGCACTTGCCGTGTCGTTTAACATCTCGAAAGCCTTTGACCGGGTCTGGCACGCTGGCATGCTGAGCAAGCTTCCAGCGTACGGCATCTCTGCTAATTATTGTGTCTGGATTTTGGACTTCCTGAATGAACAGTCAATCAGACTAGTAGTCCGCTGACCTTTATCTGGCCATTGAAGCCGGGGTCCTTCAGCTTCCCGTTCTCTCTGCTACCCTTTTCTTGTTGCATATGAACGATCTACTCAAGCCCGGAATTGTTGGGTATGCAGATGACAGCACGGTCACAGAGAGGTATCTGTCTAGTGCAAGGATCGGCGGAGAGGAAGTTCGTTCCTTAAGAGAAGCCATGGTTGAGCGGATAAACTTGAGTTTAAGTCTTGTCTCCAAATCGGGTGACAACAATTTGATCAGTTTTAACGCCACCAAAACGCAGGCGTGTTTGTTCTCGGCCAAAAGGAGTCCTTTTAACATGGGTCCTACTTTCCAGGGTGTAGATGTACCAATTGTCGGTAAATAAGCCTCGATCTCCTCGGCATGAAGTTGACCGCCAATCTCAACTTCGGCGACAACATCGAAATCAAGGTTCAAACTGCGGCGAAAAAGCTGGGTGTTCTAATTAAGGTTATGCGATATTTTACGCCAGGGCAGTTTCTAACTCTATATAACGCACAAATCCGGTCGTGCGTGGAGTATTGCTGCCACCTTTGGGACGGCTCAGAAAAATATCAACTTGCCGCGCTCGATTCGGTGGAACGGATAGCCAGAAAACTTATAGGTGACGATAAGCTTGTGATAACCAACTACACAGTCTCGATCACCGTCGCTCAGTTGCTTGCTTGTTGGTATTTTACAGGTTGTACTTGGAAGAGTGTGCTGTTAGGCTACACGAGCTCATTCCACCGTCCCCTTTCTACCATAGGAAGTCCAGGCGTACGACGGGTTACCACCCTTAGATACTTGGTTGATATTCCACTAATACGCACCAAGCGCTATTCGTCTTCATTCATAATGCGTACAGTCAAGGTATGGAATTCTCTGCCGGCGTCTGTGTTCCCGAGTACTTAAAGCCCCAACATCTTTAAAGCCCAAGTGAATAGGCTGCTTCTGGGCAAGCTCGCTCCATCGTCGGCCTCTTTTTAATCCTACGGATGAGAATGTAGCCAAGAAAAAGCCCACCTACTACAAAAAATAAGGTAGTTTTTAAGGAACCGGTAAATCCGGGAATAGGTTGACTTCGTATGTCAAATACCTAAAAGAACCAGGAACACCAGGGTGCATGTCCCAGACACGATATAATAATAATTATTTTAACAGAAAAACTAGAGATGCCAACTAACGTATTAACATTTTGAATGTATTAATTACAAAAGTCGTGCCTCAGCTCGAAAATGAATAGAATTCTACTAAGTATTAGACTTTGATTGACTTAAAAATATGCTTTAGTTGTTAAATATGTAATAGTATCTATAACCAAACTCCATAATTGGTTAAAATTAAACTGATTTGAGTTTTTGCCCGGTATAAATTAAAAATAGGTCGGTAAAAATAGGTAAAATGGGTATTTACCCACATGTCGGGTTTTTACCGGGTAAGTACTCATCTCTAATTGTATGTATCTACCACAGACATATAATACAATAATGCCTGTGGTATGTACGACGTACGTACCGCACACACGGAACGGAACGGAATGCACAATAATAGTGATGCCCCGCACTTCACTGGTCGCACATTTAGAATTTTGATTAAATAAATCACAGACATATTATGTCTGTGAAATAAATACATAATTTGAATCGATTACTATGAGTTGTGATTGTGAATCACTTTGCATTATATGGAAAGTATAAGTATATAATATATATAGTAAGTAAGTATAAGTATGAATGAAGTACTTACATTGCTTTGTTAGATGGCTATCTTAAAAAAGCAATCTGATGAAGCAATTTATTTCTAAAGACATCGTATAGGAAAGGTATAGCGATATGTTTGAAGCTATACAATAAGCCCCCTGGTTTACTCAAAGACCTAATTGCTTCCCCCCTCCACCCACCTTTTATGTTCCTTTTCGTGTTTTTTTTTTATATAACATGAAAACGGTTTATAGCTACGTGAAAACGGTAAAAACTCTCAAAGAAGAAAAAAAAAATTGTCTTTGAATGTATGTTGATACTCATGGTTTACAAAATAAGCACTTAATAATTCAATGTCTTTTCAAAATTGCAAACATACTTTACTAATTATACCAGAATGGCCGCGCAACACTATTGCCTTCCGCGTAGCTATGGCGGCGACGGGGGTGAGGGAGTGGGGCCCAGTGGGTGGGATCGTCCCAGGGCTGCCAAAGTGCGATTTAAGTTATACTCCTACGATTATTTGAAGTTTTTAATTACTTATACACGACGATTTAGAAACGATCGCTAGACCGAAATCGTATGGAAAACATACGAATTTTAATAATTGTTATTGGTATACATCCGTTCCTTCATCTTATTCGTAAACACTCTTGGCAGAGTGGTCGTGGTCGTCACTTCAGCAGTAGTAACCCGCCTTACAACGCGTGGCCATTCACCTCTAGCAGCCGCCTTCCTAGTGCACAGATACAAGCTGCTATCCACGGCTGCTCTAACCTGGTCCGTCCATCTCATCGGCGATCTACCGCGCGGTCGGGTGCCCCCAACTCTACCCTGTACTACAAGCCGCTCGATTGAGGCACCACCGCGCCGAGACACATGCCCAAAGAAAGACAGTATGCGAGCTTAGGCAATAGAGCAGAGACGCCGCTTGCTTCAGAGTTCCTGTAGTATAGATACGTTCGTACGAAATTCTGTCCACGAAATTCCTAGCATCCGTCTGCAGCACCACATTCGAGGGCGTCTATCTTCTTCCTCTCACTTTCCCGCACCGTCCATGCCTCCGAGGCGTACAAGAATATGGGGAACACTAGTGATCTGACAAGACGGGTTTTCGTGGCTTTAGTTATGTTGCTGTTTCTCCATATCTTTTTGAGCCTGTCCATGGCAGACCTAGCAATCGCCATACGCCGCTTAATGTGTCTGCGCATTTGCCGTTATTAGTAATCAGCGCTCCTAGGTAGATGTATGATTGGACCACATCACAGTTCAAAATTTGTGTAGCTTCTGGCGAGTTGTTATTCACACGGTCAACGATCATCATCTTTGTCTTGCTGCGGTTAACCCTCAGTCCAAACTCAAGGCTAACGCTTTCCATTTTGCGCAGCAGATCTTCCATGTGGCGAACACTGGTGGTAAATAGGGTGGGGTGGTGTCATCCGCGTATCGCAAGTTTGAGATCTTTAAACCACCGACCGCAACTCCGTCCGTCTAATCCTCCAGAATTGGGGTTGGAAGAAAGAAGATAGTGTTTGGGACTACATTAGGGAGTACGATCAAAGAAATCTCAGCATCTGTAAAGGAGTTGACGAAGTGTTCCTGCCGCAGCTGCATGTAGGAAGTCAGGGCTTATTACCTGTACTGGCCGTACTGGCCCTTGTAAGTGCGGGGAGATACCTTTTTCTTTTTTTTTTATAAAAGAAGGAGGCAAACGAGCAGGCGTGTTACCTGATGGAGAGTAATCTCCGCGGCCCATGGACACCCGAAAAACTAGAGGAATCGCAGGCGCGTTGCCGTCCTTTAAGGAAGGAATAGAAAGGAATAAGTATTGTGAGAGGGGGGGAAGGGTGTTACAAGGATTTAAATATCCGTGATATCAAAAACGTTTGTTTTCAAGCAACTGACATCGTATATTATTTTGGTTACTATGACTACACAAAAACATAGATAAAAGGTCTAGGACCTTTTTTATCATCCTCCCTTTTTGTGCAGTCGGTGAAATAAAAAAATAATCATCAACCTCCCAAACCAATCCGGTCAGCTATTGCATCTATCAATTGATGGCTGACTGAAGGCCTTGGTTAAGAAATCAGCACTCTGTAGGTTTTCCCATATGTGCTTGACTTAAATTATTCCATCGGCAACCAATTCTCACACACCTTCTATGCAATTCAGGATTTTGCGCCAGTTTTACTGCAGCGTCATTATCTACTTGCAAGATAGGTATTTGCTTTAGGGCAGAAATTTCATTGTACAGCCTCTGTAGCCACACCATCTCACGTGCTGTTTCGCTTGCTGCAACAATTTCAGCTTCTGTTGTAGAGATAGCTACTGATGATTGCTTTCTACTTGCCCAAGAAATTGCTCCACCAGCATATAAGCACAGTATGCCACTTGTGGAGCGACCATCTTTAAGGTCTCCTCCATGGTTCGAATCGCTGAAGCAGTCCAGTATTCCCGTCCTAAAATCTTTTTTGTATCTTGTAGGTAACGCATTATACGTTTAACCTTTAATACATCCTCTTTGGAATGGTTCTCCAAGGTTCTTGATACAACACCAACGGCATAGGCAATATCTGGTCGCGTTCCAAGCATTAGATAACTAAGGGCACCAATTGCTTGTTTATAAGGATATGACTTCTCGTATATCATCTCTTTATCTGCTTGCCCTTTTTCAGATTCTCTAATCATTGGCGTGGTGACTGTCTTACAGCTGCTCATACCAAACCGAGCTAACACTTTCTGGGTGTAGTGTTTCTGCGTTATAGTAATTGAGCCATCATCTTTGTATTGTAGTTGCAAATCCAGATAATAGTCTGCTGGCTTTCTAGTTATCTTAAACTTTCGCTTTAGCTCAGCCATAAACTTATCTGCATCTTTTTGGTTTGTTGCAGCTACTAATCCATCATCTACGTATAATGCAAAGATGATTTTGTTTTGTGCTCGTTTTCTTACAAACATGCAAGGATCTGTCTGGCTTTGTTGAAATTTTATCGACTTCAAATAATCAACAATGCATTTGTTCCAGCATCTTGGTGATTGTTTTAACCCGTATAGGCTGCGCTTCAACTTGCACACTCGATATTGCCGTCATTGATACCTTCTGGTTGTTTCATGTATATCTCTTCTTTCAGACATCCATTTAAAAATGCAGTTGACACATCGAATTGCGTGAGTGTTAAACCTTCGTTTGCCGCAATGCTTATGACTGACCTTATCGTTGTCATCTTTGCAACAGGGCTAAACGTCTCATCATAGTCCACTCCGTGTTGTTGCAAAAAACCTCGAGCAACAAGTCTTGCTTTGTATATGTCAATCGTACCATCAGCGTTAGTTTTAACTTTGTAGAGCCACTTGCACGATATAGCTTTGCGATCCTTGGGTAGCTCAACTAAAGTCCAAGTTTTATTTTCTTCCATAGACTTTAACTCATTTTTCTTCGTTGTAGGTTGTAGGCTCATCCATTTCTGTCCTATTGTCTAAAGACAGCATAACATAGTCACCAAGTCTTGCAGATGGTTGTAGTTGAGCTCTGTCTCGAAGAGTTCTCCTACCTTCATTCTCTATTTCGCTCTCTGACATAATATCATCCATTCGTTCTACGCGCTCTGGTAACGTCTGATCATTCTCAATGTCATCATGAATTTCTGAAGATGTATGAGGTATAGCCTCAAACGATTCTGGAGGTACACATACCTGAAAAGTTTCTGTGCTTTCACTTTCTTCCTCCCTTACATCTTGAATCGTTATTACTTATTGACTATTGTCCTCCCTTACAACTGGATTTGCTGCTATTCGTAGACTTTTTTTATTTTCAGCCTCAGTCTCAGAAGATTTTGTCGATTCTTCGCTCTCTTTGGCATTAGTGTCATCTATCGCTGACTCTAGAAATACTACGTCTCTTGAACGTACCAGTAAACATCCATCTTTATTCATGTTCGAAGACGATATCCATTATCACCATTGTAGCCGATTAGGATACATTTTTCGGATTTCTTGTCTAACTTCTTACGCTTCTGCTTGGGTACATGGACGCAACAAGGACTACCGATAATCTTTAAATTTTTTTTTTTTTTTATAGCAGAAGGAGGCAAACGAGCAAGCGGGTCACCTGATGGAAAGTAATCACCGCCGCCCATGGACACCCGCAAAACCAGAGGAATCGCAGGCGCGTTGCCGGCCTTTAAGGAAGGAATAGGCTCGTTTCTTGAAGATCCCTAAGTCGTAACGGTCCGGAAATACCGCCGCCGAGAGCTGGTTCCACAACACTGTAGTTCGAGGCAAGAAATTTCTTGAAAAACGCACAGTAGTAGACCGCCATCCATCAAGGCGATGTGGATGGAATGACAGTCGATTGCGTGTAGTGCGGTGAAGGAAATTAGCGGCAGGGATCAAGCCGAACAATTCCTCAGAACACTCCCCATGATATATACGGTACAATATACAGAGAGACGCAACGTCTCTCCGAAGAGCCAGTGGATCGAGCCGACCTGAAATAACCACGTCGCCGACAACTCGAGCAGCTCTGCGTTGAATGCGGTCAAATGGAAGGAGTTGGTATTGGGGTGCTCCTGCCCAGAGATGGGAGCAGTATTCCATATGCGGCCTGACCTGTGCTTTATACAGTTGTAAACGGTGGGCCGGCGTGAAATACTGACCCGCTCTATTAAGCACACCCAGCTTTTTCGAAGCTAATTTAGCTTTACCTTCCAAATGACCACGAAACTGAACGTCACTCGAAATATCGACGCCAAGGATTCCAAAAATCGGATTGGTATCAAGGGGAGCTCCCTCAAAGTTCAGAGGTACGACGAAGGGATGTTTTTTCGCGGTAAATGCGCAAACTTGTGTTTTGGAGGGGTTAAAGCGGACTAGGTTATGTCGGCCCCAATCCGAGACATGACTTAACATGTTCTCGGTGTCAGTCACAAGTTTATTCCGGCTCTCGATGACGCTTTCCAGAGAAATATTAGCTCGCCCGGTGTAGAGCGTATCCCCAGTACTGTCATCCGCATAGCAATGAATGCTGTTGTTATGCAGCATGTCATTGATATGCAGAAGAAAAAAAGTAGGGGACAACACACACCCCTGCGGGACTCCAGCATTCACGGGCTTCATGTCGGAGCACGAACCGTCGACTGCGACTCTGATGCTACGCCCAGTAAGAAAGCTGGCAACCCATGAACACAACTTCTCAGGAAGCCCGTATGATGGAAGTTTAGAGAAAAGAGCCCTGTGCCATACCCTGTCAAAAGCTTTCGCTACGTCCAAGCTAACTGCCAGTGCCTCCCCTTTACTCTCGCCTGCCTCCGCCCATCGGTGAGTAAGGTACACTAAAAGATCACCAGCCGATCGACCGCGACGAAAACCATACTGGCGATCACTTAGTAGCTGGTTCTCTTCTAGGTACCTTAAGAGCTGGCGGTTTATAATGGACTCCATTACTTTGGAGAGTAAAGAGGTAATAGCTATTGGCCTGTAGTTAGACGGATCTGAGCGATCGCCTTTTTTTGGAATCGGGTGCACAAGGGCTGTCTTCCAAGAACTCGGGACGACGCCAGTGGTGTAAGAGAGCTGGAAAAGGCGCGTTAGAACTGGTGCCAATTCAGGAGCACACGTCCGAAGCACAATGGGTGGAACTGCATCTGGCCCACTCGCCTTATGGATATCAAGGGAAAAAAGAGCCTTACGAACTGACCTTTGCAGGAACTGAACGTTTGGCATTGTACAAGCGCAATGCGGTATGGTTGGTGGAGAGTTTTCCCCATCGTCCAAGGTCGAGTTTGATGCGAAAAGAGAGCCCAAGAGATCGGCTTTCTCCTTTGCAGTATAGGCCAGGCAGTCATCGGTCTTGTGCAATGGTGGTAGGGACGGCTGACAAAAATTCCCTAAGATAGCTTTGGCGAGAGACCAGAACGCACGCGTCCCCGAAGGAAGACGCACTAGCCTCTCGCCAATTCTACCTATGAATGATGACTTCGCCTTGGCGATGTCCTTCTTAAAGGATCTGGCGGCAAAGTTGTACTTCTTTCTGAGCGCACTTGTGTTTGGATCCTTTGATGACACCGCATTAACCCAGGCTTGGTAATGCTGTCGCTTTTGGCGAGACGCCATTTTGCAGCAACGACCAAACCATGGTTGGGACTTGCCGCCAATGGGAACCACAGAGTTTGGAATGAAAAGTTCCATTCCCTGCAGTATCACATCAACGACAGAGTCAGCGGCGACATCAGGATCATCCAGCGAGAAGCAAACTCGCCACCACGGGTAGGACGCAAAGAAGCTTCGCATCCCATCCCAGTCCGCCGACCT
This sequence comes from Scoparia ambigualis, assembly GCA_963921215.1. Lineage (NCBI taxonomy): Eukaryota > Metazoa > Arthropoda > Insecta > Lepidoptera > Crambidae > Scoparia > Scoparia ambigualis. Next base: position 4,986,151 of record OY992501.1, read on the forward strand.
ATAATGCCAGACTCGACGGCTAGCCGCTGGTTGCGGTTTTGAAGTTTCTGTGAGAGGCACAGTGCTGCGAATCAGACAGTGGTCTGATGAGCCTAGTGGTGCATCAACAGAAACTTGATAGCCGTCTGGGTGCGAGGTCAGCAGAATGTCCAATAAAGAAGGTGCATGGCCCTCCACATCTGGAACCCGTGTTGGCTCGGTTACCAATTGGGACAGACTGTAGGCCAAAGCGAAGTCATGAACGGCTCTACCTGCGTGGTCAGTTATGCGTGAACCAAGCCATTCGACGTGGTGGGCATTGAAGTCTCCCAATACCACAATCTCGGCCGAGGGGATCCGTTGGAGAAGGGAGTCTGTCGCTGTTTGGACGGTCTCGATGAGTTGGTCAGTTCCGATGTTACCGCTGTGGGACCTATACAGGCACGCGTAGACGCGAGGATGACGTCCGCAGTCGACGTGCAGCCATAAGATGGAGAGGTCCCTATCTTCAAGATTGCCAAGGCGACGAACGCACATATCCTCCCTGACATAGGCACAAACACCGGCTCGTGGCACAAATGCATGTTCCAGGTTGTATCCCGGGTAGCGCAAGTACGAGATGTCAGGAGGGGGGGATATCTGCGTCTCGGTGAGGAAGAGCAAGGCCGGTTTCGCCGTCTCGAGGTGGTAATGGACGGCGCTCAAATTAGAGTGGATTCCCCTGATATTGCAGAAGTCCACGCGAAGCGTAGGAGGGGGTGCCAATTGTCCCGCCTTTCTCCTGCCTGCAGCATGCCTTGGCACGGGCGAACTTTTGCCCTCCCCAGAATACGTAGGGCAGCCTGAGCGAGAACGCTCAGGGGGGGATTCTCCGACACTGGATGTGTCGGTACCTCCCTGGGGTAAATCTAGATTACAGTTCGCTGCCATATCAATTGTGAGGGGGGGGGGGGGAGGGGTCTCCGGAACCCTCACTCGCCGGACGAAACACAACAGCACAGAGTGCCATTGTTTCACGCCGAAAATTCGTGAGGGGGTGGTATTACGCCGGGCGAGCCGACCCAATGCGTGCTGCAACGCAGCGTGGCTCTACCACTCAGTTGGTGTCACTCATTTAGCACCACCCAGGGGTCACGTGTAGGGTCTCAAGGGTAAACCTACGGACGCGAGCAACTTAACCCCCAAAATGACTAATCTTTGACTTCTTGTTGTACCACAATTCATATGGTGATTTAGCATCTACAGGAGTGCATCCTGTTCTGTTGAGTACATATGCTGCTGTACTTATGAGCTCTGCCCAACATGCGGTTGGCAACTCTTCGTGCGCATACATCATTGCGCGAGCGGCTTCTACAAGTGTCCTATTATCTCTCTCACTGCAGCCATTTTGCTGTGGCGTATATTTCATTATTAATCTTTGCTTGATGCCATACTTTTGTAGTGTAGATCTAATTTTGTCATCATCGAATTCCCCGCCATTATCACTTACCATTACCAGCTACCTTGCTCTCTTCTAACATTAGTTGAAGCTTTGAGCAGACTTCAGACTTCTGTTTCATGAAGTATACATAGCGGTATTTGCTGTAATCATCTTTAAATAGAAGGAAGTAGCGGTATCTTTTGTATGAAAATGGGAATGGACCACAAACATCTGAGTTTATTATTTCGCCTGGTGTCTCCGCTCTAACTGTAGTTCCGAAAGGTTTTCTGTGCATCTTCCCGAAGCTACATCCTTCGCAGAACTCTTTACTGTTATGCGGTACTTTTAATCCGAGTTCACTTTCAATGACTTTCTTTACATGAGCTTTGCTTTGGTGAGCCAATCTCTCATAATAGATCTGTAACGAATCTTGACTTGTTAGCACATTGACTTCCAAGGGTATTGGTGGCATTACATTGTTCACATTTAGTCTGAATAAGCCTCCCCTTTTATTTCGTTCACCTGTAACCTTAACTATGCCATTCGCTTTAAGTGTGCAAAACTCTGGCTTAGACTCGAAGACGCTATTCTGTAATCTGTCCTGTGATGCCAATAGTGAGAATAGATTCTTCTGTAGTGATGGTACACACCATACATCGCATAAGGTTATGATGCCTCTACGGTTTCCAACTTTGGCTTCCAGTTTTATGTCACCCTTACCAGTGGCCTCAACTTTCTCACCATTAGCTGTTGTTACTGTATGTGCTTTGCCAAATCTTTATCTCTCCTGAACGTGACGTGACTTGTAGCTCTACTGTCTAGATACCAACAATCTCTGTCAGGGTATAAGCATGTATCAACCATCATCAGGTCTGTGTTGTTTACTATGTTTGCATTCGAACTTGGCTTAGGTGGTCTTCTATCACTCAACCACTTGGCGCATTTTCTTACTTTATGTCCTTCTTGTAAACAGTAATTGCACTTTACCTTTTTACTGTTATTCTTATCGTTTTTTTTCTTGTAAGAAGCTTTTACTGCCAGAGCTTGGGTACTCTTGCTTGTGGATGCTGTATAAAGGTATTGTCTCTACGTTGCGTTCAAACGCGCAGAGTTGTGAGGTTAGTCTCTCTATTGTCCTTTCCTTTTTAGACATCAATAGCCAATTGGATTTGAATGTGAGGTATTCTTCAGGCAAAGTATCTAAGATCTTGCATATCAGAATTACCTCTGGCAACTCTTGGTTTCTCCTTCAAGCTTTGTGATCTCCTTGTTCAAGTTAAACCAAATGTTCTTTAACTTTGACAGGTGTATCGCCATATTATCGTCCAGCTTCTTCTTGTACTCGAAGAACTTAAGGCAATTTTCGTAGACTAAGTCATCTCTATCTCCGTCGAAAAACCGTTTAAGTTCATCCCACACTTCTTTAGAAGACTCAAAACGCATAATTCTTTGGACAATTTCGTCGGTCATGTTGCTTGTGAGAATAATTAAAATAGTACTATCAAGTTCTTGAAACTCCTTCATAGCACAATTATCACCGGTGGGTTTCATTACTGGAATGCCATATTTACCTTCTAATATTTCTAGGGCTTTGGAAATTCCCTTCAACAACATAGATACCTTATACTTCTAAACCGACCAGTTTGTGCCATCCAAGTTTCCGATTTTGAATCGCGTAATCTCTGGTTTGGATGCCATGACTACACTTAAAATTTTCGTTATTTTATTTTATTCTTCATACGCTCTGCTACCATGTTACAAGGATTTAAATATCCGTGAAATCAAAAACGTTTGTTTTCATGCAACTGACATCGTATATTATTTTGGTTACTATGACTACACAAAAACATAGATAAAAGGTCTAGGACCTTTTCTAACAGGGGTGGGGGGGGGGCTCCGGAACCCTCAGTGGCCGGACGAAACACAACAGTACCAAGTGCCATTATTTTACGCCGGTTATTCGTGAGAGGGTTGTATTACGCCGGGCGATCCCACCCAATGCGTGCTGCAACTGCAAAGCAGCGTAGCTCCACCATTTAGTCAGTGTCACTCATTTAGCACCACCCTGGGGTCACGTGTAGGGTAAACCCATGGACGCGAGTAACTTTAACCCCCAGCCAAAGAAGCCAAACGCTCCTGTTAGATACCTACCTTTGTGGATTTTCCACTAAAACTGGTGGTTTCGACCCCCCTTTTAGTAGCGAAATATTGCTATTGGCTAGTTGTTTTTCTACTGAATTAATAGAATTTTATTTTCAGTTGGCTAAATTACTCAATCACTTGATGACATGAAAAAAAAATATTTGATGAAACCTCAGAACAATTATTGTTCTGAGGATGAAACGCACTATAGCATACACACAAACACACACGACACGCTTGATGATACGCTGCAGCGGCGGCGGCAGCGGGTGGCGTCTTGTCGTTCAATTTTTTGATATGGAACACTTTTATGCGAACGAGACGATGGGAAATGAGGAATGCGGGACATACGGGACCCCTTAGACGATTTCCGGGACTATTTTATTAAATATTGCAATGCGGGATTACAACTGTCATTACGGGACAGTCCCGCAGAATGCGGGACGGTTGGCCGCCTTAGTCCTTTAGCCTGGTTTCTATGCTTTAGTTATTGTTCTGAGGACAAGACAGACAAGTCAGGCACTTATGCATGACAAGAGCTTGTCTCGGACCGAACGGTTTGCCGTTCGTTGTTCGTTTCGTTTGTTCTGTCTGTGGACTTCTTGGCGGGAAAGTGAAGCGTTATGTCTGTAGTTTTATTTATTTTCTAAAAGAAGAAAGGTCACGATCCATACAAAAGTTACCCAGGCCCGGCGCAAACGAAACTCATCTCATTTTTTTTGTTATTTTGTGTACATTAATTAACAGTTTTTGTTTATTTCGATTTCAGAGGCTAAGTTAGTTAAATCGCCTTCAAATGGTAAATTTGTTTTTTCGAAAATGTTACAAATCTTTTTTTTCTCGCCTTCAGCGTTGAAAATATAATAATATAATAATCATAATAATGGCCAATCAATATTAGAACTAAAAACAATAAAATATGAATTTTATTTGCAATTAAACGTCATATTGGTGCACGTAAAACTGTTTATTAACTTAAAAAAATTTAAAACATATTACCTACTAACATACCCTACCCAGTGCAGGATGTTGAAAATCATCTCTATGCGTCTAGCCCACCCTAGGCAATAAATGGTACTTATTACAAGAGCACAGCTACCTAACGTTCGTTAGCCATGATTAGGTACATGTACAATACAATAGTATTATGGCGCCGACGGACGCCCGAGATGCTGCGCAAGCGAGTTCGGCTATGCGATTCTCTAAGCGACACATAGACGCTGCACGCATGGCTGTGATCTGCTGTCTCTTTCCAATTCTATGAATATAAAAGAGACAGAGTCAATTCTCAGCGCTGCGGCAACCGCTGCTACCAAGGCTTTAACTTAGAGAATCGCAATGCTGATCACTTGCGCAGCTAAAAATCCCAACAATAAACTATTGACATCTCGCTTTAAGAGAGAGTACGAGTGAGATAGCAGTAGTGTCAAATAAGTGTGTGAGAGTTCTTTTGTGTATACATAATAAAGCTAGTAATAAACCCACTGCAAACGATCTAATTGTTGTTAAGTTTTGATTTGACCTAAAATGTTAATAAACAGGTTTATGTAAATCGTTACATGATTTTTATGTTCTATGTTCAACATAACGGTGTTCCGTCATCAATGTAAGATTATTCTGATTTTATTTTAGATAAAAAAAGTAGATAAATGATTAGTGGGTGTGATTTTAATAATCTGGCCCATCACTTGGCGTCAAACAAGCCATCCACACATGGCCTATACGGGCAAACAACGCAAATATTCACAATATTTGCTTGTTCACAAACAAATTGAATGCAACAGTGATGGACGTGTCAGTGGCAGCAGCTTATTATATTTATCTGAATGCGGCTTGCCAACACCTGTTTATTTATTGTGCAGGGTTCTCCTAAGTTATTTTGAATATCGATCAATGCAACGTGTTCGGTTTTTGTTTTTATGAGAGGCATTTTTGGGGTCTCAAATACAAGGATGCATTTGGTATAATTCCAAAAATCGCAATACGGTTTCGTTTGTCCAATCCATTTTACTATGTTTACGTATAAAAAACTGAATACGTTTGAACAGGACAGCCGCACGCGCGCTTCTGAACAGAAAAAAGTGTGGACGGCCGACGCAAATATTTGCCGTATTTGATTCCTTTGATGTGTGATCAAAAACCGACAAGTGGATGGAAACCCATATTCGCTATTTGCGTTGTTTGCCATATTCGTGCAAATAAGCAAATATATTCAAATAAGCCGTCTACACATTGCCGTGTTCGGACAAATAATGCAAATACGCGAACACGATACGCCATGTGAAGTGCCGGCATAAAAAAAAAATCTTCTGTCTGTGATAGGGATGGAAATGATTGCTATTTAGAAATCATAATCATATGATCATATGATTTTTTTTATCACAGTGATTTCACCTGTTATTTTTCACACCTGCTATTTTTCATTGAGAGTGATTTTCCTACTATTTATCATTGCAAATATTGAAATGAAATGACATGGTAATTGAATAATGATTATGATGTAACAGGATATGAATATATGTCACACAACAACGCGCACGTGCTTATGACTGACGAGGACGACCGCCCGCACAGGTGAAATGTCATTTCATTTTAAACTGCGACTGCGACTGCGACCCGGGTCACAGGTCAATCGGACGCACTACTCGCACGCAGGGATTGCTTGAGTAGATGCGTCCCGCTCACACCTCGCTCGTATGATTGTCGGGCATGCTCACCGCGGTCGCTCCGCGCGATTTCATTCGATCATTCCACTAGTGAGAAATCATAATCGCTGCGATTGCGAATGACAATAGCAGTTATGTCATATGAAAAACTAAATCATATGATTTTTCACTGCTATCAATGATTTGTTCCATCTTTAGTCTGTGATGCTTATTCCTTTAGCAGAGCTGTGATGTGATTGATGTCTGTCAGGATCTCTTTCTTGGCGGGAAAGTGAAGCGTCATGTCTGCAGTTTTGTTTTATTTTCTAACAATTTGTATTTTTTCGAATATTAATGTGAAATAATAGTGGATTATTAACCGTTAAGCGTTCGTAAACGTGCATGAGTGTTGGCAAATGAAACAAAACAGTGCAACATCACTTTTCAAATTCTCTCAAGAAGTCCGCGTGAGACCTTAGTCAAGTCCCACATCTTTACTGAGGAGTCCCCAGTGAGGACTCAAAGGGTTTGGGGAACATCATTTATAATTCATCATCTTAATCACCACTCATTATCATCAAGGGAAAAAAAAGAAATAAACTAATGACTAGGCAGTATGGTCTCAGACCTTAGCCTGTTCCTTTACGGCACCTAAAAAAAAAGTGATGTCTGTCAAGTCAAGTGTCTAATCCATCCAATTCCATTCCATTTCCATTTCCATTCTTTCTTTGCTCGTTGCTGTGCCGAGTACCTAATTTGTAGTAATTTACTACATAGTGTAATTTACTTAATAGGTGGAAACTAGAAGAGTTTGGTCACTTCCCGTTTACATACGAAGAACTAATGTTAATACAGTGCTTTGTTTAATTACTTTAACGTTTGTGAGATTGTATACTACTATTTTGTTACGATTACAACGCACGTCATTAGTAAATCTAATAATTTCTAGGATAAGTCGATTACAGGTAGGTTTTTGCGCAGTAAATTAGATGAACGTATGGCACGTCAAGCTCGTAGGGTGTGTTGTGCGATAAATCATTGTACATACTTAATTTGTGCAGAATGGAGTCGTATCAGGGAGGCTTGGCCCGAGACGAGGCAGCGGAGAACTTCCAGCGCACCTCGCAGACCATCGCCAGCAACATCAAGAAAATATCACAAAATGGTAAGCTGAGTTGTGGCTTGATAAGAGCACCTTTGTTTTGTTTAATTGGTTTTATCAATTGTTATCTGCTTCTTTGTCAACATATTTGCAGTTTTTCATTCCCACCTGGCAAAGTAGTCATAAATAAATTATTTTTATTATAATGGCACATATTATTGTAAGGATTGTTTCTCACCCTGCAGCCCTAACCACCAATAGCTTTCATCTATCCCGCTGCTGGTGGTGGCCACCAGCAGTGTGTAGATGAAGTTGGATAAGTTTATTAAAATATTTTGTGAATAGTTTTTATAAAATACTGTAAAAAATGTTGTATAATGACATAAAATTAAATTATTTGTTATTCTTGTAGTGATATTTCAATTTTAATAGTAAGTATTTCATCAGTTGCTAGTTATCAATGTAAATATTATGAAGTAACAGTCCTTTCTTTTCTTGACCGGTTGTGTGGAAATCTTGAACACTAACATTATAAATTAACCTGTAACCATCTTATCTGGATTACTTAGTCAAAAAGTTTGGTGTACTTTTTGTGTGGCTTGTATATAATGTAGCTTTTGCATTATTTATTTAAATTTACAGTTAGGGTTATAAGGTTGGTTAATAATATATACAAAAATCACGGTCTGTCAGTGACATAGAGCTGATCATAGAAGAAACCTGGATGCAATTAATTGGAACAACAAGGAAATGTCATTACATGGAGGTATCCTATGCACAGCAGTGGGTGGATATGGGCTGATGATGATGATGATGATGATAGAACAATCATTTAGGCACTTACCAAAACTAAAATAAGATGTACATATAATCACGACTATTATCCCCGTAGGGTTAGTCAGAGACTAGGCAATGCGGACAGCAAAGCAGTCCTCTACCATAGTCCACTTTTCACCAAATAGCGACTGCACATGAGATCAGCGTGACAGGTGATGAGCCCATTGCTGCTGTTGAATGTGTGTGCAGTCTTTAGTCCGTTTTCCGCCTTTACGACACCCAAGGGAACAGGGGGTGGTAGTATTCTTTCACCGCCACGAGACAAGGTTAGAAAGATGAATTTATTAATTAGGGTACAAAAGTATAAGGAATAATTAACACAAAATTATTTGTGTAAAATTTATTGCTTAAAACAAATTAAATATGTGCAGCCAAAAGAACTTCCTTCTTAATTTATAAGCTGACTGCTGAAGAGACTGCTGTTACAAGGTTAGGCCTGGTCAGGATCAATCAGATTAGGCGAAATGGTTGTGCCTTTGGTGCATATTTGTGCAAGACTATGAAGCGTGTACTCTACAACGGACTCCTGACATACCTTGAAGACAATGACCTCTTAAGTGACCGCCAATTTGGGTATCACTGATGGCGGTTTACGGGAGATCTTCTTGTGTATGCCACTCATCTATGAAGTGAGGCTATAGAGAAACACGGTGAGGCTTTTGCCCTCACTCGTTTCTCTTGACATCTCTAAGGCCTTTGACAGGGTTTGGCACGCTAGCCTTAAGCTTCCATCGTATGGGATCCCCTTTGACCTCTGCAATTGGAGTTCGGACTTTCTGAAGGAGTGATTGATACGTGTAGTCTTAGATGGCCGCATGTCTGATCTACAGGCTATTGACGCCCGAGTTCCTCAGCAGTCTGTTCTGTCTGCAACCCTATTCTTGCTACACATGAACAATCTGTTGGTACCCGAAATTCTGGGGTATGCAGACGATAGCACAGTTGTGGACAGATATTTCTCAAGTGCAAGGGCCAAGAGGGATGGAGTTCGACTTTGCCGAGAGACCATAGACCATAGACATAACCTGGTCGACTTCAACGCCACCAAAACACAGGCGTGTTTATTCACTGCCAAACAAAGTCCCTTTCAACTTGCTCCGACTTTCCGAGGTGTATCTTTACCGATATCTGACCATCTTAGCCTTCTAGGTATGACCATCTCTGCAAACCTAAACTTCGGCTACTACATAGATTCCATGGCAGCTTCAGCTTTACCAAGCACAAGTCCGATTCTGTATGGAATACTGCTGCCACCTCTGGAATGGATCTGCCAAGTATCAGTTAGCCGCTTTTGACTCCAGTGAGAAGTGTGCTAAGAGGGTCATTGGCGACTCGAATCCAAGCTTGAACATCGACGCAAGGTTGCCAACCTTTCGGTTTTTTATCGATTGCACTTCGGCGACTGTTTGCAGGAACTACACGAGCTGATTCCACCTTCTCCTTTCTATCTCCGGGGAACGAGACGCGGTCTGAGGTTTCACCCTTACACTGTCAACAGACGACCTATTACACTACCACAAAGCGCTTTGCGTCATCATTTTTGATGAGGACAGCTAATTAGTGGAATTCCCTTCCTGCGGATCCGTTTCCTGACACGTACAACCTGGATATTTTCAAGGCAAGGGTGAACAGGCATTATCTATTCAATTATTTTACATCCTATGCCACATCGTCACTAACCATCAAGTGAGATCGCAGTCAAATACTTGCCTATAAAAAAAAATATATGTTTACAGTTTTCCCACAGTATATAAATAGAGCAAACATTGTCCTTGTTTAATTATTATTATCCTCACAAGAAATGCAACAAATAGACTGTCCAAATTATGTTATGCTATGCTATCAATTCATATTTTGTTTTAGCAATAATATTTTGGCTTGCACTTCTTCTAATGAGGTGCTTTTATATTACCTGGTTAGAAGCACGCTGGTTAGGCTGGTCGCCTGGTTTTATGTTACCGTGAAGGTTAACCAAAATGTATCAGATCTGAAGATTTTAATTAATATATTTTCAAATCATAACATTTTAACATAAGATTTTGGGTTAGGATTTTACTGTGCCTTTCATTATGTCGTATCATATACGGCCAGTACAACTGACAATTGTTTTCATCAAAATTGTTATTATCAATCTCTTCCAGTTTCTTCTATGTCGAAGATTGTCAACCAGCTTCAAACGCCGCAGGACTCACAGGAACTAAGGAACCAACTGTAAGTTTCCCTTCATTTGTTCTAAAAGTTTGTAGAAAACATTACACAACAATACACAAACAAAACCCAATTATTTAACTAAGGTTATGTAGTTTTAAACTTTCTGTAGTGGCCTTTACATTGTGTAAATTGAGCTTAAGGGCGCTTTCAATTTAGCAGGACGTTGGAGCACCGGGATGGATCATGTTATATTTGCTGTCCCTTGACTCACATATAGAGTCTACACTATTGAGACACACGCACGGCTGCGGTTCATTTGTCGTACGTAGGCCAGAATACCCTGGTCGTTACTAATAAATTGTCTGTTTCAAGTGCAACTTGAACTATGTTGGTCCTGCTCTAAACGCTTAAGCTGAAAGCAGCCTAAAACAACACAAAAGTTTTCAATGAAAATCTCTTCTGACCATCTAAACCTATTCGTGAGCGTAGGAACCTTAACATCTTAACTACAGCTTAACGACCCACGAACCCCAGGATGACTGAAATCTAGGTTTCAGTTTCTGGGAGCCTCTCATCACTGCGACCTTCGCTCCAGTAACAACCTCACTCTCCAAACATTTATGTAACTGTTTTGATTTATCGCATTACCTTAAGTCTCCTTCATCCTTACCCGTTGACTGGTAGAGAATGCCTTGTGGTGTTAGTCCGCCTTTTGCAGTTTTTTATGTGCAATAAATAAATGTGCGACATTTTTTTCAATTTGAAACCAAATATCACAAAGTATAGTCAATCAAATTTTGATTGAAATTATGCAGATCTTTTACTAATAGGCACATAGTTTCATTACACATCGTTTTTATTTGTAGATAATAAGTTAGTGTTAATGCCAAATATTTCACTTGTCAGCAAGTTTGAGTTAAATTAAATACAACTGAAAACTAAATTAAAAACACTAGAAAATAAAAAAAAATAAGTTGTGAATTAAAATCAAACTTGAATTACAATAAAACATTGCAATATGATATAAAAACTATAAAAAATAAAAATTTATAATGTAATTAAAAATTACTGTAAACATTCAGACTTATTTAGAGCTTCAAGCACAGACCTCTTGAAATGTCTCTTCCTATCCGAAAAAATACACACATCACATTTCTTTGAAATAGTATTATACAATCTATTCTGCTTAGGGGAGCATAGTATGCTCAGTTAGACTTAACTTGTTTCAAGTAAAACACACTGTATTTATTGGAATGAGGCAATCTAGAGGGTACCTTGTAATAAATTATTTCCAATAAGTCCGTACAATCCAGGTCCCCGTTAACGAGCCCATAAAGATACAGACAATCGAGATATTGTCTGCGACAGCCTAGCGAATACATATTAAAATAATTAAGTATATCGCCATAATAAAGAAGATTTTCCACTAACCCAGTGCAGGCAAGCTGCCATAGAAATCTCCTTTGGACACTTTCGATATGCTTCACATAGACAGAGTAAAGAGGGTTCCATACAGGGCTGCAGTACTCGAGTCCGCTGCGAACCAGTTCATTAATTTTATATTTGTGTACGGGTTCATAAAATCTTTTGTATTCCGTAAAAAATATCGCATTATTCTGAAACCTGATGTAACTATGTGGTCGACATGCTTGTTCAATTGCAATTTGGCATCTAAAATTACCCCCAAATCTCGTACTGTTTGAATTGGTATATTTTCATGTCATGTTCAATATACTCAATGGATTATTCAGTAGACAGGAGTTTACGATGATGGTCACACTCAACTTATGTACCTGACAGGTACTTACATGAATTTAAGAATGAAATTGACTTCTTGGTAAAAAAGTAAAGTGTCACGTTTGCAGTTAGTTTTAGTTAAGAAAAATTGTGTTTGTTTGTTTTGACGATATCCCTGACCGAGTTGGTTAGCACGTCATTTCTGGCGTCACCATCAGTGAGGATTCGATTCCCGGTCAGGTCAATTTAGAAACAACTGTTTTTCTAAATGGATTTCGTGCCTGGGTGTTTTCTTGTATAATAATAAGTATGTTTATCCGTTATCTAAAATATAAAAACAAGTTACAGAAGAAGCTTAAAGGTTGCTTCACACATATCAGTGAAGTCACAGTTCCGACACGAACCGGCACAGTCCTTTTCATACATTCTCTATGAACGCTTCACCTTTTGTCAGTGTTAGTGCTCTCAGTGTCAGTGCCGCCACCGGCTAATCACGCACGTATTCGTTTTGACAACGTTCATGGCGAATGTATGAAAGAATATTTCACACTATGCCGGTACTGTGTCGGAACTGTGACTTCACTGATATCTGTGAAGCAACCTTAACAACGCCTAGATAATTGGTGAGGGAAGAAAACGGTTATTATACTTTCGGTTCATTGTTTGCACAGGCGGCAGATTCAGAACTATACCCAGAAGCTGGCGAAGGACACTTCCTCGCTCTTGATGGACCTGATGAAGCTGCCCGTCGACCAGCCGGCCAACAAGCTCGCGCGCGACCGCCTCAGTGACGAGTACATGGCCACACTCAACGCGTTCCAAGTAAGATAGCTACAACATCCTTATTCATCCATTGTAGATAAATGTTTATTAAAAACTGGCGGCCCGTCCGCGACATTCGACTGTGACGTATTTTCTAAAATAAATTTTATGAGTAAACATGCCTTTTCCTGACAATTGGCTATTTGACGGTTGTAACAATAAAATATGAAATATGTCGGATATGGTAGTTTATAATATAACGATAATTATCCAATAGCTTTTTTTATCAAGATAATTTGAAAATATTTTATTTTTGTAAAATAAATTTGCTGATGAAATGATTGAGCTTCGTGTGACGTTACATTTCACAAAATAAACAATAACTATCTGTTAGGTTTCAAAACTTCGTGACGTCACAGGGAAAATGTCACGTGACCAACCGTTTTCGCGCGAAATATGAAATTAATGAAGAAAAACATGGTTTTCTTTTCTATTAAATAAAGCTATTTCGAAAAAAAATATTGTAACAGGTATAGAATAAGCGTTTGTAATTTTTAAAATACTTTTTCGAGAACTGTCAAGTAGCCAATTACAGACACAACTAAAATAGCTGCAGTCGTTCTGAAGTGATGCGCGAACATACATTCGTAGCCTGCGATCATATAAACAATTAGCAGACCGCCGACGACTTCGTTCGCGTGGACCCCGTACCCCGTGACGAATTTTCAAAATGACTTCCCTCCGAAGAACAGTTATTGTGACGTAACTAAAATAGTTAGACATATGCTATCGCGACACTTTTTGTAGATAATGGTGTGTTCTGCAAAGCCATAGTACATTCTTTTATTCTATCATCAATAGTTTTCTTAGCGCACGCGATTTAAGGAATTTATTTGAGTTTTAGTAAGGATCCCTAATTTTTTTGAAGGTATAATATAGCTTATATCACCCGGAGATAGTGTAGCTTCCCAATGGTGAAAGAATTTTTTAAATCGGTCTAGTAGTTTTGGAGCCTATTCAATACAAACAAACAATCAATTGTTTCCTCTTTATAATATTAGCTATGTCACCCGGAGATAGTGTAGCTTCCCAACGGTGAAAGATTTTTTTAAATCGGTCTAGTAGTTTCGGAGCCTATTCAATACAAATAAGCAAACAAACAAATGTTTCCTCTTTATAATATTAGTAAGTATAGATAAAATACTAAATCGTAGCAGGATAGTGGCACCTGTGACAAATACATTTGACGTACATGTTTGTGTTTTGGGATTTAACAAAATGATCATTTCAAATAAGCCTAACAATATGCGACAAGGTATAATCGACATTTTATTTAAACACTGCAATTGCGGCCTTTTGATTCTTCGCGGGGACATGACGAGGACAGTATACGCAGATAACTAATGCTGAATATGCTGAACAAGGTGGAAAAATATACTTTATTTTTGAATTTGATTTTGATGTCCAGATCCAGAGCGTCAGTCGGTATGTGACGTTGACCGATCAGTCTATTAACAGAGAATTATGGAGTCGCTTTTATTCATAGATATTTCTAACAGAGTGAGCTCATTTTTACAGCTGAAATATGTCGGTGTTCAATTTGTGATTATGAACCTTTGTTGACTGCTAAATTTACAAAACCAAAGCTATTCTCGTCAAAGGTAGGTCTATTACTTGATCCTGAAATAGAGACCATAGAATGTCCTAGTGGTTTTTTCCGAATGAATGTGCAACGCCTAGACAAACCATTCAAATTTTAAGGCGCTAATTATAATAAAAACAAAGTGTCTAGCTTACCACCAGTGGCTATTTCATAGATAGATAGGTTAGAAATTTAAGACAATCGCGAAGCGCAGCGTAGCCATGGTCTTGAATTTTGAGGTTATTTTTTTTATTAGACAACAGAAATACTAGCTGCGACATTCCTGTAGGTCATATGTATTGTTATTGTTAAGTAATAAAAAAAATAACCTCGAAATTATAAAATACATATTCCAATGACTAATAAGTTGTTGCAGAATACGAGGGGCGTTCAAAATGTTCTCGGTATGTGGATAAAAACAAACAAGTACGAAAAGTTTGATATTTTTATTTTTCAATATACTCCCCCCCTATGTTCATACACTTATAAGATCGATCAATTATTTTTTTTAATCCCTCATAAAAAATTTTTTTATCTTTGGTGTAAAAATGCTCCTCCACGGCCGTCTTCAACGCTTCATCGTCAGAAAATTTATTTCCACGCAGATCCTTTTTAAGATTGGGGAACAAAAAGAAGTCGCTTGGGGCTAAGTCCGGACTATAGGGTGGATGAGTAACAGTTTCAAACCCACATTCAACAATAGCTGCCTTGGCAATATGAGCA
The DNA here is from genome assembly GCA_963921215.1 of Scoparia ambigualis. NCBI lineage: Eukaryota > Metazoa > Arthropoda > Insecta > Lepidoptera > Crambidae > Scoparia > Scoparia ambigualis. Next base: position 5,001,291 of record OY992501.1, read on the forward strand.
GTATGGACAGGGGCGTTGTCATGCAGAAGCAGAACACCTTTGGTTAACTTTCCTCGCCTCTTTTCTTTGATCGCATCTCTTAATTGACGTATAACGTTAGCGTAGTACTGCCCTGTGATATTTACACCTTTTTCTTTATAATCGATAAGCAAAACTCCTTCACAATCCCAAAATATTGTGGCCATGACCTTGCCAGCTGACGGGATTACCTTGAACTTCTTGGGATGAGCTGAACCCTTAATGTGCCACTGCATGGACTCCTGTTTGCTCTCTGGGTCATAATGATGAACCCAGGTTTCATCTCCAGTAACTATTTTTTGCAGCACCTCATCGGGATTTTCACCACACAGGTCGATAAAATCTGAACAGCAAGCCACACGCATATCCTTTTGAAGAAGCGTCAGCATTCGCGGAACCCATCTTGCACTTACTTTTGACATATTAAGATGGTCATGTATAATGTCATGTACGGTACCAATAGAGAGATTGGTTACTTGAGCTATAGATTTTACCTTCACTCGGCCGTCTTCCAATATAAGTTTTTCCACTTTATCAATATTTTCTTGTGAGGTAGCCACTACAGGCCGGCCAGGTCTAGGGTCATCTTCAATACTCTCCCTTCCACGCTTAAATTTGCTTGACCATTTTTGAATAGTAGATAAAGAAGGAGCAGACTCACGGTAAACACAATCCATTTCCTCTGTTATGGTTTTTTGATTTTTACCCTGTTTTGTCAAGAATTTTATGACGGATCGGTGCTCTAATTTCGTTAAAATTGTTAATTCGCTCATGGTGTTCATGTTTGTTCGGCAATTGCAGAAAAACAAAAGAACATCTCGGTTCCAATTTTACTTTTTTTTAATGTCAATGGATGAATCTTAGCGGCCAGTAACAAATATATATATAAAAGAGGTTGTAACGTATCAATACCGAGAATATTTTGAACGCCCCTCGTAGCTTTTTATGATAGTCTGCCGCTAATGAACTATTTCATTACGCTACCATAATGTATATTTAAAATTAAACTTTAGTAGCTTGCGTTAAGGAACAAATTGGAATACCTAATAAATTACGGCAGAATAACATTATTTCTTAACTTACCACTAGTGGCAGTATATTATTTTTTTTAATATATTTAATTTAATAATGTTATTTTGCAGTCTGTGCGTGTGTATTTGTTACATTACAATTTACCTAAATATTTGCTAAGAGTCCCTTTTTTATCCTTCTAAATACTTTCTCCTTCAATACATGTCATCTTCAAAAAATGGTTCGATCAAATCACACTTGAGTCATTTGGTTTATAAATTTCATCATCTCTATCACACGCTATGATGACCCTTCATATTCGCCTTTGTATTTCATTTTTTGTAAAAAACTAAAATTACAAAATAATTCAATACGGTGATAAGAAAATCATTGATTATATTCCACATTTACTTATTATTATACTTATTATTTAGTAACAAAACAAAAAACAAAATTATAGTGACTCCATGTATTTTCCTACCGACTCTGTTCTAAATTAGCAAGCGATAGAAAGAGATTAAAAACAATTAAAATACGTTATGAAATAGCAAAATTATTGAACAATATTGCAGATAAATAAAATCGTTAACGATACTTACTGAAAATACGATACACCGTCTTTCTTTTTCACTTTTAAAGTGTTGTTTTTGCATTTTTTTTACGGAGCACCCCGAAATCGTTGACTTCCGCTGTCGGTTACCGACTGAGAGCAAAACAAGGCACCTTTCTGAACTAAGCCTTGTTTTCGCGGTACCGTTTTTCAACCAGCAATCGTGTATCTATAGTTTATTTATATGATCGAAGTTCGTAGCAATTGATTTTTATACATATACATCATCATCATCATCATCGGCCCATCGCAGTCCACTGCTTGACATAGCACGCCACATACTTAGGTACTTATAGAAAGGCGCAATACATATCATACCAAAAAAAATGAAAAATGGCACAACATTAACTCATATTTAAATATTTTTGATCAATCTTAAAGGAGATTACTGTATTACATCATTAGCTACAAAATATTGTTTAAAATATTTCTTTATACATTATAGTGTTAGAATTTGCAGTGCAAGTGTTAATCTCATTATGTTGTGACTCATAATGAGCTTTGTTTTGTTTAAATCGTCATTTCGTCAAGCTAGATTTGACGAAATCCAGAGTTATCCTTAAACCTATACAGAGAAAAAGCTTGTTGTTTTCATTGCTTTTTTATATTACTTGATTGTTATGAGAACAAATAAAGCAATAGCAGTGTATCAGGATCGCCGATCATAGCATATGGATAGCTGTGGGCCCTGGTTAACCCTCCGAGAATCGGGTGTGATTTATGTATGTATTTTTATCTCATTTCATGTAAATAATAGTCAAATACATGCGGTAATTCCCATTACAGGGTTAATATTAGTTTTTGCCGACTTTTACTACACTTACAAACAGATACTCGTGTGTTATTCGCTCCTTTCAAAGTGATGTAATTGAAAATAACAACTGTCTACGCAGTATTATTGTCGTGCAACAATGTCGTAAGCGAATAGTCTTGGACAATACCTGCTTATTTCAGTAACACCCGGCATGGTAGGATGTCCGCTTGGAGTTTTCATTGACAAAGCGTGTTTTACGATTTAGACTTTTTTTTAAACACACTTCATGCGGTCACCGACAAACTGTTTCATTTACATTGTGTATGCAATAGTTCCGTTCACATGTTTTACTGAATTTTCTCTTATAACATTCTTCATACATGCTTGTTAAATGTGGATGTCATACATACTTAAATCATCCTTCGATCGTATCCAACTCTACATTTTGGTTGTATATTAATCTGTTACATAACAGGAATTTAAGAGGATAAAAAGCAATAATATTATTTCCTATCGAAGGCCTTGCGTCACAGCCACATAATGCTCGGCTTGTTTTAATTAACATTCTGATATTCGATATAATAACATTTATAACGAATAATGGCAACTGATAACATGTTTTTTTTGTTAGTAACCATATATAATATATTGTCTTTGTAATAATGATAAGCTTGGCAAACTTTGATTTTTTTTGGTTTTTGCAGAAATTCTAATTTTAAGAGTGAATAGGTAGTATATCATTACACACAGTAGAATTAAACACCACTGCTACTATATTACCTATAATAACTTATAAACATTCTCAAATACAACATCTTTGACATGCTCTTTCGAGATACAAGTTTCAATATCATTTATTCAATTTATTAGGCTACAGTAATTGAACACTTGTGATGTCACTACGCCTTCGGTCCGTGAGTTTATAGGGCACGAGACCTTGCACTGAGAGGAGCTGGCAAAAAACTCAGCAAGAGCAAATCCTTTCTCCCTTTCTTTTATAGCGCCGATTAAAGATGGAAAATTCACTTTCCTATCATGAAATAAACTAACAAATCAATATAAATAACGTTTATGATAATATGTATTTTTTTTACTTGCATGCAAGCTATGTTGTCAGTTTAATTCTATTTAGAAAAGATTTGATGGATAATTACTTACCTTTCAGTACAAACCATACTATTAATATTTATATACATAACAAAAACATATACACACATCAAAATTGTCTAGGGATCAAGCATTTTTATGCGGATTTCTTGAGATTGAGATGTGGCTTTGTAATAAATTTATGATTTTATAAATTTATATGGATCCTTTTTGGTGCATTTCATAATTTGAAACAGGAACTTTCAATCAATTTCTAGTAAAAGATGAAAATCAGCTGTCAATATTTTCCCTATAAAAACATACAACGCATTGAAGACATTATTAGTGCTACTGTTTCCCTACTACTGATTAAAACCAACGTTATTATGGAGCGGCGACGTCATTTAAGCAGGGAAGAAATGCTCAGAGCCGTGGGAATGATAGAAGCTGGTTCCCGGCAACGTACTGTGGCTTTAGCTCTGAATACAAGTCAGAGTGTTATCAGTCGACTTTGGACACGTTACCGAAGCACTGGTACCGTGGCTGAGCGCCATGGATGACGGTATCGCTGCACCACACGGAGACAAGACCGATACATTCAAATCACAACTCGAAGAGCTCCAACAATAACCGCCATGATGTTAGCCGTGAGGCTTCATCACTCTTCAGGGAACTTAATTAGCGACCAAACAGTCAGAAACCGCTTGCATGAAGTGAACCTTCATTCCCGAAGACCGCTAAGGGTACCACCTATAGCAATGCACAATCGTAGGATTCGATATCAATGGGCTCTTGAACACAGAAATTGGGCAGAAGAACAATGGCGTTTCGTGTGCTTTTCTGATGAGTCTCGTTTTGGTATGAGACCGGATACAAGACGTATACGACACTGGAGAACCCCTGGACGCCAACAGCGATTAAAATCCTGCCAGGAAGTCCATCCTTATAGTGGTGGAACCATCATGGTATGGGCGGGTATTTGGATCGGCGGAAGAACTGAGTTGATTTGGATCAGAGGCAACCTCAACGCTCAAATTTATGCTGAGACGATTGTATCAGACGTCATCGTTCCTCTACAAGTGCAAATCGGTCCCTTATTTCAGTTAATGCATGATAATGCACGACCGCACACCGCAAGAGTTGTAAGACAGACTCTCGCCGCAGCTAACATCAATGTCATGCCCTGGCCTGCTCAGTCGCCAGACTTGAACCCGATTGAGCATGCATGGGATATGCTACAGAGAAGAGCTCTGCCGAATATGGAGGGTATCCAGTCGCAAGAAGTCCTTTTTTTGTTGTTGCAACGAACATGGGCGGCCATTCCACAGCGTGATTTGGATGAACTCATTTTGAGTATGCCAAACCGATGTTCTTGTGTTGTTAGTGTTCGCGGTAGAAACACGGATTATTAATTGTTTAAGTTACCCAATAAAATTTTAAAGAAAACTGTTATTTCAGTCTTTTTTTCGAACTTTAATGTTAGTGGTTCAAATTTCAAAAATCCCTTTATTAGGAAAATGGCAAATTTCTTTATTAATGCAAAGGTGACTTGGTTTATCGTTACTGTAGACAAACGAAAACACTTTATTTGATGAATCCTTAAAGAAAATTTTAATTAATATCAATCAGGAGAAAAGTTATTGCAAAAATATATGTTGATCCCTAGACACTTTTGATGTGTGTATTTATATACATGCATACATACTTACAAATAGTCACGACTATTATCCCCGAAGGGTTAGTCAGAGACTAGGCAATGAGGACCGCAAAAGCAGTCCTCTACTTTAGTCTACTTTTCACCAAATAGCGACTGCACATGTGCTCAGCATGGCAGGTGGTGAGCCCATCGCCGCTCTATGCTGTTAGATATATGTGCAGTCTTTAGTCTGTTAGTCGCCTTTCACGACACCCAAGGAAGAGAAGAAGGGGGTGGTGTATTCTTTCACCGCTACGCGACACAGTTTCATATTTTTTATAAACTTATAACCCAAATATTGTGGCATTATACATTATTGACCGATTCTGTAACAAATTACATTCATATAAGGTGTTTTTAATTAACCGTGAATTTTACAGAAGAAACTTAAACATTTTGGCACTGTAATCCTAACTAATAATATTATTAATTCGAAGGTGTGTTTGTTTGTAACGTTTTCCACGCTTATACAGCTAAACGGATTTTAATGAATTTTGGTAGAGAGATAGACGGGGGACTCTGGAGACGGTTTGAGGCTACTTCTTCCCGCGAAAATAAAACTTTAAAGATGGGAAATAATACCGCGAGCGACTCCGCGGAAAAAAGCTTGTACATTACATAACGCCTGTGCAAATGTTTAAATTCTCAGGATCGTTGCAAATGGAAAGCTAGGGTCACTACCTACCCCGCCGGGAAACAGGCGTGATATACGTACAGTCACGAGCACCAATATGTATACACTTTGACTCTCATTCCATTGTATTAAGAGTCACAATTGTTTACATATTTTTGCTCGTGACTGTACCTATGTATGTTAAGTTACGAAAGATCGGGTCGGTGCATACGTGTGTTATAAAGGAGTCTACACACAAAACCCGCCGACATCCGCTTATGCGATTTGCTACCTAACTAACTCTAGTAGGCAAAACTTTTAACCGCTTCTGTGGTCTAGTGGCTAAGCTACCGGTTTCAGACCCAGAGGTCCCGGGTTCGATTCCCAGCGGGGGGTACATCTTTGTGTGCTCGGGCCTGGCTAGCTACCACCATCTTATCTAAGTCTGTCGCCATAACAACGATGTTTATAGCATTGTGTATCCCAACAGTTTGAGATAAGATAGCCAGTTCCTCAGTGGTTGAGGGTTCCGGGTGAAGCGCGCTTCCACCTTCGGCCTTATCGTCATTTACCATCAGGTGAGATGAAGGCCAAGCGCTTACCCGTTGCCAATAAAAAAAAACTATTGATTATTAAACTCGGCTGTTAATCGCCACGCTTGCCAAGTGCCAGCCAAGCTTGTTGATTTATTCATGGTTTGTAAACCCTAACGATGGAGACTTTGTGCCAAGAAGAAGCAGCAAGAAACTCTGCCAGGGCCCTGATTCTGTATCGCAACCTATAGATTCCACACCTAAACCTTACCGCGCACAAACGTAATATCGTAACTTTTTAAGGAATTGACGTGGTTTTGAAACAAGGAATCGTTACAGAATAAGGGCCCTGGGCGGTTTCTTTCTCCGGTTGCGCGTGTTACAGCAAAACAGTAGTTCGATAGTTAATAAATGAAACAATATATAAAAATCAATTGTCACGAATGTATGTTCATCATCACTTTGGAACGGCTGCTGCACATATTTGGCTAATCCTTTTTTTGTGGTTTGTTATTGTAAAAACAAACGCCTTAATGTGTAAACTCCTTCACACGGCACCGTGACACCAATTGACTCGATGTTCGCAGGCGACGCAGCGGACGGCGGCGCAGAAGAGCAAAGAGGACGTGCGCAAGGTCAAGGCGCAGAACATCAACATCGGGGACCCCTTCGCCATGGGTCAGTTAAGGCTACTAAGCAACCCCTCTATCTTATCTTGTTTTAGTAAGGGCCCGCCGAGGTCTTTGACGTATTTTGGGATTCGTTTATGTATATTCGTCCGAAATAGAAAATTAATTACGATTACAAATTAGTTATTATTAGTTTTTGGTATCAAAAAGGAATAGAATGACTTTACTGAGTTGCGCTCGGGCTTGTTACGAGATTTTAAAAAGTGATGTTGCACTGTATTGTTTTGTTCGCCAACACTCATGCACGCTCCCGAACACAACGACTATTAATTCATCATTGTTTCACATAAATATACGACGAAACACATTTTTTTAAAAGAACTAAACTGCAGACATGACGGTTTACTTTCTCGCCAAGAATCGCCCTATTTTTGAGAAACGTTTTATTCACTTCCGGCTATATAAAGGCGCTGCGCAAACGTAAGACACTTTTTGTTGCCGACAGGGGACGCCACCATACAAAACAGACTTCCAGAAAACTACAGCGCGTTAGTTAAACTGAGGGACATATTAAGGGAGGACATTAGGTAGTCGATTCCCGATCCGTTACATTAAAAAAATTCTTAATTTTGCATATTTATTATATTAAATAATGATAGTGTATACACTAAGCGCGGGAAAAGATCAAATATGATCAAGTATGAAGGAAAAACGGGTCACACCAACCACGACAGCTTATTCAATACCATATGCGTAAATGAGTCGAAAGCACTAGGGTGCCCAAACATTACGGAAAATTTTATGTAATTTTAACATGGATTTTCTGAATTTTTTTATATGCTTCGACTAGTGTTTTTTTATTTGTTTATGTTCACCCAGGCATAAACTACCATAGGATTAAATATGTACTTCGTGTTAACTTAGCCCCTTCGTACACAAGGCTACGCAAATCTTCGATACTCGACGATTTTAGTCTCCAAGCGACTAGCGCCATACAAATCCAAATTGAGGTTCGTAAACGAGTCGCGTCGCCGACATTTGTCCCCCGACTCCAATATGTTTGGCGGCCGTCGCTTGGAGACTAAAATCGTCGAGTATCGAGGATTTGCGTAGCCTTGTGTCATCATTGGCCACAACATCTTGGCAGATGATGGTAACAGTGGCTGTGTTGCTGTCACGTTTTGCTGCAGCTTTTCTTGTGGCTTATCAAACCAATTGCAGCACGGCATTTTTGCCGCATTTGTCACACATGAAACGTGAGTCGGGGGGAGGGCGCAGCGGTGTGGAGGCGAAGCCTTTTCTGCTTTAGGTTACTTAGCCAGGCTTCATCGTGTCTTGACACTCCAGTAGACAGGTCGTGGCGCCACTCTGGTCTCATATCAGCGTGTGCCTCCCAACTGGGAACTGTGTTGGGAGCCTTGTGTACGAAGGGACTAACACGCTGTATAATCCCGTATGATGTATCTATGTGTGTGATGATGTCCGTTTCGGCAACAGAAAGTGTTTACGTTTCCGCAGCGCGTTATTGAGCTCATAATTATCACGAAACGAGAAGGAGGAGGCAGGAGTGATAGGACGGGGTTGCTTAAAGGATCCCAATGGGTCTGGGAGAGAGACCTCTGCAGGCCCCACTAAGATATGATTACTGAACGTCTCTTGTGCTAAACAAAGACAATGTTTCGTGAGTAGGCCGAGACAGCAGCCAGCTCGTGGACACCGGCGAGGCGACGCTGCGCCGCCAGGAGCAGCTTAACGCGCAGACGGAGCGCGAGCTGGGCGAGCTGGCGGAGCGCGAGCGGGACATACGGCAGCTCGAGGTGAGGGGACAAGCGGCCACTAACAAAAAAAATTGGTTGCCTGTAAAGTCGGTATACGGGCGAAAGTTTTACGTGACAACGACTTTGAGTGGTAAAATAATTTTAATGTGAATATTCATTCGTATAGTAGGAAGAAGGATGAAATAATAGTAACAATTTAAAACATTTATTTAAACAAAGAATTATATTTAAAACATAGTTGAGTGGGAGAGAGACGCAAGGCATTCGGCGGGCCTCTCTCTCGTTCGGTGACTCATCGTAACGTTACCCAGCGTTACACTTTTTCATAAGTGACTCCCAGCCGCAACCTAATTTAAGACGTTGTCACGTCAAAATATATTTAGACAACAACAGCCACATAAGTACATAACTTACAGATTAACATAAGCACACAAAAAATATGTATGTATATATTTTATTCAGTCAACAATAGCTACATAGGTACTAAATTTCTTACAGATTCACATACTCACAATTATAAAATAAAACTAGTTGCACGTTAAAGCTGTGGTCTCTCGATCGTAACGCACAACGCTGCGGTATGCGGCTCAAACGCAGCGTCACGACGCAGCGTTTGCCATCTCTATGGAGAAGTGGTCAGTTCATTTTGCCGCAGCTACCTAAGTAGCTGACAAAGAAGCAGGCCGAGAAACATGTTTTTACAACGAAGGGGTAAAGGTTGTTTGGAAACTTTAATAAAAAGGCATTAAATTATCTTGAAACAAATCCTTTGTCAACCCGCGACGCACACCGCAGCGAATAAACGAGAACGACGCCGCGCAGTGCGGAATACCCGCTGCCCACTTCACCGCGCTCGCGCTTCGCCGCTGCCGCATACTGCGGCGGAACAAGAGACCATACTACACGTGTTCCATACGATTGTGTGTCGGCCACCGCACGCCGCATACCGCTGCGTTGTGCGCTACGATCAAGAGACCAAAGCTGTGCACGGCGACGTGGGACGCAGCGTTCACTTCGTTCGGCGCAATCGACCGCTGAAAACAACAATACTAAGCGTGGATTCGACCAAACTGGAATAAGGTCTTATACCTAGATTAAGCGCCGATTTTGTATAGACTAATCTCCACCCTAAGTAACACACACTGCACTAGACTAGCATAATGGTCTTGGGAAAAATGAAAAAAAAGTTCATTTTTACTTTATACCGTTATAGAAGTCGTTATTCTAAAACCAATAGTTTTTATTTCACTTTGATACAAGAAGCATTTACAAAGTTAATGTACATAAATAATTCGTTAAAACACTACTACCTCGCTTAGTTCGCTGGCACTCGACTGACGTGACGTGACGTCATCGTATCCGATAGTCCTCCGCCCGCACCCGGCGGGCGTCCGATTACATATCCGATGACGTCACGCCGCGGGTTTCGCGCGTAATTTGATTGTCACAAAAACATAGCGCGTGGTCATTTTTACGAATCTCTAAAAAAATATTGTGAAGTATTTTGAAGGGCTACAGATTTTTTTTAATGTCATATTTTAAGTTAAAATGTAAATATTACAAAAATAAATAAATAAAATACTATTCCCAAGCTCATTGTAATGACTTGTGACATTGATGTAAATTGTTGTGTGTGCAGCACGACATAACGGACGTGAACCAGATCTTCAAGGAGCTGGGCCAGATGATCCACGAGCAGGGCGCCGTGGTGGAGTCCATCGAGTCCAGCGTGGAGCACACGCACGTGGACGTGGAAAGCGCCACGCTCGAGCTGCGCCAGGCGGCCAGCTACAAGGTGAGGATGGGTGACCCGCGATTAAAAGCCTTATGACACAGAACAGTTTCCGTATGACCCGAAAATTAGTGGCCACCTAACTCTTAATTTCGGGCTGTAATAATACCTTAAATTAAGCGATTTGGGCATCAACTCGTCACACTAACATTTTGTTTTAGCCGGTCATACCGCCAAAAGCAGTATTATTTGTTTCAACCCGTCACAAGTTGATTTATTTCTATTAGGACACATTGTAATTTTGTAGCTACGGGTCACACTGCAAATCTGTCCCTATTCGTCATCCCGTCAAACAGTTCTAACTGGTCACAAGGAGGATATTTATGGTTTGTTTAAATTAAAATAATTACATTATTAATAAATACTTGGTATTTTTTATTTATTATGTGGTGTTTGTACCAAATTTTTGTTGTACCACGCGTCTGTAGTGAAATTTGTTTAGGTCCTCCTTGTGACCAGTTAGAACTGTCTGACGGGATGACGAATAGGAACAGATTTGCAGTTTGACCAATAGCTACAAAATTACAATGTGTCCTAATAGAAATAAATCAACTTGTGACGGGTTGAAACGAATAATACTGCTTTTGGCGGTGTGACCGGTTAGAACAAAATTTTGGTGTGACGAGTTGATGCCCAAATCAATTAAGCGCCGTATGACCCAATTAATTTTGTATTTTCAGAACAAGCTCAGGAAGAAAAAGGTGTACATAAGCATTATTGTCGTCGTCGTCGTCTGCATTATTCTGATCATCATCTTCCACCGTTGAGGGCAGTGCCAGGCGTCCATGTAAATTGTCTATAGTTTATTCTACAGCTGGTTCCCGGCATTGTGCTGAAAGCCTAGGCCCGCCCGCGCCTTCGTCCCCCCTTACTTAGAAACACCGCCATGCTTCAGCCATTTTGTACAAAATATCTAACAATTATATAAGGTAACTGCTAGAAACCGCAAGAAACTTCAAGTTTAGGCCAGGTCAAGTGTTTTAAACATGACATAAAGGACAAAAAAGTAATTCGTGTTTTTTTGATAATTCATTTTGTGAATTTTAATTAGATAGTCTTTGAGATTGATTATCTAATTTATTATAAAGCAATAACATAATAAAAGTTAAATGAAAAGCAATTAAAAATAACTATTTTTTACAACGCGCGGGCAGCGGCCGGCCGTTGACCCGTCCGCGTCAGCTGGGCGATAAGTACCTACGTTAGTCTGCAATGAGACCATTTTTGTCATGTTTTAAACACTTGACCTGACCAGCCCTTGAAGTTTCTTGCGGTTTTTAGCAGTCACCTTATATATATGCCTTCCACCAATCATCAGATATTTTTGCAGGCCGTCGATAGTCACATCTTTTTGCTGGTGACTGTACAAACATTTCAGCTATTGATTTTTATTAATATAGATATTATGATCCGTATATATTTTAGATCTTCTCGTTTTAACGTGCAATGTAATGTTTGCGTTAATTGTAGAAACTAATACTGATAAAATTAAAATTTGTGAGAAATCAAAATGGAAAGTAAAAATGGTCACAAAGGGCAGGCGGGCTGACTTTATATTTGGCATAAAGCAATATTTAGTTAAGTGCTAAGCGTAATTTTATATACCAGGTGTAGTAAGATTCTAACAATTTGTAGGTACATTTCATATTTTTTTTTCGTTCGAATAAGTTCTACTTCATTGCTTTAAATGAATTGTCATTGTTTATTTCTTTCAAGTTTTTCGTCTTTCGAAGTTTGTTGCATACCTTTAAATCTTACTACCACTGGTTGCTGTTTAATATTATTAATTGCAAAGTGCGAAGTTTCGTTTGCTACCGCTGATGAATATTACTATATTATATTATTTTGTACTGCGATTTTAATTTTCTATATATAAAATTGTTTAGGGGGCAACACTATAATTAAATGTAAGGTGTAACTTTAGGGTCGTTGCCTATTATATTGTGTATAATGTAAATGTATATTTTTTATTGTAATCGGCAATGTATTGTAACCATGTAACATAGTTTGTGTAAGTCTCAAGGCGACACGTAGCACTCATAATTGCTTATTTAAATATTATTATACTTCTTTTACAATAAAAAGTTATATTAAATTCCTATAATTTTTGAACGTATTACTATTTAATCGGCCCAATGTATATTAGGCTGTAATTATTTTCTTGATTTCTTTTTTTGGCATTTATCTAAATTCTGAGGCACTATAGTTACTTCATATTTAAGTTTTATGTTTAGTTTTAGTAAACACATTGAAATTGTTTGAATATTATCATATCATAATTAGTTGCAAAGATCTTTTTCCGAAAGTGTTGTTTGTGTAGATTATTTATTATTAGATTTCTTATTTTTGCGTTTTAATCTGAAGACAGCCACGGGCGAAGAGCCCGTCTGTACGGGCAACGACATGAGTAGCTGAACACTTTAGCACCATGTCATAACAACTTTACCGGAAGTAGACGAGCGTTGTTAGATTCTTTAGTTACTTTAAAACTTACTTAAAATTCTTAGAGACTTTATTTGGTGACTGTTACACCGTGAACACAGTAAGTAAATGTGTTATCGGCAAAAGAGACAATACCGTGTACAAAACTTATTTTGCAAGTTTTTTGATAACCGATTAACGTTAGTACTGCAAAAACCTTATTCTAGAAATCCATCTTGACTTAACTGGCTTATTTAGTTATTCAAAGGTCTTGTTAAATAAAGGAGAATCATCAAACCAGCCTATTCGATATCTATTGCGTCTTAATCATTCACATATCAAAAGTGTTCTCTTAAGTTATAATGATTACTGTTATAAAAGGTTTTCTATAGAACGGCGCATTAAAAGTCAAGTGATAAATAAAAGCTGAACTGAACTGATAGTGATACGTTAACAGTTGTCATAACCTCAAAATACCTAAAAAGTCTTAAGCTAAAAATGAAGATAGCTTCAAACTCCCGCATGATATTGTAATGTAATTTTTTCTTCATAATTCAGAGCATTGCTGCTATTGATTACTATTTATTTCATTAAAGCGCTGTGTTACGCTAGCTAGCTAAACATCTAGCCTAACTCTCATAGTAAAAAGGCATTCTCCTTTAAAACAAAATGTTTTATTCATATTAAAGACTGACAAGTGATAACAGGTTTTGCCACCGGCCGTCCACATGATATGACGTAGGCCCTTCGCGTCGGTCGATGTCTTCACTAAACCTAATGCTGGATTTACACGAAGCCAATACTTGAGACAATCCACTAAGCCAGTCCAATAAGCCAATGCCAATGCTAAGCAAAAATGCCTTGAGAACAATCCAATGTAGTGGACTGTCTCTATTTACACGATGCCAATATTGGACTGGCTTATTGGATTGTCTCAAGTATTGGCTCCGTGTAAATCCAGCATTAGTTTAGATAAACATACTGTTTATTTCTACCGTAGGTTTTGGGTGCTCATAGCATTTGTTTGTGAACATGTATTTAATTATATTAGTATCCTACCTACATAGCATGGCTAATATACCGATATAGACTATTTTATAGTCTTGTTAAATTTCCCTGTTTCTAGGCTGATATTCAAAGGACAATGCCCATTTACAACCTGTTTTGTTCTAAGAATGTATAAATATAAATCGTATTGGCAAAAATAGCTCAAAATTCACTAAATGTAACCATGCTGGCATAGTTTCCCTTTAAAGTCAGGAAAAATACAATAGGTACTTACTAAGTTTTATTTTCCTGTGGTAGTAACCAATTCTAGGTTTTTGCACGCAACGTTTCGTTCCGCCTCGTAACTGTTGACGTTAAATAAATAAATAAATTTGATGTTTATAATTTGATGGCCGGGTGGTCGAGTGGTCAGCGACCCTGACTCCGCAACCCACGATCCCGGGTTCGAATCCCGGTAGGGGCAAATGTTTGTGTGGTGAGCACGAGCATTTGTGACCGAGTCATGGATGTTTATTTTATTTATGTATGTTTATCCGTTATTCAGTCACCGTAGTTCGGGCTATGCTTAGTTGGGGCTGAATGTTTGGTGTGATAGTTGTGAAGTTTATTAAGTATTATTTATTTATTTATTATTATAAAACTATATTCTAATTCTCCTTTTTAAGAATTGTTATCATGGAATTAAATACGCTTATCGATTTATGAATATTAACACAATATTTCATCATTATGAAGTGATGGCACTGCTATACTTATCATTATTATTCTTAATTAATGGCTTCGCGTTTAGCATTAAGCCAATTTGAAGTGGTATATATTTTTAAAGTACATTTAGTTTAATTAAAAAGGAGTCTCACAACACGAGAAACTCCTGCTATACTTGGCAAGGGTAAAACGAAACGTATTTCTGACTTGTCAGCTGTTAGCTCTTTCTGTCACTTGTCTGCGAGCCCTTGGTGGTCCGATACGTTATTTTTAGTTTAATGGAACTCATGTAGTCTTGATTATTGGCTTCTTTAACAATAAACTCGTGTTGTGGATGATATAAAAATAGTTTAGCTATGATTGTATGTTGCCTAAAAACTTCAAAAAAACAATGTCCAACCACAAATTTTAAATTGTTATTTTTAAACCTATTCTTACAAACATTGGCTTTTAATATAAAATCTGAATTTAGACCAATAAACACTAATATAGTTTTACATTTAGCTACCAAGATCATTTTATACAATCTAACTCGCTGGCAGGTTTTCAAATGTATGGGCCGTGGGCATTGTCCTTTTATTTACATTTAACAAAATCATTTAATTTTTTTGATATTAGTAATGTGTTTTCCATTTTTGTTAGTTGCCACTTCTGTTGCCGTCGCATGCATAGTAAAAATCATTTAAATTATGTATAAAAATTTCTCATAATTAATTAAAAACTAACAAAGCAAGGCTGTGAAACGCTTAATTTGGGTCACACTTGCTGTATGTCTGTTTTTTGATTGGCTATGCGTTTGCACTAACTTTATATTAGATTACTATCTGCTAATCAGTTGCATCATTATTATAATATTTCATACAGCATAGAAAGAAACAGCCTACATTTATTACTTTTTGATTACATAAAATAACATAACGAATATTAAGCAAGTATGGTGCGATAGAATAATATTTCTGCATACTGGACAAGAATATTAGTCGTATGAATGAAAAATCAAAAATGCCTTCTGTCATAGTCATTAATCAATTAATTAATTATAAACACGTCGGTGGCAGAGTGGCGCTCGGCTTGATAACCGAAGGTCCGAGGTTTGATTCCCAGGTTTGGCAGTGTGTGTTTTGATTAAAGTAAAGTATTTATTCGGCTGTTTTATATACATAAACAGTTACATAGGTACAACTATTCTAGTATTAACTAAACAGCGGAAAGGGCTGACCAGCTCAGCAATGCTGTGGATTTCAAATTCACTGGTTTTTAGCTGTACCCGTATAATAAATAAAAACATTATATAGTATATTACAAAAATAATATAAAATTGGTTGTAACATTAAAACAATTTGTTGAGTGACCCACTATTTGCCTATTACAGATCATATGCATAAAAGTTATTGTAATACCTACATATAACTAAATTGTAATACTGAACGTTTATGTCTCTTATGTTAAACAAAACAGAACAATGCTGCTACGCCAGGTGATCAGTTATACCTCCAATTTGGCAGATTAAAGCATATTCTTTGATCCATGACCGGAATCCACCAACTGTTTACTTGTCCACCAGTCTAGTGTACATATACATCTAGTGTACATAAACAACGTATACATCGCTGACGCGCGGTCAAAACTGAGCGCAAGCTAAAATCGCCGAAAAATGGTCGTTTTGGAGGTTTCTCGATGGTACATTACTGATTATATTATACAAATATTGTATGTCGTCGGTGCTGTCCTCCACTATGTAGATACATAAATCACGATGTATCACAGGAAATCAATATAATATCTCTTTCTAGTTGATGGCTTAATAATTTATCTTTCTTGTATTATTATATTGCACGTGTGTTTATTAGAAGATTAGTAAAAGTTATCTATATATTTCGATTACGTGTCATAGTTTACTTTTATAGTTCATTGTATTTGTTTATTTTTTTCTAGTTAGCGCTTGTGTAACAGTCTTCTTAACTTATTGACAGCATTATTTTTAGCTATTACACGCCAAGCCCTCGGTAACTAAACTCAGTCGGGCGTATTTAAATTAAAATATATTTTTAAGCTCATTATTTTAATGACTGTCGTAATGTATGTCATGGAATAGTTCGACTACACTGGCCTTCAAAAATAAGTATCACACTTTTAAAATTGCAATAACTCTTTAAGTACACAAGATATACTTTCGAAACAAAAAGGACTCGAAAAAGAGTTTAATTTTGTAAAACAAAAGAAAAGAAAGCTGATAAAAATTGCTATAAAACGTTTTTAATTTTAAATCTCTTACTTCTATAGTTAGAAAAAAACTAAATTTTAAAAGTGTGATACTTATTTTTGCAGGCCAGTGTATGTGTACGGCCAGCAATAGAATTTGGTGAACACTTTAGTGCCATGTCATATCAACTTTACTACAAGATAAGTGCCTGTGTTGCTTTGACAAAGTGCTAAAATGTTTAGCAACTTCATTTGCCGATAGCGCCGTGCATTAGTAAGTGGTGGGTGATATTACTGTATTGTCAAATACAGCGACACTGATGTGTCTAGCTACAGTCTCGTGTGCAGTAAATCGCTAGAACTGCAGTACAGTTAGAACACAACATATGTATTGGACACCTCAAACTTTACTTGTAAAGAGTCAGTCATAAACTGAACAGAGTGCTTATACACTTTTTTTGTCTTTGTCTTTTTTTGTTTGGTTGACACAGTGGTAACTGTATCAGTGGGGGATGTAGTATAACCTTGATAATGACCTTTTAGTCTCGTTTTTCTTTTACGACTTATTATCTCATTGCATTATATAAGTATAACAGTTACAAACTGTAAACAGTGTTTATATTTTTGTGCTCGTGATTGTACGCGGTCCAACGTTTTGGAATGTCGTAAGGTATAAAACGAGTTATTGCAAGTTTGTAAATGTCTTGTGTATATGCTCTGTACGCCAAACGTGTGTCTACGTAGCGCCTTATTCGCACTTATAATAAAATATCGACTTAACTTAAAATTGTTATATAGACATATTTTTAAACTAAGCTGTAAACTCTGCTCTTTACAGTCAATGAACATTTTTAGTTCGGTCTATATTTTACAAATAAAAAATGCGTTATTTTCTATTCTATACTAGCGTACTCGCCCCGCGTTGCTGTGGCTTTTTCTGGTTAGTTTTAGAAGTTAAAATAGAAAAAAATGTGTTTGGCTTTAAGTATGTCCTTTAGTTGTGTTTATGTTCTACAAACAGCAAATAAACGAAAAAATAGATTACATCGATAGGTGTCCATAAATGTCTGTCCTTCCATAGATCGACGCCGTAACGAGACTCCACATACATAATTATATTTTGTATATTATGATTACGGAACTGATCATACGTCATTATTATAATATAATATAAAAAGCACGAGTGTACTTTTCTTTCCATTTCACGCTGGGTGGATCTGTTATGTATAATCAAAGATTTTAAGTAATTATTACCAGTTCGTATAAACATTAATCATTATATTAAGTTATATTTTATACGTAAGATTTATTATTAATCAGAGTATTATTATTTTACACTCGATTCAGATTCATTTAAATGTATATTTTTTTAAATGTTTTCGATGTCCATTTATTCGTCATATATCTCATTGTTATATTATCCTCGAAATTGTATGCGATCACTAACACGCAGTTATCATTTGTAAAGTTATTGAATAAACGAAATAAAACAATAAAAGAGATCTCTTTATAAAATCACATTTTATTAGATTCACTTAAATCACACAAATAAAATAAACAGTTAATAAATCAACAAAAGCAAATACACTAAAAAACAATAGTGAGATTTTCTAAATAATATGTTCGATATTAGTTTAGTTAATATTTCTACAAAGCTTGACCGCTACCGCTACAGTACTAATCTACGGATCGAGAGAACCCTCCGCCCTCGCCGCCGAGAGCTCGGGCCGGTCGCGAGGCTTGGCTCAACATGCCACATTAAGTATACCCTACAAATTCTTTAAGAATGAAGTATATCCTAGTTAAAGGGCCTTTGACAGCGCCTCTAGCGGACGTCCACCAATCAATGCTCGCAGCAGGCCCGAGGCGCACCAGTCTCTACCAGACCGCGCCGATGCTCAACGGAACTTTAAAAGTATCCGTCGCACGTGTATCTACAGACGAATGTGCCGTCTCGTTACAAAGAGCAGGCTCACAACAAAACTGAGGCGGGACTATGAAATGCTGATTCTCTAAATCTCAACGGCGTATCCGCCCTTCTACTGTCCAAAGGCGCGCTGCAGCCAACGGACGGGTCGCACGCCAATACTAACCGGTAACAGTGGACAAGCGTGACTCAACAGACTATACAAAAGTAACCCTAAAACGGCCAGACCCGTCACAATACTGACCACAAATCATATTATCACAAACCACGATCGACTCGCGACAAAGTAACGGTCGATCACAACGCTCCGTTGCACGACGCAGGCCGTGACACGTAACATTGCTAACATTAAAATAATCATAAAAGTATCAAATAAATTGTAATTTGTTCGGTCGGAGACAGGTTCTGGATTTGACACTCTTTTACGACAGACGTACAATAATAATATTAAATAAATTAATACTCAAATACATTAGGTTAAAAGTACGAATGGCAACTATCTTTACAAACGTTGGTACTGTGGTTACAAATATCCAAAAACGGAAAAAGATTCAATAATAATATAAGCGAAAATAGTTTCCAAAACACCCCCTTGGAATACCTATCTTGGTCTTGCATAGCACCGCTGGCCGGCCGCTGCCCTTTATACGATTCATGTATGTACCAAAGTAATATTCGCGCGATTCCACACTCACTGGGGGTTTGCACATTTCGGTTACCCATACAAATTTCCAAGTTCAAAATATTACAAACCAATGAGCCCCAATTGTAATGAAATTTTGAATGCTTAAAGTAAAATATAAAGATCTAAATAGTTGGTTGAAAACATTTTTAAAAAACGTTTATTTAGCCGAGTTATTGCGATTTTAAACTAAGCTCAAGTCAAATTTTTTTTTTTAAATCGTACTATTTAGATCCCTGTATTTTATGCATGCAGTCTCTTTAAAATTACTCAATGGTTTGTAAAATTTTGAACTTTAAAATTTGTATGATTACTCGAAATGCGTAAACCTTCTTTATGTACTTCCCGTACTAGCTTTCGTTGTGGGCAGCGGGTAGGCAGCCCCGGCCGCCGCGGCCGCGCTCTCCCCCAGATATGTACACTTACACATAGTTATCATTTGGTTCCAATATTACAATACTGTGGTACGCACTTACAACGACTCGCGGTCAAGCACGCCCCGAGGCACGTTTGCACATCATGTTTTAAACCCTTTCCCCGCGGGTGTCGGATTAATCCGACAAATGTTATCGTGTCCATTTTGCCTGTCGTATATAGCCGACAAAATACATGTTTGTTTTCCTAATATTGTCATGAGTTAACTACGTACTCAACCCTCTTTGTAGCAGGTTTTTTATTTTTGTATAACTGAGCTGGGCGCTGGGGACACGGCAACTGATATAAGCCAAGTGGTTAAAGGGTTAATAAAGTTAAATGCATCTAAAGACTCGAAGACGAAGTTTTCTCACTGTCATTGATCAAACAGTGCCTCGGTACGTGCACCTCCGCGCAATAAATTCTACATTGTTACAATCGCTGGGGCACCGGTTACACCGTCCGATTACATGGAAATATTAAAATTTATATCAACATTACCCTTTTTATTAACGTTTAAAACAATTGTTACAACGAGCCAACCTATCTGTTCCAAAATAGCCTTAGCCGTTTGCGAGATTCTATCAAACTAAATTTAAATAGTGACGTTGCATCGGTATTTTATTATATTTTAAAACTTATTTTTAAAACCGACCACTCTGATCTTAGCGGCGTTACATTCTGTACGCCTTTTATATACACATGGAACCTTTCGTTTCGAATTAATTTAAACTGTGCAATTTTAGTCCTTCCGTCCTTTGATACTAGACTTGGGATGGCTTGCACCACAACTAGATTAGCATTAAACATAATAATTCAATTGCGTTTATTTATCAATTATACTAGTTAACAGAATACAAATCATGATTTCACAAAAGAGAAGTGATAATAGAGAAATATTTCAATTCCTCCGATTATAGACCACGTGATGCGCTTAGTCTATCATGCATTATCTATGGATAAAATTCTGGTTCTTAAAAAATAAAGTACAACAACAGACACTTAAAAACTAAATATTATTAAAATGATTTTTTTTCTGATTATTGTGTCAATAATGTTTCAATTGTGGATTATCGATAATCATGGTTAGTTGCTTACGGTGCTTTAATCAGTAATACTTTTTCAAACGTGCTACTATCTTGAGTCCCCATGGAACGAGCCGGCCGCACTGCAGTGCAGCAGGGTTGGATATTCTTAATTGGGGTAAAAATGATTGCGTTTTAAATGTATATAATTGATCTCAAAAACTGTATTAATTTCACAAAGTTGTTGTTATTTTTACATCGTCTGTACATTGATTAATCTTTAAAGACTATATAAAATTCAAAATTAGGTATACGAGTTTACTCGAATGACAACCCTGCCTTGTTGTTTATTTAGAAATTACACGCGATTTTCGCTTAAAGAAAAAAGTAAAACATGTTAAAATATAAGTATAAGATCATTTTTAAAGAGGAACAACACCCAGGCACGGATACGATGGATATTATGGAGTTAATTTAAACCTTTCTAAAACTTTTTCAAAATATTTTGGAGGATCAAGTCATTTGATTTTCAAATAAACTACAATAGATTCGGTAAAACCTTGCAATATGCATTAATGTAACACTAGTGGGAAAATTTTTACTTCAATTATTTCAATGTTTTAAAGTGAAATTTGTGCCACGCTACGTCAATAGAGCTTATCAGCTCAGCTGCGGTAAAACCAGACACAATAGACAATAGATCAATTGTTAGCAACCTATAAGAGTCTTCGCTACAGATAAGGAGACATAGGATTGGCAACACAAATCGTCCAGCGTATCCGCACCCGAGTACCCCTTCAAATAAAACAGAGGGGGGGTGCGTAAGCCAGTGTGGGTGAAAAAGAGGAACTCCTTGTTGACAAGCCGCTGTGTGGAAAGGTTCCTGCCGTGGCCTTGGGGCGCTTAGCAGGCCACCGCCTCCGAGATGGGGTTCTCTGTGATGCGAATGACGGGCGAGTGGCGGCAGCGGCGGCGGTCGCGCGGGCGCCGGCACCCGGACTCCTTGGTGGGCGAGAGCGGCGCCACTGCAACACAGGCAGGTGTTAGCGCGCCGATGTGTGACGGCCGATATTAATCTTCAGGGCCCTGATTCTGTATCGCAACCTATAGATGCCACACCTAAACCTTACCGCGCACAAACGTCAAACGCATACGTTTTTGGGAAGATATCGTAACTTTTTAAGGAATTAACGTGGTTTTGAAACAAGGAATCGTTACAGAATAAGGGCCCCGTTTTGCCTACTAAAGTCGAAGTTTTTAACTCGAACCTTGTTTTCGTACTAGGCGAAGTTTTTTGGTCGGGTAGCAGTACGTTCCTACGTACGATACTTTGCTTATTTAAAACAATGTTTAAATCAAACTAGCGAAGCATTGTATTAACCTATTCAAAACTGTAAAATTACTCCAATCAATATTGAATCCATAAAGCTAAACAATAAAGTTCAAAATTTATTGTAGACATTTGAAATTAAATGAAATGAAAAAATATTTATTCGGAGCATAACTATAACAATTTAACATAATAGGCATAAAACATGAAGATATTACACAGCCGAAATGGTCGCCTTGTACCGTGACATTTACATGCCATGGCGCTGGTATTCTGTGGAACCAGTACGAGGGAGGAGGCATTTTGTTGTAGGTTTAACTGCTGACGGAGATTTATAGAGCGTGCTTACGAGTAACTTTGACTTTACTTATGGCGAACTTGGCTCAGTGCATCCTAAGTACGAGCTTTGATTTCGAATTGATAGTCATAACTGTTTTGACAGAATAAGATCTTGTTGACAGAAAGATAACCCGTAAAATTTAAAAAGGCACTAAAACGCCGCCGTAGAGCTGTTGAGGTAGTGTGCTATTATTCACGTTCGGTTAATATCCTGAGTTTTTCGTAAGTCACCGATTTCGGTGACTTAACCCGTGCTAAGCCTGTGCTGAGACAGCGTCGAGGCATTGATTATAAATTCCAATAGCTAGATATTCCGCTAGATAAGTCTGAGTAAAGTTTAAGTACGCTCTATAGATCTCAGCCTCAGACTAAATTATTCGCCAAGGGTAAACACTAGCCTTCAAGCTCCATACAAATTATGTCAAATTTTTCACTCTAATAGACAAAACAACCGCCGCGCGTCGCATTGCAAAATCATGCTAAATCACATGGTTTTTGAGTTTTAATGAGCACGAGCTGCGCAAACGCAAACAATTTCTGTGGCCGACACGGGCCACTATTATACAAAAACGGCGGTTGCAGTGTACGGTAGTGGCCAGTGGTTACTGTATGCACACTGCAATTCGCGTTTTTAAATGATGGTGTTCCGTGTTGCGACAGAAAATAATAATTTGCGCAGCGCCGCACCGTGGCCACCCAAATACCTATTGTGTTACATTGCTGCGCTCCGGTTTGAAGAGTCCGTTATTTGTAGATCCAGTGAAATTACAGCGCATAACAACTGAATCTTCAGAGCGACTTAGCTACGATAGTGACAACTTTACCACCTAAAAAGTGCTATATTTTATTTGGTTTCAGTTCTCGATGTACCCAAAGAAGTACATCGAGATTACTTATGAAAAAAGTTCAATTACTTTTATACATAAATAAATACATACACACCATACAACGGACGTTTACACTTATACATTTGATTGTTCACTACACACAGACAAAAATGAATGATACGACAATTAGCTCTGCTGACAAAAAATAAATTCTATTAATATCGAAGTGTGAATTTTCTTTCAATGATCTATTGAAATTGCAGACTTAACCTTCATATTCGATTAACTTTGTAAAATATAGGTTATAAGTTCAGTTTATACCGATCAAACCAGTCTGTAAGAAGGTAAATTATAAAAAGTTTTATTTTGAGTTCTTCATTTCTTATTGGTAAGTATTGTTCTTCTGGTGATAGGAGTCACCACAAATAATGTCCACTTTTGGACGAGGCCTTCCTATGTAGCCCTTATTTCACGAGTAGGTACAGTAACGTTAATTTACCAGACAAAATTTAACAAGTACAGTTATACAAAATAAACTCAAATGAAAACAAAGAAGGACAAGGATAAGTGTTAGAAAAAGCAAGTTAAAGAAAGCTACGGTGGCTAACCATCGTGTGGTTACTAATACACAACACAGGAGGAGACTGGTCAAGCTGCACCTAAGTACATAATATGCTGCAACTACTTGTATGCATTGCATTTTAAAACATTACTTAACTTCCTTAAAACCCATCAAATACCCAACTAGCAAATAATAATTCAAATTAAATTTTAAACATTATAGCTTTTGAAAACATTAGGATGACACCATCACAGAGTAGAAACTCACTACCTTGGAGTGCGTAACATAATGTAAAAATCCTAACATTTTTCTTTCCGAAAACTTCCTTACGTCATCTGTATTATGTCATTTTAACAATATCTTAGGTGCTTAGTAATAATCATCAACTGTGATTTATGTCGCTATGTGCGGCAGTTTTGATTGATAACTATGGTCTTATGATCTCGTGAAGATGAATTCCGTATTTTTTATATGTCAACAAGCTACAGCTCTCAAGTAGTCACGACAGCAGATCAACCTGTCCAAGACTGTCAAATTTCTCCAATCTAGATATAAGGATCTTTAATACTAAATAATAAAGTTCAAAATTGATTGTAGAAATATGACATTGTGTGGTAGGTTAATGTGCTGGCGTCTGTACAAATAGAAGAATCTGTAATCCAACTCTCCTCCAAGCAAAAGTAAGGTTAGTATTGAAGCGTCAACACATAGAAAAAGGAAAACATTGAAATAAAAACCAAACGAAACTTACTGTGTCTACAAAGCTCGGGCAACAAACCTAGCGCGGCGCCAGCCGTGCGCGCAGCAGGCTCGCTGACACAGACAACACACGTCACTACCGCACCCGCAAGGGGGCGCTGACTGCCGCACTTACTGCCGTTCTCAGAGACGTCCAATAACTTGTAATGCCATTTAAATATTTTCCTTCTCTGTTTATATACATAATAAAGTGACAGCAAGAGACTTAATTGTCATTAAAAGTTATTGAGGTCTCTGAGTACGGCTTCAGAGACGTCAATTAACAATAACGATTACTTAGTACCGATTATTTCTCATTGCAAATCAATGCTTAGGACGTTTGATTTAGAGACTTTTTTGCAATGAAAAATCATAGATGCTAAAGCGGTCGTTAACGTTAATTGACGTCTCTGAGTGCGGCACTGAGACGGCGATGGTTTGGGACATTGCGTTAGCTATCGTTCAATCTATTTATTAACGTAACCATATCTTTCTCGAGCCTGTCAATCTGTATGCCAAAAACGCTTCTCAAAATAGTGCTACATAGTAACTACTAGCAAAAAAAATTGCGCATTGTATATGCTCTTGGAACAACTGCCTCTGTTCGGTAATCATGATGGAAGTAGGATTCTCCCAGCATCCACACCTCTCGTTTGGGAAGACTGTAAAAACTATCAGTATGAAACTCAAATTAGTGCCAAATTGTGCACAAAAAGAAGAAAACGGAGTAATAGCGTCTGTTAAGTGAGTATACTGGAGGAAGGATTCCCCCCAGCATCTCCACTTCTCTGTGCGAAAACTGAAGAAGCTAAAGATACAATTTATATCTCAAGACATAGTGCTTGTAATATAGCAAAGATAATAATAAAGGGTGTGATCACTTAATTAAGCAACTGTCATGAAACCATCGCTGTCTAAAAAATAAATCAGCGAATCTAAAATTTAAAAGTGGTGATTTAGCTTATCATTCTAAAGTACACACAAGGAAATGTAAAATAAACAATCTATTAAGAAGATAAGGATTTAAATGAAGAAGAGTCATAGCTTTATTTTAATAATTATAATGATTAATAGAACAATATACCTAGATTGAACTATTCAATTTGGAACCAAAGTCCATAAATTTAGAAAAAATAAAGTGGTAATAAAACAATGACCATTTTTCATCGGGTTGAATAATAATAACTAAATACAAACGGCGTCTATTTACAAAGTATTGTTATACTAATAGAGTAGTAAAGAAAAATCTATAATAAAAAGTCTAAAGAAATAAAATTTGCTTGTGAAATAACTGCAAAAATTGCCATGCAATAACGGTTGAAGTGCACATCAGTCAATAGACAACCTATTTTTGCTACCAAAAATGGAGATAATTATGGTAGATTAGCACACCATTGCTGGTCTCTGTGACTATAAAAAAGTAACATAGACACAAATGCAATGTAAAATAGGCAGTTATTAATTTATATCAGATAATGTACCAAATAGCACACATTACGAATCATATCGATAAATTGAATTTTTCAACTTAGCTATTCACTCGTTGGCTACAAATCAAGCTTACTTAGGGAATCAACTAATTCTTTTTAATGAGTATCTAATCTCTTGCTTGCCACAATCAAACCATCAATTTCCTCTAGCGATATTTTAACGCTAGACTACTGTCACACATACATACCGTCAGCGCGATACCGTCCGGGCTCACGCGCGTCGCCACAAAAATGGCAATTGCATAAAAAATACATTACAAAAATATCTTACTGGGTAGGTAGGTATACCCACAGAGGTATGTACAAAAATGTTGTATTTTTATATCTATTCATAGAATGATTTTTCCGTTTTATAACTAAGAAGTCAAAAATCAGACGTAAAAAGCTTTTAACTTCTATATTTTGACAAATATAAAATTATAAGTAATTATAAATTCAAAATTGAAACTATAAAATTACTAACTTATCTTCAAATATAATAACATTACTATTACAAAAGTATAAACGATTGCGATACACACCCTGAATGTTATCTTAACTTATTGATTATTATAATACATAATATTACACAGTGGTGGTTTTAATTACAAACAGAGACGTGCAATCTCGTTAAAAATAGATGATTTCACTAACACTGAATTATTATAATCAGATAAATCTTAAGCAAACCAATTTTGGTAAACTACTTTTTAAGTTTTGATAAATCACCAATGATTAATCAAAACTTGGTAGGTAATGAAATATTTGAAACTATTAGACTATTGGATTCATTCCTAAGACATCTCACAAGTACCTCCTATTTATATATTCCAATTTAAATGTCACCACAGTAGTGTTACGTAACAAGAAAATATGGATCTTGAACATGAACAACAGGTTTTAACTTGAACATAAGCAGGCTTCATTTGCCTGAACGACATAATACATTTTCTTTGTGAACGCGGGGGACCATGCACGACAGACAAATGAAGCCTAATTTATGTTTAAAAAAACTACACAACTAGTAGCTAATTATTTTTGAAGAGATTGCATCTTGTTTGGACACCTAGTCCTTTACTTACCGTATCCTTCGCCCTGCAGAAATAGGCGGAAAGCTTCAGATATCTTGGCGGGCTGCTCTTCCAGCACCATACCGCAGTCCGAAAACTGCAACGTTAGGGCGAAAAATAAATAATTAAGTCATCAAGATAAAAAGGTACCGCTCGTTTTGTAAATGTGTGACAAATATAATTTGATTATTCTGTGTGTGAAAGGGAACGAAATGTAATCCAATCAATATATCTGCAGAACTCATCGCGCTCAGTCTCCTACGAAACGCGCCTACAGCTGCCTTGCTAAACCCTACGCATCAAGCTGAGAGTAAGCCTGTGTTAGGTCTTGTAAAGGTGGGAATGACTATGCATCTGCTGCGAAAGGATAGTGTAAAGAGTACCGGGCCTCGCTCCGTTGGGTAGGCCTGTGGCCGGACCAACTTACCTAACTTTTTGTACTTGTATGTCACTGACATACATACATACATACATACACGCCCGCTTCCCGGAGGGGTAGGCAGAGACCACAGCTTTCCATTACGATCCAGATACGATAGTTTCAGTGACGTTTTAATTAATTGAATTTTACCTGTAAGACTGACAGCCGTACTCGCGCTTCCAGCTGTAAACTGGATAGACAAGAGTGGATAGAGATAGCAATACATCGTCAAGAACTCACCTTCCTCCAGGTAGACGTGGAGAAGTTCAGCCGCGAGTTGAACGTGACCGTGTCGTCGACGTGTGGCGACAGCAAGCCCGTGTTGTTCAGTACTGGCACACGCAGGGTGTCCTTCAGACTATATACTATACTACGGCCCAATATCTTTGAGCAAATTATGAAGTTTCACTCGGATTTTTACAGTTTTTGAAGGAAAGACACCATTGTTAGCTGTTTTCTCGTGAATCTGTCTCAAGAAAAAGTTATAAACCGAGTGACACTAGATATTTGCACAAAGAAATGTCAATGATATGTTAAAAACATTCTTTATCGAACATGTATTATAGACATATACTTACCTGTAAGACTAAACAGCCGGACTCGTAGTTTCATCTGTGGATCCTACCCGCAAGGGTGGATAGCAATGCATCATCAAGAGCTCACCTTCATCCAGGTAGACGTGGAGGGGTTCAGCCGCGAGTTGAACGTGACCGTGTCGTCTACATGCGGTGACAGCGCGCCCGTGATGTTCAGTACTGGCACACGCAGGGTGTCTCCGTCGCGTGCGATGCCCAGGTCCGAGCGGCGCACGTACGCGTCCGTGAACAGCGATAAGTTAGTGGGGTTCACGTTGCGCGCGAAGTATGTGCGGTACATCTGCGTCAGGTCGTGGTTGCGCTCCTCGGGGAACTGGGGAGAGACGGATTGTTTTATATTACTTTGCTGTAAAATGCGATTTAATGGTTTAAAGTTATTAAAAATGAGTTATCTTTTATTCGGTTTAGTCTACTATGCATTCTTATTTTGAATAACTCCAATCGATTAAAGGATAGTTTCTGCTTTACATTTTGCACAGTTTTAGTATCGGAGTAACTCCGAAATGAAAAAAAGTATAGTTGCACCATACACAACGTTTTACTTAACTTGAACCAGCTACTTAATACATTTTATCATACATCATAATATCATGACACAATCATATCATATTATGACACAAGATCGAAAACCAATACGAAGAACTTGAACAGAAATTTCGTTATCTTTGAAATTGAACACTGCTCGTTAACGGGAGAGCTTTTCAATTTCAATTTATTTTCTTTATTACACAGTCTCTTAGTACCTACATATAACAAAAGATGACATCATTAACAATAATGGTAGGTACATGATACATCCTGCAAGGGTGCTTGCAATGAATGGCGCTAAACATTATTTTTACATTAAGTTAAATTGAAAGTTCAATACAAAAAAAGGAAACGATAATACATATTAAAAAGTTCAACATAAGTGCTAAATGAACACATTATTTTAGTGATGGATGACTTATATTACAATTAAGGATGGAAATAATTTCAATGGGGATAAAATACTAAATAAGAAACCTTAATGGAACTTCTCATTAAAGTATTCGGATATGGTACGAGTATAATAGCTTTTATGGATTAAAAACATTTCAGCTTTGTTTCGAATGCTTTAGGTTCGGTTATGCTTTTAATAGTTTGGGATATGGTTGTATATTTTTATTGGAGAGCTGATGAGTATTTTAATTTGGAAAAGGGGAACTTTAATTGTTTTGGAGTGTTTTTTAATAGTGTAAGTATGTTAAGATTGCAAAAGTAGGGTTTATTTACAAGACACCAATTGGTCGATGTTGCATATAATTCTAACACATTCTTTTCAAGAACGAAGTCTTCCTGGATGTTGGTGCAGTTTCCCCATAGGATGATCCCATAGGAAAGTTCCGAGTGTCCGTACGCATAGTAAGTTGAAAGTGCGGTTTTTTGATTTAAGACAGTGTTTAGCTGGTTGAGGGCATAAATAAAAGATGACAATTTTGCTTGTTAATTTTTAAATACGTGATTTCCAGCTTATTTGTTTATCGATCTCTATTCCTAATGAAGTGGCAGAGTCCACAGCTTCTATTGTTGTTGATTTTTATGTGTATAATTTAAATGTAATGGTGTTGTTTGGTATGGTTTAAATTGGAGTAATTTCGTTATTTTAGGTTTAGTTGTAGCTTCGTGGAGTCTTGACAAATACTCCTAGTTATCTTCTATGCTGTGACGAACCAATGCTCATTTAACAACCAAGAAATGATAATTGCCAGCGGTCTTTCCAATTAAATGAATTTATTCTGCATAGAAAAAAAATACACTGCTATTTAATTTTTAAATATCCGGATACGGGAAATCACAAAATCTGCCTGAGCATATCCATGTCATATCATTGCGAAAGTACATAAAAACTCTACCACCGATCTACGGTAATGAGGGAACGCAACCATTGCAAAACAAAAAGAAGACAAGATACGATAAAAAAAATCAGAACAAATAATAAACGGCCACAAGCCAAACGCTGCAGTATGCCGATTAAAATTTCCAGCGGCCGCGAATGGAGTCGGCACTCGGCTCCAACAATGGGCATACGCTGCATTGTCTGACTGAACATTCCCTCATGCACGGTATTACCGAATGACAGCCGCGCGTTAACGCACGACCCCGTGGCCATCGACCTACGTATATCGTGAATTCACTGCATTCTTTGTACCGACATTTGTGCTTTATGAGGGCTTCAGTACTGTTAGTATTTCAATCCTTACCTGACTTTTTAACTATGTATGTTTCATTTGCGTTAATAACACTTAAATATACTTAAATTTTCTTTCCGTGTTATGTAAAGCAGTTGGTCCCGGTTGTTGTCGTAAGACGACAGTCTTTAAAATCCACCAACCCGGATTGGGCCAGCGTGGTAAGGTATGGCCCGATCTCCCCGTGTACTGTTGTCCGTGTGGAAAGGCCTGTACCGTGCCCAACAGTGGGAAGTTTATAGGCTGCTGGTGATGATGATGATGGTGCATAAAAATATTCAAACGTTGTAAAAAAATACTGAGGATCCAACTGAGATAGTAGGTAATTTTACCACTATTTTTAAAGTATTTCTGAGCGTACGCAAAAAACATAAAATATAACTTTGTTTCTTAATTTGTTACGCTTTCACGTTTAAACCGCTAAACCGATTTTGATGAATTTTGGTGACGAAAGACGTTGGGCCCTGAAGACGGTTATACGCGAGCAAAGCCGTGGGCAAAAGCTAAATCACTAATAAACAGTAAAGTAGGTCATTCACGGGTCGACGCAGCGTTTTTTAAATAAATTATTAGTGTTGTAACGAGCTACAAAGCGCTGCACTGCACCGGCACGGCAGCGGGCGTCAAAAGGAACATAATTATTGTGCTGCTCGTTCCTGGTGACAAAGGGAAATGCAATTGTACTAACATCAAGTGTTTTCCTTTAACTGAACAGTAATTTAAAGTATTAATGGAAAACTGTATTGCAGTTGTTACAATAATTGAGAAAGGTGTGTTTTGACGGTTCGTTTATGAAAATATAATGAGACAAGAATAACGAATGGAGGATATGAAGCGAAATAATCGACTGTTGGAAGGGGAACACGTCTGTTAATGAGAACGTAGGTTACTTACTACTCTGACAAGTTCGGAGACGTTTCGACAATCATGTATGAAGAATGTAATGCAAATAGGTAAGGGAAGATTTTTCAATTATCTGATATAACTTAATCTTTTGTTTGGTATACGGGGTTTATCCGAATTTAGAGTCCATAATATGTCAGCTATCCAGTGTTGCCGCAACTGAGTTCCCAAAAGGTACATTTCGAGCGCTGAAAAGGTACCAAATTTGGGGTAAAAAGGTACATAAGCATTTCTTTCGCTCAAACACTTATACAGCTTTGATTGCTCTTTTAAAATTAATTAGTATCTAAAAAAAAGCTCGTCGACTTTAACAAAAAGTACATCAGCTGTCCCCGTTACACATGCATGACACATTGGAGGCTAAAAAGGTACGTCAAATGTGTAAAATGTACGCTAACGGCAACGCTGCAGCTATCACGATATCGTAATGTATTTGCCTAAAAAGGCAGGACTAATTAAAGTAAGTACATAAAATATATTCCTAATACAGGTAAAGTTAAAGAAATGCACATCAGTATCAGTGTTCAATGTTTAATTAAACAAAATAAAAAAAGGGCCAATAGCATATTCAATGCCCATTCTATATTCAGATATAGAATATCGCGCAATCATATAATCAACACAGCAAAATGAATCCCAAGCTTTAAACACAAAGTACAGTCAGCATAAAATTGATCGAAGAGTACATTACAAGTAAAAAATATATATATAGTTAAGTACTTATTAGTGTCAGCCAAAAACATATTATTCTACTTACATAACCCTAAGGTCTTTGATTATATACATGTCTAGTTAGAGCCTGGCCGTAAAAAAACGTAGAAAAATTTATAGTCCGAAATTGGCCTATCGCGCAATCCTGGCGGTCAGTGTCATTGTGCCGTCAAGCAGTGTTTACCTCTCGCGTTTCGGTGAAATTGTTCGCAAAATGACCGTTTGCTCAGTGAAATTCTGGCGAAACAACAAGAGAAAAATTTTTTCGACAAGGAAAGTCACGTTTCATCCGTAAGTATCTATAAATTTTAATGAAAATTTAAAGTTTAACAATAATAACGGCCATGTTGTTTTTGCTCCGTGCGGCCATGTATGCGTAGTGTTGCTGGTATCTAAATGTAGAATTCCCATTATTGGTGGCAGAATATAAAAGGAGGTTCATATATAGTATAATAAGTATGATAAAAAATACTCAGTATTGTAAGTTAGTATTTATACATGGTCTTGTTGTAAATAAAGTAAATACATTAAATATAATTATTATTGGAACGCTTTCAAAGTTTATTTTTAAAACTGATGTCTGATTTATAAGAGTGAATAAATGTCACGGTTCCTATTCGATGCCGAATCTTTGTAAACATATTACTGTCATTTGTGCAAATGTCTAGTCACTAGGATTTTTACTGTTTTTTGAAAGAAAGACACAATAGTTAACTGTTTTCTTGTGAATGTCTCTCAAGAAAAAGTGAAATCCTACTGCAACTAGGTATAACAGTAATCTGTTTACAAACATTCGTCATCGAATTTGGCTGGATTAGTTCCATTCCATTGGATAGGTTCCATTCTAAAACAAGTAAAAATATAATACCTACTGTAATATTTTTTAATACTATTATTATAAATTGTTATTGTGGTATGGTATCGTATCGATATTCAAAACGAATAAAAAAAATATTATGTTTGAAATGGAATGTACGTAAGTATTTATGTAAGTAGTGTGTGTGTAGGGGATGGTAGTATGTATGCTTCAAGCTGGATGGCGCATCGGCTAGCACGTTCGGCTTGCGATCTTGCCCGCTAAGCAACTTTCGCAATGCCGGGTCACTGGATGGGTGACCAAATTTAAAACATCTCGAGCTTCTCCGTGCTTCGAAAGGCACGTTAAGCCGTTGGTCCCGTTTGTTGTCGTAAGATGACAGTTGTTAAAACCCACCAACACGCATTGGGCCAGCGTGGTGGGTTATGGCCCAATATTCCCACGTTCTATCTCCACGTGGAAAGCCTGCGCCCAGCAGTGGGACGTTTATAGGCAGATGATGATGATGATGACGATGTTTGAGAAAGTGCGGGTGTATGTTTGTGCCCCTAAAAGGTCAATATTTCTCGTATCATGTAGGTAAACTATTGGGCACGGATATTGATGAGCAGTCATCACATTATGTAACCTTTACAACTGTTCGACCACATAGCAAACATTTTAATTTTCAGATTTCCAACTGATCCGGTAGAAAGAAGTCGTTGTCGAAATATTTAACTACAAGGTTTCAACATAATAAGAAATTAGAGACCATGAAAAATGATGTAACATCCAAACGTATTAGAAAAAAGTAAAATATAAAGTAAGAAAATGTAATGGTTATTAAGAAAATAGGTAATAAATGTAAGGAAAATAATGTAAAGCATAAAGGTAACAATTTATTAGATAATAAGAAAGATGTAATTGTAAAATTGTATAACAAAAAAAAAAAAAAAGAAATGTACAAAAGTAAAAAGAAAAAGAAATGAAAAGAAAAGAATTTAAAGTAAAATTGATAAAAAAAAAATTGGTTGCCTTCAATCATCCATTTTATCTAAACACACCAGCTTCTTTTATGCGTTATACCTACATATACGATAGACATACCTAATTTAAAAAGTTATGTTATGTTATGAATCATTTAAAAATTATATTGTGCATAAATATTTTTTCCCTACTTTATCGGAAATTAGGCAATCGCTGGCAACCATTCGCGCTAGTGCTAGTCTAGTGCTAGCTAGTCAGATACGCGGCTGTCACGCACACTTCAAATTCAATACAAAAACCGGGCGGATTTTCAGAAGCGTTTGTACCGCGATGCTCCGTCTAGACATGTAAATAGTCAAAGCCCTAAGGTATGTTTATAACAAGCTGACTCAATAAACACAGTTCACACAGTATCAAAATATATAATACGTCGCAAGATAGCAATAAAATATTTGAAAATTTTAATTTTCTGAATTAGCAGCAGAGCATTAGCTTGGCTTTCGCACGAGCAGTAAATATATCTATAATCAGTTCACACATAACTTATTAAAAGCAAAATATCATAGGTACATATTAGAACTCGAGCTTACTTAGGGTGGATTCGACCAAACTCGAATAAGACTTACTCCGAGATTAGTCTATACAAATTCGGCGCTTAATCTAGGTATAACACCTTATTCCAGTTTGGTCGAATCCACCCTTAGTCATGTAAATATGTAGGTAGGTACACAGTTTGTATGTCTAACTAACAAATAAAAAAAAATAGCAAAAATAATGCAATGTGCAGAAAAATTATATAAATGAAATGTGTCAGGAATCAGGATCGAAGCAAATAGAGCGTCACTGTGTACCCCTCCGGTAGTTTCTCCCGTGTTCTTTTAGCAACAACACGTGTTGTGAGACCGTACAATAATAAATTTACTTTAAACTAAACTACTTGAAATTGGCGATAGCCATTAATTAAGATTAACAATAATAATACCCCTCCGTGAAACGGGCGTAATGCATCCGAATATAATAATCAGTGACCGGAGTAGGTAGATTGGTATTTCGTACTTGCATCATAAATTTTCATAGATGGCATAACATGGATAAGCCATATTTCTGAAAAGTAACTTTCACCGGATGGGCTACCGAATAAAATACACCTCAAGATCGTCCGTGTTCCGGAAGGCACGTAAAACCATTGGTCCCGCATTGTGCCAGGTGGTACGGATATGGATTGCCCAATCTCTTCCGCTGTCCATGATATTATAAGGCGACTGCTAGAAACCGCAAGAAACTTCAAGGGCTGGTCAGGTCAAGTGTTTTACGCATGACAAAAATGACAAAATTAAAATTCGTGCTTTTTTATTTTTCATTAAATATTCATTATATGAATTTAAATTTGATAGTCTTTGAGTAACTTATTTAATTAAAGCAATAACATAAGAAAAATAAAATGAGAGAATTACTATTTTAAATAACGATTATTTACAACGCGCGGGCAGCGGCCGGCCGTTGACCCGTCCGCGTCAGCTGGGCGATAAGTACCTACGTTAGTCTACAATCTTTTTTGTCATTCTTGTCATGTTTAAAACACTTGACCTGACCAGCCCTTGAAGTTTCTTGTAGTTTCTAGCAGTCACCTTATATATGCCCAGTAGTTTGACGTTTATAGGTCGACGATGATAGTTTACTTTATCCTTTTTAATTTTATCTAACTTAGATTCAATAATCGCTCCCCAGTACCAGCACAGGGCCGCCACGAGTGCCCGCTAAACGAATTGCTCCCGCAGTCAGTTTGAAGTAGATTGGCGGTTATCGGGAATCCAACTAGTTTGCCGTGATTTAAGGGTGCGCAGTGGCGACAGTGCTGCCCACATTAAGTTTTTTCTTATTAATAAATAATAACGATTATAAGTTTATTTGAGACAACAACAGTTCAAAGACACAGGTAAGAACGAAAAAAAAAGTATAAAGAAAGTCCCAAAATGATTTTAATGAATTTAGAACTAAATTCACATGAACCGCTCTGTAGCGCACTAAACAAACGTCTTTAGATATTTTTGTGAAACATTGTGTTTATTATCTATGTGCAATTAGAAGCTACTTCGGTTATTGCCTAAAGTGGCCACACATAACAATAATCAAAACCAACGAGGCTTCTTGGCGGGAAAGTGAAGCGTCGTGTCTGTAGTTTTGTCTTATTTTTTAAAATTTGTGTATTGTCGAATATTAATGTGAAATAATGGTGGATTATTAACCGTTAGGTGTTCGTGGACGTGCATGAGTGTTGGCAAATAAAACAAAACAGTGCAACATCACTTTTCAAATTCTCTCAAGAAGTCCGTGTGAGATTCAGTAAAGTCCCACATCTTTACTGGAACTCAAGGGATTTGGGGGGAATATCATTTAGCTTAATATCATCACTCATTATCATCTTATAAGCATAATAAATGAACTCTATTATTTCCACTGAAGGACTAGTATGCATGGTGAAGAAACAAATTATCAAAAACAAATCATCATTAAAACCAACCCGGGCTACGCATCGAAAAATTTCAAAACACCTTGCCCGACCTGGGAATTGAACCCAGGACCTCCGACGTCTTGACTACTCCGCCACCGAGGCGTTCTCTATTACCTACTTCTTATTTCGTTTATAATTCAGAGCAAGTAAACGTTCCAGGAACGATAAAAATAATCGTATATTATATCAGTGGCAGTATGTAAATTCGTCGAGCCGTACTCAGGGCGCGGTCCCCGGGGCCATGTCCATGCAGAGCCATTTAACTAATGCCCGAAACCCGAATACACTTACCTGTATGGATAACGAAAACTTTGGACAATTATACAGTGAGTATATATCAGAGTGATAGTCTGTTACAAGGGAATTTTATATATAAGAAGACGATCGGCCCGCCATCGTCCGCGCTGACTGAAAATCAAATTTATGCTTGAATACAGTTAGAAAGGGATGGCAATATATATGAGATTAATAGCACCATCCCTTTCTAACTTCAACTTCAACTCAAGCAGAGATTTGAGTATGAGTTTGGTTTTAGAATACGAGCCTTAGAAACACCGTCATACTTCAGCATTTTTTATACAATCTGTCCCGGGAAGTAGTAATCTAACTTTAAGAGCATGATCTATGGATAATTAGTTAACTAAATTAACTATTAATTAACTTAACTAATTAATTATTAATTAAATTAACTAATCCGACTACCTGACTAGCCGCGCTAAGCGACCGCTGTGAAGGGGTCTCTTTGTTGAACGATAGCATCGGAACTAATAGACGTACAGTAACAAATTTACCCTTGTTTTGTAGAATAGATAAAATACTAGTAATACGGTGCAAATAAAACATACTTTAATGACCTTGTTTTTATGATATTTTAAAATAACTGAAGAAAACGTAAAAAAATTACATGTTATTTTACTTAAATCAATCCTTACTCTCTCGAAATGTATAGAGCCCGTATATGTTTGCTACTTTTTATAATAGTTGATCTTGTTAGCTATCGAATGATATCAAATAGTTGCTTATCAGTGTCAAAGTGCCCATGTTATCGCATTTTTTAAGGAAGAGGTCATTACTAAAAATAAAAAACTTAAATTCTTGTAATTTGGCGAGAGGCGGGTCAGACCCTTGATTTGAGGTATTTTTATCGATAAAATTATCCATAGATCAAACTCTTAAAGTTAGATTACTACTTCCCGGGACAGATTGTATAAATTGTAGATATTTTGTACAAATTATATTATATAACAAACTACTATTCTTGTCCAGCCATTTACAATGAGGTTAAAAACAACACGATTAATAAATCGAAACGTTCAAATATCAAAAAAGGGAGCCCTTTCGGTCGCATAAACTGTTTCAGCATAAAGTTTTTTCGCATAAATTATGATAAGTAGAGTGTTATAAATCCATAATGGTTTCATCTGCATAACTTTAACTTACTGTAATTGTCTTTAACATAATTTTAATCAGCATAAATGTAAAGAACATAATTGCTTTACGTCTAAATTTAATTTATCATAAAATACAAAACGCATAATGGATGAAGCACAGCGTAGCGATTGTCTTGAATTTCGAGGTTTTTTTTCATTGGACAACAGAAATACTAGCTGCCCTACTCCTGTAAGTCACGTGATAGGTCAGAAATTTTAGACCATCGCGAAGCGCAGCGTAGCAATTGTCTTGAATTTCGAGGTTATTTCTTTATTAGACTACCGAAAACGACGTACCGAATGAACGTTATGCGAAATCATCTCTTATAATGAGACCGAAAGGGCTCCCCAAAAATGTCTACGTACAAAGTCTACAGATAAAAATGAAAAACCAATGGGGAAGAAAACGCAAAGCTAATTGCAGATGTCGCTGCGCTCGCTTGACTCATAACAAACATCTGTAATTTTTTTATTACTTTCGATCTCCATTTTGTTAGAAATTGCGATCGTTCTGTGCTCTAACTGTGAGATTATGTATTCGACGTGGACGGTGTCTCAGTTAAAAGCTGAGTTAAAGACTCGAGAAGGCTCTTTAAACGGAAGAAAAACAGATCTCATCAGCAGGTAAACACAACGGATTTTTTTGGTTTTTACAACTTATACATCAATTACCCCTGCACAATTACCGTTTTTACCATGCATTAATTTTGTTTGATTATTTTTTTAACAAAATCATTGTGTTGTTTGACAATTTAATAAACTTTTCGACATCAATTTCATGGCTCCTCACATAACCTATAATTTTTTTTACTTATAGACGTGTTGATAATGTAATGAATTTATTTGAATTAACAAACCTGTAGCAGAACTGTCGCCTTCATAATCAGATTCAGTAAAATGTTCCGAACATAACGTCGAATTGTCTGTAGCCTTAAAGTTACGTATCCTTAAAGCCTTCTCCCAAAGTTTTCTCCTTTGCAAATTCTTTGGAAAAGAATGGTTGCCATTATTATTGCACCCAAATGCAGCACAACGAGGCATTTTTGCTATAAAATAATAATTTTAAGTTAATTTAAAAATTTTGTATTTTGCTATTTGCCTTTTGTTATGAGTCAAGTGATATCAGCGCCACTAGCGGCCAAACTTGGCAGTTTTCTTCCCCATTGTGAAACCGGACATTATCATGAACGAGACATTTTCCTCGAGCTCGGTTTGTGACCGGTGACCTAACTACTAAACCACAGAGACATTTATTGCAAAAACCTAAAGCTTAACCAAAAAACTAGGCACCAAGTCGAAGTCCATTGTCTATAAACGTTAATCCAAACCTACTTGATGAATAAAATGGACACAATAACCATTTTGTTTCCGTCCATTAGCCGCAGGTAAGCGTGACTGCCCAATTGAAAGGATTGCGGGTAGGGTTGCCAGGCCAAAAATAGTAAATCTGGACACCGATTCATATTTAGCCGGACACATATTAAATAAATAAACTATCCTACCACACTAATTATCTAGCCTATGAGAAGATGCGTTAGGTATGAAACTTGTTAAATGGTTACTAGACAACCGATTAACCTACTTAAAATACTTAAATACGTACTTATTGTACATAGAAAACACCTAGACCCGAAACAATTTAGAAAAGCAATATTTTCTAAATTGACACGACCGGGGATCGAACCCGGGACCTCAGAGATGGCGACACCATAAAAACTGGTGTACAAACCACTCGACCAAAGAAGTCGTCCTATATTGGATTAGGTATCGGAAAAAAAAATTATATTTACTGTTATTCTTCTGAGATAAGTTAAGTTATGCTAGGCATCTTACGGCGAGCGCGACGGGGTGGAGCAAAAGCCTAACAAACGTCGAACAGGTCGGAACTCTATGTATTTGTCCGGACACGACTCTAAAAAGTCGGACGTGTCCGAATAAAGCCGGACACCTGACAACCCTAATTGCGGGCAATGAGGTTCGAAATAGCGCGACCCTACTCCGACCACATGCACATCGTATCCTTTATATCTTTCATTAAAACGTGTGTTTTAGAAATAAAGGTGGCCGCTTGTAGGTCGGCGAAAGTGATGGTATGGTGCTTATTATTGTGTGAATAAATAATGAAATAACTCACTTAAAAATAATTTAAGTGCAATTCATGTAAGATATAACTGCCGCGCTCAGACACTTTAAATGATATCAAACGTGAATCAATATATAATCTCAAATATTGAATCATAAGATTTATAAGCCGTTCGTGACGTCCTCGCGTTTACGACCAAATTAAAAGACAGATGGCCGCATGTAAGGCAGCGACAAAGTGATGGTATACTCAGCTTAAAAAAAACAAAGAGAACAAAAAAAAACATTGAAAAATAAACATAGGTACATACACTCACGAGTCTCACGACCACTAACCCTGGTTAACTAACCTGGGTTATTCAGCGACCAGGCAATGACCGTAAAAGCAGTGCACTAGGAGTGATACAGTCAGCAACAAAAGTAGCTTAGCATATAAAATTTTCAAATTATTGTTACGGTTGAAATGACCAGAATTGTCAGACATAGCTGTTGAGTCAAAAGTACATGACAATATACTTTTGCATTATTGCCTTAACCATTTATTATTAACACAAAAAATGTCATATAATTCTGAAATGTTATATGATGGAAGGAGCTATAATCCCGGGTCTTTTAAACGGGCGTGAAACGGCATTTATGCAGGCCGTCATGAATGGGTGCGCTTGTTACCGTGCTTGTTCCACGGTAAGGAGCGCTCTCATTATTTTGGACTACATCGGCTGCTTACCATCATCAGGCAGGATGTAGTCACTATGAAGTGTCACATTTAAAAAAAAATATGAGTATACTCACACGTGACTATTACTTTTGCCACCTTGTTTTTGTTCAGTTACTTATGATGCTGACTGTACTATTATTTTATTACTGAGCCACCACTGAGCTCTCAAAAAAATATAAACACCTTTAGAAAAGTCCAAAGCTAGCCCATCAGTTGAAGTCTGTGTGGGAATTTGTTCACGTGAGCATAACGAAGCTATGTGATTTGAACCACAATTTCTCGGATTCAAACTAAGCATATTTCTGTTCGACTATTAGAATGTGGTCGCCTTGCGACTCCATCGTGGTAAAGTAAAATTATTTAAGCGTTCACTTCAGTAAAAAGTACCTAAGTTAGCGTACACGCCCGCCGACCAACCTATCCAAAACTACAAACTTTTTCCCATTGATCCTATCCTGAGACAAATTTCAAAATAATGAAGAAATTTGAAATTTTTTGGTAAGTTGAAGTACCCGCGTCTGAACAAAAAACGAATTTTTATTAGGTCCAAGTATGCTTCGCCGTACACAAGCCACGTATATTCCCTCATAAGACGATCAGCCTTCGGGCCAATTGAATAGTACTACGCCGATTATCATAATATCGGATAAACAATTCTGTGTGTGCCGACTCATCGTCCCGAGCCCCCGATGTTATTCTAAATCGAATAACTCGAAAGCATTGTCTGCTTACTGTGAAAGTATTAAATATTTAGAGGGCCGATACAACGCGAAGTGGTTCTGAGAAATGAATATGAAACGTGCAGACGGGGTGGCGTCACCAGAATAAGGGGACTGAAAAGGTTGTAAAGACAAACTTTAACATACATCCAATCACAACCATTATCAGCGGGTCTATCGGCTAAAAAATATGGATATGGTTTGGGCTTCATTTGACATTTGAAGCCCATATTTTGTCCTTATATGGGCATATTATGGGCTTCAAATGTCATGAAACCCATGTCCATATTCATATTTTTTTGTCGATACAGGGGCAGATAGGGTAGGGTGTACGGTACCTATTCAATAATGTTATTAAAGTACCTAGTGATGTCCCGAAATCAATGACAACCTTTATTTATTGCCCCAAAAAATTTTATCGTATGGAAGTCTCCACATTTGGCTTCAGAGGGCGGATTGCTATGTAAATAGCAAAAAAAATCGGGCGAAATTTCGTTTCGGAGAAAGAGAGTAGGCCCCTCTGTTGTATGAAGTTTAGGTAAATTAGCTCACCTAACTCCGATTACTGATGATGACAATGACTCAAGAAATCCAAATACCATTCAACGCAATGGGAATAAGATATGCGCACCGAAGTGCCCAAGTATAGAACTGCACACGTGAGTAGTAGCTTCTTTGGAATGGCCCACAGGATCTTAAATAAGATTCCTATAGCTCATAACACAAACGGTTTTTAACAAATAGTTTAGTAGCGTTGTTGACAAGGGCTATATTATGCAGTGCAGGAATACGAATAATAACGAGTTTATATATTTATTGCATCATGTTGGTATGGTACATATATGACTAGCTAACAATAGTTCAAGTACATCATTATTATTATTAATATTAAGTTCTAGGTATACATGTGCCTAAGTAAATCTCTACAGACAAGGCAGTGTTAGGATCACATTTTTTTATGTTATTATAAATAAACTAAATAAACATTCCTACACTCACACCAATTATCTAGCCCAAGAGAAGCTTTGTTATAAAACTCGTTAAGTAAATGGTTACTAGATAACGGATAAACATACTTAAAATACTTAAATACATACTTATTATACATAGAAAACACCCAGACCCGAGACAATTTAGAAAAACAATAATTTCTAAATTGACCCGACCGGGGATCGAACCCGGGACCTCAGAGATGGCGACACCATGAAAACCGGTGCACAAACCACTCGACCAAGGAGGTCGTAAAGGTTATTATTAAACATTTATTAAATTAGTCGCTGACTGACAAGACCTGACCAGACTGGGTAGTCTGGGCCATCGAATTGTGGCAACCGCACTGGGCTACTACGACACGGCAGTGATGATATTTTTAGGCAAGGCACACACCAGCGACCGGGCCAGTCTAGACGGAATCGATATCTCCACAGTACCGACCAACCACTCGTGTAACACACATTATCCAAACGAAAAATATACACTAAATAATGACATTCAAAATTACTTATAAAAAAAACCATATAAGATATTTTTATTTTCAAAATGTTTATCTAACTTTTAACTGGCATGTAAACATTGAGGTATTATAGACTAGAGACGCAACCGCGAAGCAATTTTTCAGTCAAATTTGCAGGGCTCTATGAGCTCGAAAGGCTCGGAGTCCCGAGTCTAATTGAGCGCGAGATCTTCGAGCAACAACGAGCCTTCAAAATAGCTCGAGTCATAAAATGAACTCGAGCTTTCAAGAATAACTCGAGTCTCTAGTTTATTTTAATTCAATCGATGTACTAAAAAACTAGATAGAAAATCATTACATTTTGAATAGGATAAAATGTTTACTAGAAAAAAAAAAATCAACCAGTC
This sequence comes from Scoparia ambigualis, assembly GCA_963921215.1. Lineage (NCBI taxonomy): Eukaryota > Metazoa > Arthropoda > Insecta > Lepidoptera > Crambidae > Scoparia > Scoparia ambigualis. Next base: position 5,044,475 of record OY992501.1, read on the forward strand.
TCAGGAAGCTCGAGTGGGATTCGAACCCACGACCTTTGGATTGCCGGTCCACTGCTCTAACCGCTGAGCTACCGAGACCCCAGAAGACTCGTTGAATTCTTCCTAGTAGTTTGATTTACGCTGCAAGCCAGCGGTATTACGTCACTGTGAAGTCTACCCTCACATTCACACAAGTAAACGCAACTCTAAACTTTATTTTAACGCTGTAAAAGAAAGGTTGAAAAGAATGGGAGAAAAGAAATGCCCTTCGTGAGTTTCTTGCAGATTCTTCTCAGTACAAGGTCTCCCTCCCGCCCTTTAACTTACGAACCGATGGCATAATGACATGCATAAGTGCTGTAGCCTAAACATGGTCTAAACTAAATAAGTGATATTGATTCTTGATTCTTGAAGGTGGCACCTAATGAGGATGATACCCCTAGTCTGAAATAACAGGCCAGCGGGTTTTCAACAAATCGTCCTGGAATAAGTTGCAGGCGCCATTTTTGCCTTCTTTTGTCCCCCTTTAATGATCTTTCCCAGCTCATTGTGTGACATAATAATGCGAACGGTTAATTGGATGAAATGAGATTGGATTAATTTCCCTCTGTTGCGGTGTAGGTCCACGGAATAGATAAACCTTTTCAACCGTTCGGTGGGGTGAATGAAGGATGCACTTTGGCAGTTTTTAATTCGGCGTTAAGGCCTAACTTATTACTACGGCCAAATCCGATAAAGAATCAACATGTTGAAGTGCCCCTTAAAAAATTGCTATTCAGCCTTAACATATGCGAGTATACCTACATCAAATATATATAGGTATTTAAATATAAATAATATGTCAGAGCTGCCACTGTTCCGCTAGGATTCAAAATATCATATCTTTATTGTTGAAATTTTGCATTCATAATGCTATATAGATATACGAGTAGGATAAAATGTTTACTAGAAAAAAATCAACCAGTCTCAGGAAGCTCGAGTGGGATTCGAACCCACGACCTTTGGATTGCCGGTCCACTGCTCTAACCGCTGAGCTACCGAGACCCCAGAAGACTCGTTGAATTCTTCCTAGTAGTTTGATTTACGCTGCAAGCCAGCGGTATTACGTCACTGTGAAGTCTACCCTCACATTCGAAAGAAATACTATTGCAAGTATTTAACAATCGATAAAGACGTAATTGCTTATAAATATCTTTATTGTTGAAATTTTGCATTCACAATGCTATATGATTATCAACCAGTCTCAGGAAGCTCGAGTGGGGATTTTTTTTTCTAGTAAACATTTTATCCTATATCTAGAAGATAGTTATAAGCAATTACGTCTTTATCGATTGTTAAATACTTGCAATAGTATTTCTTTCGAATGTGAGGGTAGACTTCACAGTGACGTTATACCGCTGGCTTGCAGCGTAAATCAAACTACTAGGAAGAATTCAACGAGTCTTCTGGGGTTTCGGTAGCTCAGCGGTTAGAGCAGTGGACCGGCAATCCAAAGGTCGTGGGTTCGAATCCCACTCGAGCTTCCTGAGACTGGTTGATTTTTTTTTCTAGTAAACATTTTATCCTATATCTATATAGCATTGTGAATGCAAAATTTCAACAATAAAGATATTTATAAGCAATTACGTCTTTATCGATTGTTAAATACTTGCAATAGTATTTCTTTCGAATGTGAGGGTAGACTTCACAGTGACGTAATACCGCTGGCTTGCAGCGTAAATCAAACTACTAGGAAGAATTCAACGAGTCTTCTGGGGTCTCGGTAGCTCAGCGGTTAGAGCAGTGGACCGGCAATCCAAAGGTCGTGGGTTCGAATCCCACTCGAGCTTCCTGAGACTGGTTGATTTTTTTCTAGTAAACATTTTATCCTATATCTATATAGCATTGTGAATGCAAAATTTCAACAATAAAGATATGATATTTTGAATCCTAGCGGAACAGTGGCAGCTCTGACATATTATTTATATTTAAATACCTATATATATTTGATGTAGGTATACTCGCATATGTTAAGGCTGAATAGCAATTTTTTAAGGGGCACTTTAACATGTTGATTCTTCATCGGATTTGGCCGTAGTAATAAGTTAGGCCTTAACGCCGAATTAAAAACTCCCAAAGTGCATCCTTCATTCACCCCACCGAACGGTTGAAAAGGTTTATCTATTCCGTGGACCTACACCGCAACAGAGGGAAATTAATCCAATCTCATTTCATCCAATTAACCGTTCGCATTATTATGTCACACAATGAGCTGGGAAAGATCATTAAAGGGGGACAAAAGAGGGCAAAAATAGCGCCTGCAACTTATTCCAGGACGATTTGTTGAAAACCCGCTGGCCTGTTATTTCAGACTAGGGGTATCATCCTCATTAGGTGCCACCTTCAAGAATCAAGAATCAATATCACTTATTTAGTTTAGACCATGTTTAGGCTACATCACTTATGCATGTCATTATGCCATCGGTTCGTAAGTTAAAGGGCGGGAGGGAGACCTTGTACTGAGAAGAACCTGCAAGAAACTCACGAAGGGCATTTCTTTTCTCCCATTCTTTTCAACCTTTCTTTTACAGCGTTAAAATAAAGTTTGGAGTTCCGTTTACAAAATTTCTTGCGTTCCCATGAAGTAGCTTTGCACTCCACGTTTGATATCGTCCAACCATTAACGTCTCGGACGTCGCGGGCCTCGCTTTCCCGGAATTTTGCCGCCGAGAATTACCTAGCCGTGGGAACGCGTTTATGAATCCTCTCTACAGGTGTCCGAAAAAGGCGACCTAGACTAGGTTAGGATATATGCCTAGCTTGAAGAGCCGATCAGTTCTTTGTGTGTTACTTTACAAAAGCAAATGTTAAGTTACCTTATGCACAGCTAAGACTGGGATGGATGACTATAATTTTGTTGTAATTCACAAGGCACGTTTAGCCAGTTTCGTTTCGGTTGATATAAGACTACAGGCGTAACTAAAAAATATTTATTACTTTAGTACATTACATTAACTTTAGAATACTTTGACTTTGCTATTATAGTTATAAGTGAATATTTTAAATTGATTTGAACACGGCCTGATAAACTCTGCCACCTGGTTAACTCTTCGCTTGGTCTCTCGACCAGAACATTGTTATTTAACTCTTGGGCAACCCTAAATTGTCGTTGATAAGTAATTTGATTAGACAAAGATTACTTTGGCTCTTGTTAAAAGGGGATGATGAAAGACGGGGAGCGGCGAACGTGTCCAAAGAACGAATGATGGGATTAATTATTTATATTTACAACTCTATACACATTTTCGGATAAAGCCCATTTATTTATTATATATAACATTTGCAGAATATTGGTTTAATTTAGTAGCTAACATCCGCAGCCGAGTGGCAAAGCGTTTGGTCTAAAAAACGCAGGTCAAGGTTCAATTCCCAGTGGGAAAAGTGTGTTTCGCATTTTTCGATGCATAGAACGGATTTGTGATTACTGGAAATATGGGTGGTGATCAAACCAATACCCTACCCATAAGTTGCAGCCATTTGATTTCAGTGATGGAGTCCTTTGCTCAGCAGTGGGGTCCGTATTTTCTAGTGGATTTAAAATAAACTCATTTAATTTCATACAAACCTTATCTTGGGACTTCTTGGCGGGAAAGTGAAGCGTCATGTCTGCAGTTTTGTTTTATTTTCTATAATTTGTGTTCTGTCGAATATTAATGTGAAATAATGGTGGATTATTTACTGTTAAGTGGTCGTGAACGTGCATGAGTGTTGGCAAATAAAACAAAACAGTGCAACATCACTTTTCAAATTCTCTCAAGAAGTCCGTGTGAGATCTCAATAAACTGCCACAGCTTTATTGAGCCTCGAGGGGTTTGGGGGAATATCATTTACCATTAAACATTCATTATCACTCATTGTCATCTACTTTATGCAAAGAAAATATTCACTATATTAATATCTAACTTGACACTGGCTAAATGTGCTGATCGCACAAAGCCATTATTTAAGAGAGAAAAAAACCATAACTTGACGATTACAAACAAAAAGATAAAATAATAATTGCCAAATCTAATGTAATTCGTCCATTTGTTGATTTTGAATAAAAGTATTGGTTGATTGATTGAAATCGGTCGAGCCGCTCTCATAAGTGACGCTACGCCATAAATGTGGCGATTTTTTTATAAATAAGATAGATAGATTCGTATACCTACAAGTCGAGGTACTGTCTGCTACAGGTTCTCAAATGCCATCATTACTAAGATATTTGACACCGTTCGCAATGAAAGCTGAAATTCTCGAGGGGGAACAAATTAATGAAGGCGACGCCTAGCAATCACGGCCTGCCAATTTATTCTAACTAATTCTTATTATATGTAATCGCCATGTTTTACAACTACCTCAGTGGCTCTTTTAATAAAGAAGAATGGGCAAAACGTCGCCCCTCCTTGTAACACTTACATCTATGCATCAAATAAAAGTACTTGAAAAGTGAAGCATTTTATTGTATGACATGAAATCTGTCAGGTATTGGAGAAAAAAGTTATTGAGAAGAAGAAAATTAAAATACTATTAAATTTTGTATACTTATTTGTTTGTATTTTCATTTTAGTGTGCACCCTACCCTATGTTTGTCTCTGCACCCCCCAACGGTTGACTGGTAGAAAATGCCCAAGGCATTAAGTCCGCCTTTGTACATACGTGCATAAAGTGCTAAATAAATAATAAATGATAATATAAAATTGAAGTCAAGATTTTTTCTTGAACTTAAACTCCTCCCTCGCAGATTCCTTTGATTTATATGAGTCTTATAAAATGACAAAAAAAAATAGATTTTTTTTTCATTTTCCCTTTTTGTTTCTTTTTTTTTCCATTCGCTCATTCGCTCGTTCCTTTTTGCTGTCCTTACAACAAAATAAACTATTAATTTCGAAACTTATCATGTGGGAACTTACAAGGGGTGGGACGGGTTTCATACAAAAACGCCCATTCTTCATTAAACGAAAAACAACATTGAAAAGGCGATTTGATAATTTATATTAGTAGTAACCCATCAGTAGCCGCGTCGCGCAGCGGTGAAAGAATACTACCACCCCCTCTCTTCCCTTGGGTGTCGTAAAACGCGACTAACGGACTAAAGACAGCACATACATCCAACAGCATAGAGCGACGATAGGCTCACCACCTGTCACGCTGAGCACATGTGCAGTCGCTATTTGTTGAAAAGTGGACTATGGCAGAGGACTGCTTTTGCTGTCCTCATTACCTAAGTCTCTGACTAACCCTTCGGTGATAATAGTCGTGGTTATATATAGTAAGTAACCCAGCAACCCGCATTGGGACAGCGTGGTGGGTAATGGCCCTATCTTTTCATTACGCTATTGTCTACGAGAGAAGGCATGTTCATATCATTACGACGACGTTAATAGGCTGATGATGATATTTGTAGTATTGCTTTTATTTTATAATTTAAAAATGAGTAAGTAGTAGTACTTCAGAGGAGCTCGATGGCGCAGCGGCTAGCACGTTAGGCTTGCGATCTTGCCCGCTAAGCAAGTTTCGCAATGCCGAGTCGCCTGATGGGTGACCAATTAAAAAAAACATCTCCAGCTCCTTCGTGCTTCGGAAGGTACGTCGAAGCCGTCGGTCCCGGTTGTTGTCGTAAGATGGCAGTCGTTAAAACCCACCAACCCGCATTGGGCCAGTTGGTGGGTTATGGCCCATTATTCTCATGTGCTATAGGTAGTTGAAGTGGGAAGCCTGTGCCCAGCAGTGGGACGTTTATAGGCTGATGATGATAAAGTAGTACTTAAGTTGTTTCACGTAAATTTATTCACGTAAACTTATTTCACGTAATTAATTTTAAAATATCGGTAAAGATTTGATTATTTTTCTTCACTAAGCCAAAGTGCAGCTGGGCGGACGGCGATAAAATAAACCTTACTGTCGCGCCCGCCTGACGTTTGCGGTACAGATTGTATTACCTATATACCTCTACGAGTACCTATTACAGGTATAATCTGGTACAAGCCAGCTTATACCAGATTATATCAGTATCGCCTATACCTACAGCTTATACCTTAGTGTTTACCGAAGCGATCGGACTGTTTGTTACTGTATTAATCCAGCGCTCTTTCATCTGAAGCTTACGAGGATGGGCAAACTTTTTTTATTAAACCGTAAACGGGTTTGTGCACCGATGTTAAAGTTAGAAAGAGCTCCCAGCTGAATACAATTACCTGCGATGCAGCGATTTGATTCAATCATGGAGGTATTTTACCAGCAGTCTTCTTTACTTTTATAATGGAACGCAATTTATTATAACATTTTCAGCCCGCGTCTTCGAACCAGTATATTTTTCGCGGGAAAATGTAGAAGCAACCTTATGAATGTAACCAACAGTATTATATAATTATATGAGTGTAGTATGTATACATCAGGTAAGAGGGGATCAACTGACCCTGCCGAAGTGGTGCCACATTAGGTAAGAGGGAATCAACTGACCCTGCCAAAGTGGTGCCACATCAGGTAAGAAGGGATCAACTGACACTGCCGAAGTGGTGCCACATCAGGTAAGAGGGGATTAACTGACCCTGCCGAAGTGGTGCCACACCAGGTAAGAGGGGATCAACTGACCCTGCAAAAGTGGTGCCACATCAGGTAAGAGGGGATCAACTAACCCTGCCGAAGTGGTGCCACATCAGGTAAGAGGGAATCATCTGACCCTGCCGAAGTGGTTCCAAATCAGGTAAGAGGGGATCAAATGACCCTGCCGAAGTGGTGCCACATCAGGTAAGAGGGGATCAACTGACCCTGCCGAAGTGGTGCCACATCAGGTAAGAGGGGATCAACTGACCCTGCCGAAGTGGTGCCACATCAGGTAAGAGGGGATCAACTGACCCTGCCGAAGTGGTGCTACATCAGGAAGTCGAGCACGCATTAGCTGTCACTAATTAAGTGTTGTATGTATACATCAGGTAAGAGGTGAGCGACTGACCCTGCCGAAGTGGTGCCACATCAGGTAGTCGAGCACGGCGTGCGTCATGCCGCGCGTGCGCAGCGACCGGCTGTTGAGCCGCTGGTAGGCCCACTCGATCCAGCCCGCCTGGCTGGACGTGCAGTTTATCAGGGCGAGCGCGTCCACCTGCGAGAGGATACAATAGAATAGAATATATTTGTGCTGTGCTGGTAGCGGCTCATTAAGGGCGCTTTCACATATAGGCGTTTTAGTCGCATGACTGCAGCGCTTCTAAGTAGCGCTGCAGGAGCACGACTGGGTATTCATCGGCTGCAGCGCTCCGAGCTTGTGATACGCCGCGTAGCCGCGCGCGTGCGATCAGTCGGCGATATCAGTGTTGCGAGTAAAGATGGAACAAATCATTAATAGCAGTGAATAATCATTTGATTTAGTTTTTCATATGACATCCCTGCTATTGTCATTTGCAATCACAGCGATAATGATTTCTCATTAGTGCGTATGAATGAAATGAAATACAATGTTATTTAACTTTTCATATGATTTTATCGAAACTAACGAAATTAAGTGATATTTCTCCTGGGGGGAGGGGGGGGGGGGGTCGTCCTCGCCAAACGTGTCCTGTTACATCATAATCATTATTCAATTGCCATGTCATTTCATTTTAATATTTTCAATGATAAATAGTAGGAAAATCACTCTCAATGAAAAATAGCAGGTGTAAAAATAGCAGGTGATTTCACTGTGATAAAAAATCATATGATCATATCATTATGATTTCTAAATACCAATCATTTCCATCTCTTAGTTGCGAGCGCATCCTGTAGCAAGTTGCAAATTACCTACGTCATAGCATGTTTGATACCAAAATAATAAAAGAAAAATAATAATGTAATATCGTTGAAATCCATACTGGAAATGAGCTAGTCACCCCCACGTTCAACGCGCGTCTGTGAAGCGCAACTGTCGCTAGCGCCGGCGTCGCGACTTAACCGCGCTACAACCGCTGTAGTATGAAGGGATTCGATCTGCAGCGCTGCATAGCTAAAACGCCTATATGTGAAAGCGCTCTAATAGAATACTATGCGACTAACGGACCGCGATGAGCTCACCACCTGTCACGCTGAGCACATGTGCAGTTATCATTAGGTGAAACGTGGACTGTGGCAGTGGACTGCGTTCGCGGTCCTCATTGCCTAGCCTCGGACTAACCCTTCGGGGATAATAGTCGTAAATATTATAAGTATGTATGTAATAGAACATTCCATTTTGTACACAAAAGAAACAAACACGATTATTTGTATAAATAATAATCGGTTCATTCGTTTAGGAGCTACTTAGCCACAGAAAGACACGCAGAAACACAGACACGTCAAACTTAAAACACCTCTCTTTTTGCGTCGGGGGAATCGCCACGTGTGTTCGCGCATTTGGCTAATTCTTTTTTGTTGTGTTTGAAATTGACAGGATAAGGTTTCCATAAAAGAGTCCTTTTGGGAATACGACAAGGCATACGGGGTATTCACGCGGACAAAGTCACGGAGAAGCCGCTAATTTTGAATAAAATGAATAATAGATAGCAAGGATTTTGCCGCGGCCCTGTAGTGCGATTCTCTAAGTGCAAACATCGCGTTAAAGCCTTGGTAGCAGCGGCTGCAACAGCGGTGAATGTACCATTGGTATTATTTTAAATATTTTCAACGCTGTTCGACAGTAGCTCCGCATAGCTGTAAGCGGTTTGATAGGGAATCACCTTTTTGACATTTATCGTAGGTCTAAATCGGTATTCTATAAGTAAAACAGCCTCACCTTTGACCACAGATGTGACTGCAGCAAACGAAGTGACGGCTGTAACATCTATCACAGCCATGCGCGCAGCGTCTAAGAGAATCGCATAGCTGGTCTGACCAACATTGCCATGAAATACTTACACCGGGCTTAGCTCACAGCGTCATTGGGTATTTTCTAAGTGTTAGCATGTGGAAATACGCCGCTATGCTTGGAGTGTTTGCGCTGCATTAGCTAGTTGTGGAGTAGGACGCTCTCAGCTCGCAGCCGGCAACTAGGTCGCCTGCCCCCCTAGCCAAGTGGCAAACGCTAGCTCCCTGTCTATTCTTAATTCGTCGTACATTGCTGTGTATTGTGAGAAATAGTGCAGTGCGCGCATTGTATACAATGCTACTAATTCGTCGTATACGATGAATTACAAATAGAGAGGTGAGCGTCTGCCACTTGTCTAGGGGGGCTGTTGAAACTCTTAATCCTGAAGTGCCTCAGCCCACAGTTGAGCTGTCTCGCCAGCTCACAATATCAGGGTCAGCGAAAGACTTATCACCTTAAGCGGGTGCGCCAGCGCGAACCTGGTGAGGATTTTGCCAACAGCGAAAATGTCGATGAAGCTCTTTATGCCGAAGTGGTCTCAGTCCAAAGTTATGCTTTCCCAAAGCCGAAGCCAAGTGTCCCAGCACACAGTTGAGCCTTGTCTCGTCAACTAAAAATTTTCGATAGACTCACCTTCTGCGGGTGCGCCAGCGCGAACCTGGCCAGGATGTTGGCACCAGCGCCGACGCCGAAGCCGATGAAGCTCTTTATGCCGAAGTGTCCCAGCACAAAGTTGAGCTGGCCCGCCAACTCGTCCATCGTCGGGTACACGTAACTGCAACAAAGCGCCACGTTAAGCCTTGTTCGCACTAGGCAAGTACTTTAGTTGAGTAGGTAGGTACATACATAGGTACATAGTACATATAATTGAGGAACATCCCGGTCGACCACTCTTCGTTTATTATATATTCGCTTACACACGATCAACAATCAAGGACACATTTGTCATATTCCATTTTCGTCAGATTAAATTATAAGCCGTTTTTTCTGACAAAAACGGATTTGCGGTCGGATTCCTTTTTCGTCAGAATAATATATCGGTTTTATCTTTCTGACAAAAGCGGAATCTTAAATTTATTTATTTAGTAGGTACACACACAATAGTTAAGAAAAATAAATAGACAGAACAGCTGTACAAGGGCCAGCTTAGGTATTCCACATTGAAATTTCGTCCAGCTTGCCCGCAGAAGGAAAGAACATAGAGAAGGGCAGTCCGTGTGTATCACCATAAATATGCATAAAATACCAATATATATAATATAAACCACGCTTCTGTGTGCACGCAATGCAATGCCGCCAAAAGTCGACCGGGAACTTGCTACACTATAAATACACTCACGGTCACGACTGTCATCCCCAAAAAGGTTTGCCAGAGACAAGGCAGGTTGTTTCAGAAATTGGGATAAAAATACATTAAAACGTGCTAGCGAGAACACTTAAAAAAGCGCAACAGGTGTAAAGCCTAAAGTAGAGACGTACGGTACGATGTTATAATAAATTCGCAATTTCCCATCAAACTGCTACTAAAGTTGCATTTGTAGTTCTTTCGTAAATAAGACTACATTTCTGGATTACTTACCAATTAGCTTTGCTTTAAAATGTACTATTTAACACTACCACCATTTTATATTCAAATTGTCTATGTATGCACGACTCTCGTATCCGCTTTTTAAGATCATAAGAGGACTTAAGTTTGCAGATTCCGTTGCATTCGACTAATCGCCGCCTTGTCGTCTGTGGATGTGGAATGCTTAGTTCGTGTCTGTGATACGTGCAAAATCTCAGCAAAAATCTGTACATGGAGCACTGCCAGTCTTTTTTATAAGAATGTTTATTTTTTAATTACTGTATATAAAAGTCGCAATTATATTTTGTTGAAATGTATGTATGTGCATAACATTTTTGCATATTTATATTACATGCTAACATACATTATAACTTTTGTTACTTAGAGGGAGAAAAAGTAAGGCCTCCTGAGTTTCTCGCCAGCTTCTTTTCAGTCATGGCTCTTCCAAAATCCGAACTGGCGGTAGATTAGGTAGGTAAGTAGTTTAGTTAGTTGATAAGTTTTAACTACTGTTAATTAACTTTTTTTATATACATACTAGCGCTTTCTCGCGGTTTCACCCGCGTGGTTCCCGTTCCCGAGGGAATATCGGGATAAAAAGTATCCTATCTGTTTATCCAGGTTATAAACTATCTGTATGCCGAATTTAATCCAAATCCATTCAGTAGTTTTTACGTGAAAGAGTAACAAACATCCATCCATACTTACAACCTTTCGCGTTTATAATATTAGTAGCATTATTAGACGTCAATAAGTACCTGTAAAGGTTTATATTTAATAAAGCATTAGACTTTGACTTTGACATGATACAGCTCCTCATTGGCTACGATCCTCACACTTCCATAACCACTCTCTAATCCTCATCAAAAGTGGTCGTCGGTTTTGTGTTGCCTCCGCGAGCTTGCAATAGGTACTACTGTTATGCAATTTGGTATACTTTCTACTAGGTTTAGGCCATTTGCAGGTCTTAAGAGGAAACACTACGTCGAAGTGGCATGCAAAATTCTCATACAAAACAGAAAAACGACGTATCGTAGTCCCCTGTTTCCTCCTTCAGAACTGGACCAATTTTTATTACTTATTCAGCATCGGTCAAAGAAAGAGATTTTCTATGTCTGTATGTTTAATTTTTTTGCATAACCAGGAGCCTACAAAATTTAGCGAAATCGCTCCGTTTTAAGGCGTCTTCAGAAACATTATGTAGCTGGTTTAAAACAAAAATCAAACATACAGACATACAAAATCTCTTTCTTTAACCGATGCTGAAAAAGTAATAAAAATTGGTCCAATTCTGAAGGAGGAAACGGGGGACTACGAAACGTCGTTTTGGTGTGTTTTGTATGAGAATTTTGCATGCTAAGTCGACGTAGTGTTTCCTCTTAATGACTTTATATATTTGTTTCAGCCGCCTTTCCGCCTTACTGTATCCGTAGGTAATCAGATTGTTTCCTCCAGCTCGTAAATGATGATTCTTTACTTCAACAGCCGTAAGAAAGCGATTTCTCAAGCAAATTGTTGACACCATATGGCGATCCTCCCCGCGCCGTCGTGCACCTTGTTCAGCTTGTTCTTGGTCACGGAAGATTGGATGCAGTTTCATGGAAACGCTGGAGTACTCGCTGAGCTGTAAAAACAGTCACACCAACTGTTCTCGCTCTATTTCGCTGGGGCTTTAAGCATTGTCAGGATCCTGGTCATTCTTCAGGGGTTAACGACATGATGACTTCAGAATAATAAAATTTATAAAAGCTGATACATTATTTTATGTGGCATTACATATTCTTTAATTTAGTCTTTATTTCATAAAGCTAGGTCACGTGCTTTTGAAGACGTTGAAGATTTTCTAACCGACCATTTTTTTTGCTGTCTAGTGTATATTATTTTAACTTTTTCACACGGACACCCAGTTTCTTCCTTATTTAAGTAGATTATTAGTCAAACCAAGCCTGACCCGACGGACGCGAGGTGGTATTGTGATGCCCATATATTATAACTTGGACAAAGTTGTGACACGTCGCGCTGCGAGTGTAACGATACTCCCTAAACAATCCAAGTAAGTTATAACGACAATATTATGTACCAAACGTAAATTTACATATTAAAACTCCCTTAGTTACCTACGTGTTAAAAAGAACTTATATTAATACCTAATTGAAACAATGCTAAAAATGAGATTAAGGGTCGATTCACAGTTTCGACACAGTACCGGCACAGTGCGAAATATTATTTCATACATTCTCTATGAACGCATCCAAACTTGTCAGTGTCAGTGGTGTCAGTAACGACACAGTGCCACAGTATAAATATGAGCTAAAGCAGTAAGGAAGCTACGTACAAACGCTCGAAATGACGCACGCCCCAGACGCACGTCTTTACCATAAAGTTACTATACCTAGCGGAATAGAGAAACAAAGGGCTGAGCGAGCAGGATGTCACTAGCAACAACACTGTGGGATAAAAAGATGTGCGTGATGCGACGTCACAGAACTGTTTTGGCTACTGTTTGTCAGCACGCTGAGAATTTGCGAATTTTTCGGATTATACGTGAAATTGTGGATATTTTCCCATCCCATCCTATTTTAGTTTTAATAACACTATTACTGTTAGTAATAAATATAATGGATATCGATGTAAATGGAAAAGCGACATGACGTAAAATCACTGAACGCATTCTTTACACACACAAATGCCATCATATTTCGGTTTCGTTTGACAGCTCATGTTAGTTGCTCTATTCCGCTAGGTATAGTAACTTTATGGTCTTTACAGGGCGCAGTGTTGCCAGATCCGTAGGTCAAAACTATCCTAGATTTACAGCAAAATTATCGTGTTTTTATCGCATTCAAAAAGACAGAATTTATACGACTGGGCACTCCAAATATGGTAACATCCAACGTCACGAGCTAAAAAAAAAAAAAAGCTCATCGCCTAGAAAAAGGACTGACTGTGGTACCTTAAGTTTCGTTATTTCCAAACTGTGACTGAACGAATGATGCGAAACCAGGTTTGTCACAAAATTATCGTATAACTGACAAAAAATATCGTGGAAAGTCGACGAATTATACAAATTATCGTGCGATACTAAATTATTATTTTTTATCGCATGCCCCTCGAAATTATCGTGGATCTACGATAATTATCGCACGTCTGGCAACGCTGACAGGGCGCTTAAGCGGACATCGCAGTGCTCTCAGTAGCGCGTATCGCGTCGAGAACGAGTGTTCGCTGTTGCGCAATGCGTGTGCCGTGCGCGCGATTTTTAAAAATGCCACGAGTGTATTGCTGCTTGAACTCGGCTTCTTCAAAACCGGAGCTTTCGTTTTTTAAACTTCCTGCTGATGTTGAAAGGTAAGTATGATTTATTTTTACTAAATAAAAAGCTTTTTCTTTTAAATAAATCGTTTGGTTGTTTAGGTGATAGTTGCCGTACTTACATAAGTATATTATTTGAGCGCGCGTTATTTAATGGTGAAAAATAGAATAGAATAGAATAACTCTTTTCTATTCTATTCTATTCTATAATTATAAGAATTGATACTACGAAACTTAATCGTTAATAAACTTTGCTTTAAAAATCGATTTTTTTTTAAAGGAGGGAGGCAAACGAGCAGGCGGGTCACCTGATGGAGAGTAATCACCGCCGCCCATGGACACCCACCCGCAAAACCAGAGGAATCGCAGGCGCGTTGCCGGCCTTTAAGGGAGGAATAGGTTTAAGGAAGGAATAGGAATGGGAGGAGGGGGGGGGGGGGCCTCCGGAACCCTCACTGGTCGGACGAAACACAACAGCACCAAGTGCCATTATTTCACGCCGAATATTCGTGAGAGGGTGGTATTACGCCGGCGAGCCGGCCCAATGCGTGCTGCAACGCAGCGTGGCTCTACCACTCAGTCAGTGTCACTCATTTAGCACCACCCAGGGATCACGTGTAGGATCTCAAGGGTAAACCTACGGACGCGAGCAACTTTGACCCCCAAAATATCTATACCCCTTCGATATCTGAGGATCTGTGTGGCTTCTGACAATAAACCCGTAATTAGAAAGAGAAAAAGTAGCCGCCAAATTGAACTTTTTAGTTATTTAACCGATTGCTTTGAAAATCGATATCTGGGGATCTGTGTGGTTTCTGACAACAACTCCGTTATTAGTATGATACAAAATAGCCTCCATCTTGAACTTTTTAGTTATTCGACCGATTGCTTTAAAAATCGATATCAGGGGATCTGTGGGGTTTCCGGCAATGAATCCGATAATAGAATGAGGAAATTAGCCGCCATCTTTAACTTATTAGTTTTTAATTTAAAAAAATTCAAAGTGACAACCCTTATGCTTTGCTAGTTATATCAAAAAAAGCGCTAACTAGCTAAGATACAGCGCTAACTAAACAAAAACTTTTTCAGTTTTACAAAAATAAGAGGACAACCCTAACGCTCAATTGGCGCGTAGGTATATAAAACAAGAAAAGGGCCGAGCTTCCGTACCGCTTTAGCTTATATTTATACTGTGACAGTGCTCTCAGTGTTGATGCTGCTCTTCTTCTTCGTCTATAAAGCAATAGCTATCATTGCTAGCTCCGTAGTATTTAACAGAGCCATAGCAACAATCACGATAGTTGACGACGGACACGTTTTCACTGAAGCTCCGTGAATTGGGTACTTACATATTGTGTGAATTGAATCACTTACGCAACACTGTAACACTGCCACTGAACTGAGTGAACACGTTGACAGAACTGTGACTTCACTGATATGTGTGAATCGACCTTAAACATTTTGAACCGCAAGAATTATAGCGTTATTTTACCTATGATGATGAGAGTAAAAGTGTTAGGATCATAGCGAATGGAAAGCTGTGCGGCCTCTGCGTACCCCGCCGGGAAAGAGGCGTCATGCATACCCAACACCCAAACGTATGTAAAAATGGGATTATTAACCATTGTTATGCCTTATTCCATAGGCAGTAGCAGAAGTAACCCTGTGGGACTCATCTAGGGTTGCCACCTTTTTTTAGGACGAATAGAGTATTTTTTCATTTTGTTAGAACAAAAATAGAGTACATAGCATAAAAAAAGAGTATTTATTTACTTGTCCTTAAAAACGTATTTTTTGTTGCTCCTTGCGACATTGAACAAATATTTGTCTTTCTTGAAGATATTTACAGCCTCTTTGCAATCATAATTTAGATTAAAATTATATAATCAACTCGTTTTTTATTAAATTTAGGGTAGCTCTATTCCTTTCGTCTCTCTACTTTACATTCATAAGAGAGAAGACTCACTCAGTGGACTCTGAATGAGGAAATGAAATACTCTGAATGAAATGAAGTACTCATAACCAGTAACGATCAGTTTTCTCGTAAATAGAGTATTTTAGCGTACTCTTTGATGTGTCAAAAGAGGACAATACTCTATTTTAGAGTACGGGTGGCAACCCTAGACTCATCCACTGGTACCGGGCCAGCGTAGTGGGTCTGTGCTGGCGTCTGTCGTTGATGATTTGATTTCAATCTTCCAACCATTGCCAAACATTTACATATATATGATCACGACTATTGTTCCCGAAGGGTTAGTCAGAGACTAGGCAATGAGGACAGCAAAAGCAGTCCTCTGCCATAGTCCACTTTTCACCAAATAACGACTGCACATGTGCTCAGCGTGACAGGTGGTGAACCCAGCGCCGCTCTAAGCTGTTGGCAGTATGTGCAGTCTTTAGTCTGTTAGTCGACTTTTACGACACCCAAGGGAAGAGGGGGGTGGTAGCATTCTTTCACCGCTACGCACGCAACACGGCCAAACATATTATACAGGGCGTCCCACGGACATGCCACATGGAGGGAAAGTACCTTGAATATTGTAGATGGAACATTTTACTGAAAGAAGACATTATCCTAATTTAAAAAAACAATTTAAACTGCATTCATAGATATTTAAATAATTACATGGTTGAACCGGGAATCGAACCCGTTACATGAAAATAATAATCATTCTGTAGCTTTATCATACCGATCGAAAGGCTTCATCATAAGGATCTTCATCATTATTTTTTGCTAAATAACATAGTGTCACAAATAAAAGGAAGACCATAAATTTTAACATTTGATGTGAAATTTAGTTCAGAAAAATGTAAAGCTGACATTGCCGTAAGGACATACAACCGTCATTGAAATAAATACATACATAAATTGATTAATTTTGTATTAAAAATGTTAAAATTCATGGTCTTCCTTTTATTTGTGACACTATGTTATTTAGCAAAAAATAATGCTTATGATGAAGCCTTTCGATCGGTGTGATAAAGCTACAGGATGATTATTTTTATCATATTACGGGTTCGATTCCCGGTTCAACCATGTAATTATTTAAATATCTATGAATGCAGTTTAATTTTTTTTTTAATTCAAATAATATCTTCTTTCACTAAAATGTTCCATCTACAATATTCAAGGTACTTTCCCTCCATGTGGCATATCCGTGGGACGTCCTGTATAGGCTGTTTACTACCCATATCACCGCCTAATCGAATTCCAAACCACTATTGCTTGTGCAGGCGGTGCATCTAATATCATGCGACCGGGATGCCCGCGGACGAGCGAGATGTGGCTTTCATTGTACTTCGCTGGGATTGTCTTACGCTATTCGCGATTCTATACTAAGTAGCTTTTCTATACTACTCGGGTTCTATATGCTATCGCGTCACTTTTTGTGCATAATGGTGTGTTCTGCAAAGCCATAGGCTTATATTATTTTATTCTATCATCAATTGTTTTCTTAGGGCACGCGAATTAAGGAATTTATTTGAGTTTTACTAAGGATCCATAATTTTTTTGAAAATATAATATAGCCTATGACACCCGGAGATAGTGTAGCTTCCCAACGGTGAAAGAATTTTTTAAATCGGTCTAGTAATTTCGGAGCCTATTCAATACAAACAAACAATCAAATGTTTCCTCTTTATAATCTTACTATCCTACTAATATTATAAACGCGAAAGTTTGTAAGAATGTATGGATATTTGTTACTCTTTCACGTAAAAACTACTGAATGGATTTGGATGAAATTCGGCATACAGATAGTTTATAACCTGGATTAACACATAAGATACTTTTTATCCCGATATTCCCACGGGAACGTATGGATGGATGTTTGTTACTCTTTCACGTAAAAACTATTGAATGGATTTGGATGAAATTCGGCATACAGACAGTTTATAACCTGGATTAACACATAGGTATACTTTTTATCTCGATATTCACACGGGAACGGGAACCACGCGGGTGAAACCGCGAGCGGCCGCTAGTATTAGTATAGATTACATAACACCCTGATACACGTATCCATACATATATACTAGAACACGGCAGGCAGAGCTTTGCTTTTTTTATTCATAACATAATTGGCTATGCTGTAAGTGTAGTAAAGGTTTAAAAACAAATTGCACCTCCATTTTAAATGGCATTAGCCAAGAGTTGGGTTACGTAACACTGCGGTAGGTCGCGAGCTCCAGGCTTGCGCTGCATCGACAAGCAGCATGGCGGCCGCGGCAAACTCAAAGTCAAATAGTTTATTCAATTTATGAACACACAGGCACTTATTGACGTCCTAACTAATAAAATAACAGTTTACTAATATTTTGTTAATTTTAAAGTACTGTATCTACCACCACCAGTTCGAATTTTGGGACAGCTTTCAACTGAGAAGAACTGGCGAGAAACCTGGAAGGCTTTTTTTCTTCTTTATCTTAGTCACAACGGTTACAGTTTTTCTCCATATTAGTAATATTAGAAATAGTGTGGGTTAGGTACAAATTTTGTATAAGTACATCAATAAAATTGGATTTGTGCATCAACTCGTCACCCCAAAATTTTGTTATAACCGGTCATACCGCCAAAAGCAGTATTATTCGTTTCAACCCGTCATAAGTTGATTTATTTCTATTGGGACACATTGTAATTTTGTAGCTACGGGTCACACTACAAATCTGTTCCTATTCGTCATCCCGTCAAACAGTTCTTACTGGTCACAAGGAGGATATTTATGGTTTGTTAAGATTAAAATAAATACATTATTAATAAATACTTGGTACTTTTGATTTATTATGTGGTATTGTACCAAAATTTTGTTGTATGTACCCCACGTTTAACGGGTAGTGAAAATTGTTTAGGTATCATCCTTGTGACTAGTTAGAACTGTTTGACGGGAGGACGAATATGAACAGATTTGCAGTGTGACCAGTAGCTACAAAATTACAATGTGTCCTAATAGAAATAAATCAACTTGTGACGGGTTGAAACAAATAATACTTACTGTTTTTGGCGGTATGACGAAATAATGTATATAAATATAAATCATAATTGCCACGAATGTATGTTTGCGCATCACTTTTTTTTCTCTTAAATAATGGCTTCGTGCGATCAGCTCCTTTAGCCAGTGTCAAATTTTTAATAGTAATTATTATTTTCTTTACATCAAGTGGATGATAATGAGTGATATGAACGTTTAATGGTAAATGATTTTCCCCCAAGCCCCTCGAGACTCAATAAAGCTGTGGGACTTTATTGAGGTCTCACACGGACTTCTTGTGAGAATTTGAAAAGTGATGTTGCACTGTTTTGTTTTATTTGCTAACACTCATGCACGTTTACGAACACTTAATAGTAAGTAATCCACCATTATTTCACATTAATATTTGACAAAACACAAATTATAGAAAATAAAACAAAACTGCAGACATGACGCTTCACTTTCCCGCCAAGAAGTCCTGCGCATCACTTCACAAATTATTTGTCTAACTATTTTTTTAATGTGTTGTCAAGAGAAGGTTTGTATGAAATCATTCATTTGAAATTTGCATAGTAAAATTATACTAACTGTTCTAAGAGTTGACGGTAAGGACCCTGCGGCTAATATGACCAGCCCAATGCCATAGCTTGCATTCTTTGAGCTATGTCGGTAGCTTTAGCTCTCCATACGTCACTGATCGACTTTGAATAATTATGTGAACCAGAGTGTCCGTATCTCGGCTCCGTATGTTAAGACAGGTAGGATTGGACACACTAACCGTTTGTTTTTTTTCTTTCGCGACGAACTAACGTGAATCGTAAATAATACCTAATAAGGAAAGACAAGTATCAAAAATTTTTTGTAGCATTACATACAAAAAAAAACGTTGAATCAAAGTAAATCTAGCGAAAGGTTTGGAAGTGGGAAAACAATATTGTCTTTCGAGTAATTTGAGTAGGCCGACCGGTCTATTCTGGCCAGGCGTCCATGTCAGTACCCTTCCGTCGCATGAATTACGCATGAGCCTGAATGATAAGCAGCCTTGGAGGAGTCAAACGACCTGGCGACCCGTCGGCTAAGTGCTTCTGACTTGTTTCCGACCTTCGCGAGCCGCTGCTGACCAAATAAGGAAATGAATTCCTCTTAGACTTCGCGTCTTTAAGGCCTATAACGGACGACGTCATTTTTGCGCGACTAAAACAAAAGCGTTCACTTGATGTTGTTTTTGCAATGCATGCATTTAGTGAAAACTTTACATAATCGTTTTTTTCACACGCCGTATGTGATCATGTAATAATATAAAATAGTTTAATAGTTTTTGAATAGAAAATTCCGCAGAAAGCGATGGTCAACGCGCGCCTAGGGTCAAATTAAATCGGTCAGATCTGGACATGGGCGTTCAAACCACCATCTTTACAAATGAGGACTAAAGGACTCGCCAGCGTGTGAATGTGGTGCCCCGGACCAGACACTGCGCACATTGTAGAGGACTGCTCACTGTACTGTCTCCCAGGTGGCCTGAGAGAACTCCACCAACTGACGCCTGCACTGCAGCCAAAGAATGGCTGTTAAGAGGGCTTACGCATTTCGGTTTCCCATACAATCTTCCAAGTCGAAATTTTTAAAGACCAATAAGCCACTTTTTATGAAACTTTGCATGCTATAGTAAAATACAGGGATCTAAATAGTTTGTTGAAAACATTTTTAAAAAACGTTTGTTTGGCTGAGTTATTGCGATTTAAAGTCCACTATAGAAAGTTAAAAACGTAATAACTCATTTAAATAAACGTTTTTTTAAAATGTTTTCAACAAACTATTTTGAACTCTATATTTTACTTCAGCATGCCGAGTTTCATCAAAATTGGCTTACTGGTTTTTAAAAATTTCAACTTGGAAATTTGTATGGGAAACCGAACTGCGTAAACCCTCTTAAACTTGAAAATTAAGGTTTAGGACGCCGCAGTTGTGCCATTCGACATGATGAATGTATGAAATATTATTGTAAATCCATATTCACGTGTAAAATTGCCGTGAAATTATTACGTGTCGTCTGGAACAGATCTGCTTGTATCACGAAAAAGGTAACATATTTAATGCTAAATGGGATGATTATAAGAGGGTATATAATGGAATCCTGCTATTTTATCAGTTTTTTGGGTCTGTATGTTGGCCTTAAATATACGTATCGTAAGTTAAAGTTACACTTAACAGACACTAACAACACAACACACTTATGCCATTTGTGGTTCAGTCAAATCGATGAATCTGTCTACTACATAGTACTTTGCAATAAAACTTCTGACAATTTTCGTGTACCCATAATAACAAAATACATCCACGCGTTGTTAAAGAGCTCTCTCGCAAAGGTCAGGATGGAAGCGCACCGCCTGTCTGTGCCAAACTATCACAAGTAGGCACTCTACTCCAATATTATAAAACGATAAGTATGACGTTAACAGCGTGCCCGAGCAGAATTTGTATATAAATGGTAGTTTCATACTTATGCTCGGCATTAACTTTCTCGACAGTATCCGCGATACGGAGATCCTCCAGAAAGTCTTCGACGTTGGTCTTCAACCTAATGGAGTTGGGGACTGAGATGATGATGACATCTTATAGCAAATGGAAAGATGTAGTCCCTCCGGGAAATGGTCATAATGCGGTATGACCTTTATACGAGTTTAGACAGATGCATACTTAAGTATTGTATTGTATCTTATAATGTTTCTGAGATACACCTTTCGGAAATGTTCGCCTAGATAAGTAGTTAATTTCTATCTCTTAACGACGCTATAGGTACCTTATTCATTCTCGGTCACGTATCTCAATAAATTTAAAGGGATAACACATAATAATGTTGTCTCTATTATAAAAGCAAATATGGCACATTGATAAGCAGCGTGGACTACTAAGAACATGCCTTTCATCTTACCTATTAGATTACAATTATAGCTAGAAGAAGCCAACTGAATGCATAATATTTATTTAGAGCATTACAAAGTATAAGTGCATTTTTCAATTAAAACGCATGCAACCAAATGGTCGTCGCTCAACTTCATGCCGAGTATTGATATAAATGCTGGTTTACTGTGCCAGTGAGAGATTATGTCAAAGAGATTCTCTATTTTTATAATATTTTTATTAATCACTGTTCTATGTATTTGATTAGTTATTAATTGGATATTGTTTTATATTAGACAAAATTTTAACATGAAAACACGAATTATTAATCGTTTTATGTCTGTATACATGTTTTAGGCTCATAATAATATATTATTCATTATTTTGTTTGTAACTTAATTCCTATTTGTTTTGTGTACCTTCACCATATCCATTTCACGATATCCAAAAATTAAACCAATTGATTCATTTAACGACGACGAAGGGATTTTTTCAAGTACAAGTATGTCGTGTGGGATCTGAGCAAAGCAGTGTCTGGATCATTTAATCGCTGCGTGAAGTCTCCGTGATGTCTAACCGGGGGATCGAAGCGTTAGCAGTTTGCATGTTAAACAATGATAATGCTGGGAATATACACTTTTTGACTTTCGTGTTAAATTACAAATAAAATGTTTATCGGAGTTTAACGTACAATGCTTAGCATACTTTGGTAATCTAGGCAGTATTAGCTGAGTTGTCTCGGGTACTTCAAAAGACCAAGGATACGAAGCATCTTGCCTCAAACATAAATTAAATTAAACGCCAAGGATACAAAGTATAAGCTCTGGTCCAATAATGATTTCTGTTGCCCTCACTGCTAAAACTATTGTTTCTTGATTTATACCTACTTGAACTTACTTTGTGTTTAAACCATAAAGTTACTATACCTAGCGGAAAGGTATAGTAACTTTATGGTTTAAACGCACATCAAAATCTATCCCACAGTTCTAGAGCTTCTGTGTGCGCCGGTGGAGGCTGGTCTGCTCTTGCAATCTTATCTTTATTGGTATAGTAGTAATAATCTTTCTATTTCTTGTTTCAAAGATACTGTAAGACGTTGTTTATTTTATTTTAAATTGAGCAATACCTGTTTTCATTAGATACTATTATGTTTGTGTTGTCTTGTAATAGTTTTAAATGTTTTTTATGTTGTAATGGAAAATGTCCTTCATTTTAAAGTCAATACATATAGGAGAATGCCCTCCCTATCATAATAGGGAGGGCATTCTCCTATATGTATTGACTTTGTAAAAGAAAGGGAGAAAAGAAATGTCTTTTCTCCCTATCTTTTACAGCGTTTTTAATGATATTTCAATGATATTCCCTTTCTTTTACAGCGTTTTCAATGATAGTTTTCAATGATAAATATAACATAAATTACAAATAATTCCAACGAAAAGTGATATTAGCTTATATTATGAAACATTAAGTTGTTAGCTAAACACGATATCACTTCTGTATTGACGCTGTCGACAGTGTCAATACAAATAGGAAAATGCCCTCCCTATCATAGAGGGACATTTTACATTACAACATAAAAAAACATTTAAAACTATTACAAGACAACACATACATAAGAGTATCCGGCAAGAAACTCAGCAAGGGCATTCCTTTGCTGAGTTTCTTGCCGGTTCTCTTAGTACAAGGCCCCCGCCCCATAGTTAAGACTTACGAACCGATGGTATAGCGACATTCATAAGTGCTCAATTAATGTAGCCTAAATTGAATAAATGATATTTAATTTTGTATTTTTAGAGTGAAGAAATGATATCGTGTTTTGCTAAAAACTTAATGTTTCATAATGTTAGCTGATACCACTTTTCGTTGGAATTATTTGTAATTTTTGTTTTATTACCATTGAAAACTATTCATTGTTATGATAAAACAAAACGGACTTTTATTTTTACAGTCTAGTTTAGCTTTTACCTATCTCCGTCTTAGCGAGTCAGATTTTTAGCGTCAGGCAGGTCCCATAAGAAAATGTTGTAATTGACACAAACTTTTAAATGAACTATGTAGGTAAGTGTACCGTAAGCCTAAGGGCACATTGTAATTTTTTTCGTCACCGACTACGCACTCCCGCTTAACTCCCTGGTGTACAAGTGTACTACCTCCCCCTCCCCCTTCCCGTCCCCCGCTAATCCAGGTATTATGATTTAATTCAAGTTGAAAAGTAATATTTCTCGAGTCGCCGAACAAGGGGCAACTGGCTATAAATAATTGAGTATACTTTTTACCGGCGTCGATGAACGGAGTTTGCTAAAAGTTTAACTAACAGTAAAGTTTAACTCACTCCGGCGAGTAGGGACTAGAACCTAAACTGGAAGGGTATTTGTATGGGTTTTTGATAGACGGTCTTTCAAATAGCCTAACAACTTGTTAGGTAAGATTGGCATCAAGTCGATACTTACCGACATCGAAATGACAACCAAATAGATAACTACAAAATACCCCTTTATAGGCTTACCCCTATAAAGTGTTTCACAATGCGCACAAGCTATTTTAATCTCTACGCGCAGTTCATTGGACTTATTATTGCGCTTACTACCTAATAAGAAGATAGCCTTAACTTTTAAAGCCGCTGCACACACGGCTCTGCAAGATGATCAGTCAGTGTTAAACCGAAAATCGTCTTTTACTTGCTTCTCTACAAATTCACACGTAACATGGCGTAGTCGGTTATTTAACCGCATTGCATTTAAAGAAAGAGGTCTTTTTTTGGTCCCTTTTTTTGTTCTTTGTCCTTTATTGTGGGACAGTGTGTCATTGCGAAGGAAGTCGCGGGCAACACCGACACTCGGGCGAGACGGAGGCTAGCCGGGCACTTCTGACCGCGAATGTGTTCTGAGTTTTCTGGAGTTCACTTGTTATCGCGCCCCGACTCTGGACCCGCCAGCGCAGTGATACATTAAAAGATTTAACTTTTTTTTTCATTTATTTTGTAGAAGTTTTTTTATTTCCTTCCTTTCTTCCCTTTTGGGTGAATAATATAAAAAAAAAATCCTACACTCACACCAATTATCTAGCCCAAGAGAAGCTTCGTTATGAAACTCGTTAAATGGTTACTAGACAACGGATAAACATACTTAAAATATACATACTTATTATACATAGAAAACACCCAGACTCAAGACAATTTATAAAAACAATAATTTCTAAATTGACTCGACCGGAGATGGAACCCGGGACCTCAGAGATGCGACACCATGAAAACCGGTGTACAAACCACTCGACCAAGGAGGTCGTCGTAACAAGATTAGGTACTTACTACTTATTATACAAGGTACCTACTCTTAATTTAATATTTTTTTTAATTTTTTCTCTCCTGTAGGTATACTGTGTACTGTGTCATAACTTGATAACCGTATTTTGTGGAAATTCGTCACGGCGTGTTCACGCCGACAAAGTCGCGGGCGAATTCGCAAGGTTTCACAAAAAGTTTTCTGGATAGAAGACTGCATTCCAACGCGATTGTATGAAACATTAGGGAAAAAGTCTTTTCGCTTAAAGTATGGATGCACTTGTAATAAAATCACTTTGGTAATATTTAATTAAATCTATTTGTATCTTGCTGGTTTTGGTATCATTAAAAGTTTAAATTTTAAAGAAGATATTCCAAATTCAAATTAGGAAAATGTGTGATTTTCATTTGTTTTTCTTACTGTCAAGATGACTGAATCTAATGAAGAAATTCGATACATTTTAAAATTTTATTTAAAAAAAAGGTAAAAATGCAATGCATGCCGCGAAAAAAACTTGCGATGTTTATGGACCTAGTGGGTCTGTGAGAGTAGCACAAATTTGGTTTAAGCGTTTTCAATCCGGAAATTTTGATGTCAAATATGCACGTCGCTCTGGTCGCCCTATTATCTTAGATTAAAACAAACCTATTACGGATAAAATGGATGCCATTTTTAAAAAACTGGAGATCGTTCGGCATATCAGTTGTTACGACGTAGCTGAAGAACTGGGAATTGACCACAAAACAGATTTGGCGGATTTGAAAAAAAACTGGGTACACGAAAAAGCTCGATATTTGGGTACCTCACGAGCTCACTGAAAGAAACCTAATTGTTAGGGTCCTAACTAAAGGACTTTAAAGGAAGAGAGAAGTGGACTGTATAAATTGTATAATGTAGTTAATTAACGAACATTGGTTTTATAGCAATTATGTTAACTAAATAAAGCGCGCGCGTCTGGTGTCGTCCGTGATCCGTGGCGAAGTGGTATGTCTGCTGTGAAAAGTAAGGCGCCCGGCGCCTCCCGCGGTGGCGTGAAGTTCGCGTGAGAACACCCGCCGGCGGCGGCACCCGAGCGGTCTCGGCGATGATGCACGAACACTAATGAACCCATTTGTGATTCTTTATTGCGACGTAATGAAACCGAACCATTATTGAAGAAGCTGATGATGAAACTGGTGATGAAAATTGATCATGTACGACAAGAACGTGTGAAAATGGTCGTGGTCAAAGGCCGTTCAGGCTTCACCGACTGTGGCAAAACCCGGGTTAACTCGCAACAAGGTGATGCTGTGTGCGTGTGATGGGATTGGAAGGGAATTATTCATTATGAGCTGTTACCAAGGTAGGACCATCGATATTGCCTCTACTGCGAACAACTGATGAGATTAAAGCAAGAAGTTAAGAGAAAGCGGCCGGAATTAATCAACAGAAGGGGTGTGGTTTTTCATCACGTTAACACTAGACCTCACACAACTTTAGCCACTCAGCAAAAATTAAGAGAGTTTGGCTGGGCGGTGTTAATGCATCCGGCGTATAGTCCTGACCTTGCACCTTCAGATTTCCACCTGTTTCAGTATCTTTAGAATTCTTTAGGCAGTCATCATCACATTGAGAGGACTGCCAAAACCATTTGTAGCGGTATTTTGATTATTCTATAGCAATGGGATCATGTCCCTACCTACAAGATGGCAAAAAGTTATCGAACAAAATGGCACCTACATACTTTATTTAAATGTAAATAAATTATATTAAAAATGTTTTGAATTTTCATAAAAAATGCGAAGAAACTTTTTCCCCTACCTATTATACAACATGTGATAAATAGTAAGTATTATACGACTACTACTACAAAAGTGATTTGTTTTATCAAGTTTCTTTTGCTGCACTGCACGTTTTTATTAAAAACTAGCGATGTAAAAAGCAAAAGACAACGTAAAAGAGGTTTAATACTTTCTGCAAAGTTCACCAGATAGAGGTTTATGCATATAATATATTGTTCACAGCTGGATCATTTGATTAATTCCGGCTCAGTAATCAAATCACTTTAGCGTAATTGGACAGTTATTACGTAAATGCGTTATGGCGGGCTAGTGCGCGAAATAGCCGGATTAATTACCAGTGACGTTATTATCGTAACAGTGTTTGGAAACTGTGATATGCTGTCACATATGTTGTTTTTGTTCCTATCTAATGATATTATATAAAACAAGAAGCAGATCTGTTATAAACGCGCGCGAAGTGAAGACTCAAATACGTCGATACGACAAATACGACTAAATTGGAACGTCTTGTATGTAACTCATTGCACACGAAACATTTGAAATGCAATAATTAAAATTTATATCTCTTTCATTTGCGTGCTATTTCGTCTATTTTGTTTTACTTATCAGTGAAACTTGTCAATGTGTGCAGTTTTGGATTGCTCGGAACACATTTTAAACGCAAATTACTATGAACGTAACATATCTATAGTTTATAATATCATTGTTTCTATACTATTCTCCTATTATTATTTACAAGCGGCCGCTCGCGGTACCACCTGCGTGGTTCCCGTTCCCGTGGGAATATCGGAATAAAAAGTATCCTATGTGGTTAATCCAGGTTGTAAACTATCTGTATACCGAATTTTATCCAAATCCATTCAGTAGTTTATACGTGAAAGAGTAACAAACATCCATTCATACTTCCAAACTTTCGCGTTTATAATATTAGTAGGAGTACTTACTAGCGGCCCGCCCGCGACTTCGTCTGCGCGAACACCCCGCATCCCGTGACATAACCAAAAATTTTCCTTCACACAAACCTTGTCCTGACAATTACGAATACAACAAAAAAAGAATCAGCCAAATCGGTCAAGCCGTTATGAAGTGATGCGCGTACAAACATTTCGCAATTGATTTTTATTACTATAGATCATCACATCGCTTTTAATTTTAAAATCTATATCGTCCATAAGTACCATGCTTTTCTTGGAGAGATCACTTTAAGTTATAAACTGCCCCTTTGTATGTCTACTTATTTGCACTTTATTTGTTCAAAAAGTATTTTGTTCTGTACAAAACAAAAGCACGCTGGTTTTGGCGCCTTCGTCTTTGAATTTCGTGCTCAATTCACGGTCGGGTTAACTTTGAAAAAACTGGTCTTTTCTTTGTATGTACATTGATGATATTGATGATAATATGCTAGTAAAATAGAATGATAAATTGTATGCGATTGACTTATGTCAGGAGCTTGAGGAGCTCGATGGCGCAGCGTCTAGCGCGTTCGGCTTGCGATCTTGCTCGCTAAGCCACTTTCGCAATGCCGGGTCGCTGGATGGGTGACCAAATTAAAAAAAAAAACATCTTGATCTCCTCCGTGCTTCAAAAAGTATTTTGTTCTGTACAAAACAAAAGCACGCTGGTTTTGGCGCCTTCGTCTTTGAATTTCGTGCTCAATTCACGGTCGGGTTAACTTTGAAAAAACTGGTCTTTTCTTTGTATGTACATTGATGATATTGATGATAATATGCTAGTAAAATAGAATGATAAATTGTATGCGATTGACTTATGTCAGGAGCTTGAGGAGCTCGATGGCGCAGCGTCTAGCGCGTTCGGCTTGCGATCTTGCTCGCTAAGCCACTTTCGCAATGCCGGGTCGCTGGATGGGTGACCAAATTAAAAAAAAAAACATCTTGAGCTCCTCCGTGCTTCGGAAGGCACGTTAAGCCGTTGGTCCCGGTTGTTGTCGTAAGATGACAGTCGTTAAACCCACCAACCCGCATTGGGCCAGCGTGGTGGGTTTTGGCCCAATATCCCCACGTGCTATTGTCCACGTGGGAGGCCTGTGCCCAGTAGTGGGATATTAATAGGCTGATGATGATGATGACTTATGTCAACGATACTACGTCCTTTAGCGAAATTGGTAAAAGCATAGAATAATAACTAAAGCATAGAAGGAGTCCAAATGAGGCTCGTATAGTTGTCCTATTTGTTCAAATGGGCCATAAACATGGAAAGAAAAGAGACAAAATAAGTAGACAAAAAAGTCAAATGTCCAGCAAAAAAAAAGCCGGTCACCATTTATGATACCGAATTCAAAAGCAACCTTTAGCTACAAATGTAATTCGAATGGTGCCAAACGGAGTTCCCAGTTTCCCACTCAAATGTCATAGCACTCCTATGCTTTAGTTATCATGAGGGTAATTGGAGGCGTTGTAATGACAACGTGACATCTCACAAAACACTTTTACACTCATGATAACTATACAATGGTATGGTGGCGCTCGTGCCACTTGTCTAGGCCTTCTCGTTCCGCTATCTTCAATGGGGAATTTGTTTTGTAATTTTTTCCATACACTTACTAAAATAACGCAATAGAGCCTAGTGATTCGATTTCATATAACAGTACTCGCTAAAAGGTAAGAAAATGATAATTTACGATTATTTTCCGTAAATATTAAAAGCTGGCAGAAATTTATAAAATGTTCTTTCCAAGAAAACGTCATTACACGAATAAAGCATTATACGAATCAGTCTTTTCCAGAATAACGAGGTATTCGGCGAAGGGGTCCTTTCAAAAACAAGTAATTCCGAGAACAAGTATTATTTAGCCATAAGCCGTTTTACAAAGAGGTCCTACGACTATACTAGGCAAAATTATATGAAAATAAGTTAAGAAAAATGTAAGCAAACTATTTACAATTAGTGCACATAATATATTATCTGTTTGACTTGGAATTTTGTTGTTTCTTGAGTGAGATTATTCAGCAAAAAACTTAGTAACAATGGTGTCTTTAAAAAAACAGTAAATATCGAGTGACACTAGATGTCTGCACAAATAATTGTGAATTATTTGTTTATAAACATTCCTCATCGACTTTGACTCTAACATAGTAACGCCCCCTGGTAGCTAGATTCCGTCCAGCAGGCAATCTAGTATCGCTTCACCCGGAATCCTCGAGCACTGAGCTGGCTATCTTATCTCTAAACTGTCGGAACACAACAATGCCACCTATTCACATTATTTTTAGGCGCCAGACTCTAAATAAGATGGTGGTAGCTAGCCGGACGGGTTTTACAAGTCTTACCACCGACCAAACCAAGTACCTACACAAAGATGTAACCACGCTGGGATCGAGCCCGGGACGTTAGGTCTAAGACCGACTACAGAGGCGAACTACGACACTAGCCCACAGAGGCGGTTACATAACATATTAGGTATTATACTAATTGTCATTCGGCAATCATTTTACTAAGATTTTTATTTTTTTATTCACGATTTATTCAAAATCCACTGCTCTTCATAAAAAAAATATATAACACAGTTTAAGTTCAAAACATACAGCAAATGACGGATTTTCCATTTGTAGAATTGTATCATTGAAGATGTAGTATTGTATCATTTTACGATTAACTCCTACAGCATATACATAAAGCGTATTATATATTACTTTGATCATACGGTCACCTCTTAGAGCAGTATTACTTTAATTTTACTATGCAAAATTCGTGTGGGAATTTGCAGTAAGACAGAGGGCCCCAGGGTATTACCCATACGAAGCAAATTCCCATACGAATTTTGCAGAGTAACATTAAAGTAATACTGCTCTAAGAGGTGACAGTAGGTCCTCAGGGGTCTTACATCAAACTCTTAGACCAGTATTACTTCAATCTTACTAAGCAAATTCCCATACGAATTATGCATATTACGAAGTATTACTTTAACCTTACTATGCACCATACACATTTAGCATTGTCAGATTATAGTAATACTGCTGTAAGAGGTGCCAGTAGGCCCCAGGCCGGCACCGAGCTCCGGGCTGGTGGTGTTACGCAACACTGCGCCACTGCGGCACTGGGGCGAGCGGCGACTCGCGCCGGCATCTGGCCCTACCAGGTGTGCGCGCTGACTACTCGATGCAATACTTTCGAGTTGAACAGCACAAGAGTAAGTTAAGGGGATGCCGCGCGATGGCAAAAACTGACATAAGTCTCTTAAAGAACTTCAAAGCTAAATCAATCATTCTGCTTTGAAGTTTCAGACCGAGAAATTTGATTAGAGCAATGTTGTTATTCTGCGAAATGTTAAAAATTAAAATTTACTTTATTAAGATGGGGGTGACCTGCGGAATATCAATACAAATATTTTCATGTAATAATTATTGTTTCATGCATAAAATTAAGAAAGTTATCGAAAAAAAATGTTTTAGGAGTTATTAGATTTATGTATTGTTTGTTATTGTTTAAAGAATTTGTTTCAAAATTCAACATGGCCACGACCTTATGCAATGATCATTAAAAGAACTTACGTAAGTTCTTTTAATGTATTTAACTAATCTGCGCATAGTACAAGTAACTTAAAAATACGTAAATTTTCACAATTTCACTCGCTCTTTCGACGGTACGGGTCGGGTATAACAGCGAAGCGGCGCGTTTTATAGGTTTTATTGCCTTTAAGTAAGTATATACTTTATGAGATACTTTGTGAATTTATTTGCAAAATATTTGTGTCTTTAGTTGAGTACAAAAATTAAAGGAAAAGTATCAGTAGTTTAGTCATAAAATTGAAAAGACATTACAAAAAAAAGTAACTATGGGTTTTTTTTCTATCGAGTGAAGTTCATTGCATCTTGTAACTGAATGCAACTTTGACTAGATTAGACCATTAACTAATACATACTTTTTTCCAGAATTTATACCATTAGGTACTTTCTATGTCTCAGATGGTTTGAAAAAACTCAAAGCGCGGCCTAACTAGCCTTAAGCAAGGATGTGCGTCAGGTTCGGAGCAGGTGGAAAGCTGTGGTCTCTGCCTACCCCTCCGGGAAGCGGCCGTGATGAAGTATGTATGTATGAACAGCATTCTTTCGGAAGTCACTCATCATCATCATCAGCCGCAGCAGCCTATTACCAGGGGGTGTCACTCCGCAGTTTATTAGTTAGGCGTATGGCCTAGGCTGCCTAGCGCCGAGTCGCTTAACTCATAATCCCTGCGCGCGCAAGAAAACCCAAGCTCTGTGACGTCATGACGTCAAATCGATATCGAATCAGGGCCCTTATTCTGTAACGATTCCTTGTTTCAAAACCACGTTAATTCCTTAAAAAGTTACGATATCTTCCAAAAAACGAATGCGTTTGACGTTTGTGCGCGGTAAGGTTTAGGCGTGGAATCTATAGATTGCGATACAGAATCAGGGCCCAGAACGGAATATGAACGCTCGGGTCACACGATAAGTTTCAATTTCGCGTGAAAGTCGTTAGAGAGTGAACTTTCTGTACGTAGTACTATTAGTTATTCTGTGCTATAAACGCATGTGAACAGTACTTAATTAATAGTTATAATAATCAAATCAATAATTAAATATCTAATAATGTGAATTGCGGTGTCGTCGCCACCGGCATCGTACGAAACGGTATACTAGTTCTGCGTCAGTTATCAATTGTTATTGTAATCCATGAGATAGGGAAGTTGTTGCGATCCTCAGTCATAGAGGATTCCGAATAAAGAGTTCGTTCTTTGGCCTTATCGTCAAATATCAATTATTTAATTGAGGTTTACAAAAATAAATATACGAACACTTACTGACTTAATACACTCGGCGTCAAAAAAATCGCACCTCTTAGAAAATCACTTTCAAATGTCATTTACTCTTGATATGCACATGCAGTCGCATTAATTATGATTTTATTTACAAGGTTACTTAATTAACTTAATAAAAAACATTACTTTTCATTATCAAATAAAACCTAATGCAACAAATAAAGTGTCACAAAAATTCGATGCAAATTTTGCTACCCGTGAGAGTTGCTAGTTGCGCTTCCTTTGTGGGTATAAAACGGTCAACACGGGTTCAATGTGGGTCATTCGCTATTCAACCGTTGAAGAGGACACACGCACAGATTTTGATGGATACCACAGCTGATAAAGCCGCTCAAGTGGTTGCACTACTGCAATCAGGGGTGCGGCAGTGTGATGTCGCCCGGCAACTGTTATTCCGTTCGAAGAGTGTACCAGCGCTTCATAGAGACCGGTGGCTATATCCGCAGACACGGTTCGGGTAGACGTCGCTGCACTTCGGAAAGAGACGACCGGTTCGTTGTGTCGAACTCTTTGAGAAATCGTTTCTCCAACGCTGTTGAGTTGCAACAGCAGCTCCAGGCAGTTCGCAGACGCACCGTAAGCGTATCTACGGTTAGAAGAAGATTGAAGGAGAAGAAGATAGCGGCCCACAGAGCTGCTACGGGTCCAAAATTGACTGCAGCGCATCGGCGAGCCCGCTTGCAGTTTGCTCGTGACCACGTCGATTGGACCCTTGAGCAGTGGAGAGCTGTTCTCTTCTCAGACGAGACGCGAGTGTGTCTTTTCTGCAACGACCGACGGAGAAGAGTATACCGGAGGCAGGGTGAACGTTTCGCCCAAGCCTGCATCCAGGAGACGGTGGAATATGGTGGCGGATCCTGCATGTTCTGGGGCGGTATGTCTGCTGCCGGCAAAACCGACCTTGTCTGCGTCTCCCGGACTGGAGGTGCTCGCGGACAAGGGTCGCTGACTGCTCGCCGCTATGTCACTGAGGTCCTGGAAGTGCATGTGGTCCCCTTTGCCGAATCTTTTGGCGAGGGGTTCACATTAATGCACGACAACGCTCGCGCTCACACTGCAGGCATCGTGAGCGACTTCTTGCAGAGGTCCCAAATCTCTGTGATGCAGTGGCCAGCGCGAAGTCCGGATCTGAATCCTATAGAGCACCTCTGGGACCATCTTAAACGTAAGGTTCGATCTCGGGATCCAGCTCCTTCGACTCTACAGGAGCTCCAAGACGCGGTGATTGAAGAATGGGGGCTTATCCCTCAAGAAGAGCTCCTGAAGTTGGTGAGGTCCATGAGGGACCGTATGGAAGCCGTGATCAGGGCAAGGGGGGGTAACACTAGATTTTAAGTTAATTTTAAGACACTTTTTGTACATTTTTCTTTGTAAATTATCTGTTGTTAATTAGGACTTAATTAAGGATTTTTATTATTTTATTAATTTTAATGTTGTTTGTATAATTATAATTAAACAGAAAGTTAAATTTAATTGTTTTTTGATACTCCTTTTTGTTACCTTTCTAATGATACCCAACACTATCCTCTACATAAGGTTTAAGAATTTTTAAAGATGATTTTTAAAAGGTGCGATTTTTTTGACGCCGAGTGTATAATCATTTTTTAAGCTTCAATACATGCTACTGTAAACCTATAGGACCGCAAAAGATGTAAATTAAAAGCTATACAAGTTCGCATGCAAATAAAAGTGTACTAGGGTAGCAGACTCATGGTAGGTGCCACGTTCGCCTTCATAAACCCTGCGAGACGGTCGCGGCCGTGCATTCCACTCCACTCGATAGCGAATATTCGGTAACAATTTATTTCCGTTGTCATCCGGCAAGATGCTTCACAAATGATTGGGGACCCAAATCTGGCAAGTCATTAGTAATAGTAATACAGCACTGTTGCCGACTTACGGTCGAATTTAATTATCAATCTATCTGTTGTTTTGCCAAATAGAGATAGACATTTGACGTAAGCTACATACAAATAATGCAAAACACATTATACGTCAAGTTCTCCTTCAAAGATTGCAATTCTGGCAAAACACATATACGTCAAATGTTTATGAAAGCTGCCACTATTCTGCTAGGATCTAGTAGAGGATTATTTATCTAGTTTTTTTTACGTGATCGTAGTATTCAACAGATAGATGAATTATTAATTAAGGCCCGTTAGAAATATCCAGAAAAGGGACAAACGAATAATGAAATCTTAGATATCAAAGATACATTACGATTTCCGATCTGACCCATTTTTTACAAAAGACTTATGAGGAAACACTACGTCGAAGTGGCATGCAAAATATTCATACAAAACACAGAAAAACGACGTTTCGTAGTCCCCTGTTTCCTCCTTCAGAACTGGACAAATTTTTATTACTTTTTCAGCATCAGTTAAAGAAAGAGATTTTCTATGTCTGTATGTTTGATTCTTTTAAACCAGCCTCTTAATGTTTCTGATGACTCTTTAAAACGGAGTGATATCGCTAAATTTTGTAGGCTCCTGGTTATTACATAAATGACTAAGTGAAAAAAAATAAAACATACAGACATAGAGAAACTCTTTCTTTAACCGATGCTAAAAAAGTAATAAAAATTGGTCCAGTTCTGAAGGAGGAAACAGGGGCCTACAAAACGTCGTTTGTCTGTGTTTTGTATGAGAATTTTGCATGCCACGTCGACCGACGTAGTGTTTCCTCTTAAGGGGTTTGGCTTTCACCTCACTAATTTTGAGGGTAAGGCCAGATTGCTGAACAACCGAGGTACTGGCAAGATAGCTAGTACCTCCTGTAGTCTCCTTACTATTGGAACATAATAATGCTACTAACAATGTTGCAATGGCGGAGACATACGGTTACGGCTGAAATTAATAATTCTAGTAGGCAACACAACACTTCAGATAGATTTATTAATCACACAGTACCTACATATTATGCATTTCTTTATATTTATTTTTCTTTTCCTGTGTTTTGTTTTAATTGATAGTTTTTTCTTAATGTCTTATTTTTTAAGAGTTTTGTTTGACTTGGTGGAATCTACTGTATGTGATTGTCAGTAAATGTCTTTTTTTTTCTTAATATTATTTTTGGTTGTTAGACTAGATAGCTAGCGAGGCAGACTTCAAACATGTTTTATCACCAACCAAATTGAACACAATAACAATTACCGCGTTGGCAACCAGGTACCTCTGGATCCCAGACCGGTGGTCTACGGAGGCGTCTATGCTTCTGATCAGTTAAATATTCGAAGCAGTAAAGTGTCTATTAACCTTACTATCATGGAGAAACTACCAGAACCTCCATGAATCAGGAATATGGACTCGACCGTTGCCATGCCAGTATATATACGAGTATATACCAAATCGGTAATAAACTCCGCAGTATTTTGGAGACAATAACTTAAGTCGACGTCACGTTGGAACCACTTAATCGGGTTAAAGTGGCAACTAGTGGCTGGAGCGGCGATAAAGTGGGCGATATAATGGCCGCGACTTTTACGGATTAGAGGGTGGAATAAAAGTTTTCATTTGGCGGACGGAGAGGCGTCGTTCGTGTAATGTGGCACATAACAGTGGCAGCCGTTAAAATTGTAGTTGTTTATGTAAACTGGTAATGTAAATGGTAGTGTAAACCGCACCCAATTTTCGCATATTATGCAGCGCTAAAAAAGTTTATTTTATCTCTTTCAAGAGTTGGTGCGGTTTACACATTAAGCCATGTACAGGATATATAGTTAAATATTGTTTTATATTAAAGTACTTAGGTAATAGTGACAATAAGTATGTTTAATTGTAGTACATTGGCTCTGCAGTCTGCACATCCTAAATCCACGTGTACTTATGAAGACAAGCTCACAAGGACGTTGTAGTTTCACTTTATTACTTTCAAAGTATTTTTGTATCTTTACACATAGACACATTAAAGTCCCTACGACTTGGTGGAAAAATAAATTAGTTCTGCGTGGAATTTAAAAGTGCATAAAAAAACCTGCTTTATTGTAAGTTGTAAGTGTGTGGAGTAGAGTCAAAGGTATACCTAGATTCAGTGTTAAAGGAGTGTGGGACCGTTAAATAAAAGAGTGCGAATTAATAAGGGTGGTGAGGTAAAGCAAAGCCTTGCCGGTTGCCTAGCAACGGCGTACACACACCGCGGGGCCGGCACAGTGGGTTGAGGTCGGTGCGGCAACCGACATGGAGACCGTTCAAAAATGGCGGGTACAATTCCATAAATAACTTTCTTTTCGATCACATATGAAAACTAAATGCACAATCAACGCCCTCGAAACGTCCGCACAATAAGAGTACCTAGAGTACCTAGCGATATGTTTAGGTACTCATTTCGCTTGGTAGTGTGCGTGCTAAGTGTCAATATGACGAAGTGCTCTCCAAAATTGCTATTCTGCCAAAAATCGGTGAGGAGCGCTCTCATTATATTGGACTGCATCAGCTGCTTACATCCAGGCAGGATGTAGTCACTATGACGTGTCATATTTAAAAAAACACATATACGTCAAATGTATAAAACACATATACGTCAAATGTATATGTCAAAGCTGTCACTATTCCGCTACGATTCAATATGGGATTGTGTATTAGTTTTTATATGGGATCGAATAACTTACTGCTACGAAACGAAGTTTGGGTGGGTATTTACAGTTTTTATGTTTATAGGATGAAAAGTTTGTTTGCAACTAAATTTGCATTAAAATAGATATATAGAATAATAAAGGAATAGTTTTCATTTATACTGTGGCTTAATACTGTTTACGTTCAATTAAGAAATATGTTTAAGTGCAAAAGTGGTGTATACCTACATTTTATGGAAATCCTTATACCATTTCTTAATTTACACCTTATTTAAACCATTGCATAATAATGTTCATGTTTATATTTTTATGGTATCTTTAACCAGCCAGTGAAATGTAAATTTTTGTCAAATTTTGTATTTTATATGATTGAGATAAGATTCAAAACCAATGAATTGACGACCTTGAGGAGAAGGTTGTCCTTGGTCGAGTGGTTTGTACACCGGTTTTCATGGTGTCACCATCTCTGAGGTCCCGGGTTCGATCCCCGGTCGGGTCCATTTAGATATTATTGTTTTTCTAAATTGTCTCGGGTCTGGGTGTTTTCTACGTAAAAAAAGTATGTATTTAAGTATTTTAAGTATGTTTATCCGTTGTCTAGTAACCATTTAATGAGTTTCATAATGAAGCTTCTCTTGGGCTAGATAATTAGTGTGAGAGTAGGAATGTTTATTTTTTTATTTTAATGAATGTATTTACACAATTTATCCTATAAATAAATCGTCCATACATTTGAATAAACGTGGTTTTAGTAAAATTGTGTACTTGATTGTGACTCTATTCTGTGGTTACATAATTCTAAGCGAACCAAGGTGCAGATACTTAGGTAGGCAGTGTAAATTAATGATCGTGATTTAACATTATTCCACAAATTAAAAAAGGCTAAGGCCAGACCAGTGTGCCATGGTCGCATAACACACCGTGTGTGAATTGCGTAAAGAAGTCAATGATTTACGCGAATCACTTGCGGTAAGTAGGTCATCGATCGCGGGCTCAAATGTCAACATTCGACGTGGGGCTTACCTCGATACGAGCACACCAACATCGAGTTGCAAGTCTGCAGTTTCGACGTTGCTGTCTACGCCACGACCCGAACGGAGCCGAGCGCAAGCGGCGCCCCCCGCGCCCCTCGCCGCTGCCGGTGTCACGCTGACGCCGCCGCCGCCCGCGCCGCCTACTGCTGCGCCGCGCGTACCTGTGGCGCCGGCGTGTGCGCCTCTCAGCTGTCGCAGGGATTATGCTACCGTAGTTACAGCTACAGCCGTGGCTCCGCGAGCCGTTGTCCCGGACCATATTGAAGATGATTTCACTGTGGTCCGGCGCAAGAAGGCGCGTCGTGTGAGCCAGAACCGTCGCGGCACTGCACCGACAGGGCCCAACTTCCTGCTGCGTGCTGCGACGCCGACCACGGCCATGTATCTGTCTCGCCTGCACTACACTACTACCGCGCAGGAGATTGCAGACTACATCCAAACGAAGACCAACTTCCTTTTGCGGGTGGAGCAGTTGGAGTCGCGCCACAACACCAGCTTCAAAGCATTTGTGGTGCGAGTCCCATCAGCAAAGTTGGATGCCTTTATGAAGGAGGACTTCTGGCCGAAGGGAGTGGTTTATAGACGTTTTCGTGGAAAAATACCTATAAGTGCCACCGATACGACACAGAAAATGTCCTAATATTAATTTACTAACATAGTAACTATAAGTTTTCATATTTACTAACAAAATTTTATTATTGTATGTATGTTAGTCTGTAAGGTATTTATCTATGGGCCTGCGTTGCCTGATAATAAACGAATAAATAAAAAATAAATAAAAAATAGAGTAGCCATTAGATACTTATACTTTGTAGCACCTTTTAAAACGAAGTTCTTTTATAGAAACTATTTTATTATCAGACCAAGTGTCATTTTATAGTTGGTTCGTGTTACGGTTAAATTAAGAAATGGCTTGCGTGCAGCTAGCGTCATATATTTATAACAAACTAGCGGCCGCTCGCGGTTTCACCCGCGTGGTTCCCGTTCCCATGGGAATTTCGGGATAAAAAGTATCCTATGTGTTAATCCAGGTTATAAACTATCTGTATGCCAAAATTCATGCAAATCCATTTAGTAGTTTTTACGTGAAAGAGTAACAAACATCCATCCATACTTCTAAACTTTCGCGTTTATAATATTAGTAGGATATTTAGAAATTTATTAGTGCAGTTTTTCGAATCAGATTACGATTAAGATGGTTAGGTGTATTTTCAAAGTGCACCCGTTGTTCTAGAGTAATCTAGAGGGCTTGTTTAATATGGGTATTAGCTCAATCACCACGCTTGCCAAATGTGTGTTGGTGATCACAAACTCGGGCGCAGCATCGAAAAATCCGAAAACACACTTTACCCGAATAGGGTTGCCGTAGCCAAACCTAATAGCCGGGCAGACCAGCCAGTTCGGCCAGACACCCTACGGAGCGACCGACAGTCGACTTGCCTGCACTCGGTCACGCTCGGCGCTTGCCCGTTTGCGAAATGTAAAAAGCCTAAATGCCGGACACCGTTTTGCCTGGACACGCAATCAAAAAGCCTAACTATGTCCGGCTTTATCCGGACGCCTGGCAACGCTATGCCCGACCAGGGAATCGAACCCGGGACCTCCGGATATACGAGCCGAGCGCTTGACCACTCGGCCACCGAAACGGCTGCACCTTAGTATTTGTTAAATTATTTGTTTGTATTTTTAAGTAGAAGGTTTGTATAAAAGACTAGCGGCCGCTCGCGGTTTCACCCGCGTGGTTCCCGTATCCGTGGGAATATCGGGATTAAGAGTATCCTATGTGTTAAGCCAGGTTATAAACTATCTGTATGCCAAATTTCATCCAAATCCATTCAGTAGTTTTTACGTGAAAGAGTTACAAACATCCATCCATACTTACAAACTTTCGCGTTTATAATATTAGTAGGATTTCTTTTTGGAATTTCGTCACGGGACGCGGCCGAATCCGAGGGCGGCCGCTAGTGTCATCATCATCAGCCTATAAACGTCCCACTGTCCCACAACGCTGGCCCAGTGCGGGTTGGTGGGTTTTAATGGCTGCCATCTTACGACAACAACCGGGACCAACGGCTTAACGTGCCTTCCGAAGCACGGAGGAGCTCGAGATGTTTTTAAATTTGGTCACCCATCCAGCGACCCGGCATTGCGAAAGTTGCTTAGCGAGCAAGATCGCAAGCCGAACGCGCTAGCCGCTGCGCCATCGAGCTCCTCACCGCCGCCACTAGTGTAGGTCTAATAAAAAATATTGATATTTGCAAAAGCAGCGACCTTGGCGGCGGCCTTGCGGTGCGATTGCGGCTCTCATTACCGGATGTGCGCGGTTCGATTCACCGATTCACCGCACCGGGCGGCGGCAGCGAAGGAAAGCTTTTATCATCATTTCTAAAGCACATTTCGAAGAGCCGCACAAAGACTTCAATATCAGTATTTTCTCTCTCCCCCCACCTCTAAAATTGTGTCCCGCGTGTCTCTCCACAAATAAGGATTGTTGCTTGTCGCCTGCAGGTAGTCGGTTAAATTCGACAGAATCGAAGATAACGAACACAATGAATTCGACAGAATGTTTATTGAAAGCGGCGTACCTACGTCACGGCACACATTGGGTCCTATACTAGAGAATGGTTGGTCAAAAAGGCTTTTTAAAAAATTGAGGATACTTCAATGATATCTTGTGTCAGGCAAGATGAAGAGTTGGTACGTACATTAGAAGTCGTAAGAATGCGGTGGGTAGTAGGTAATTAAATAAAAAAGCTGCCAATTGTCGAATGTTTCGTGTAATGTTTGCTGTTTCTTGTGCGTTATTTTAATTAACTACTCAATTCAAAAATTTATATCTCTAGAAATTGGAAGTGTGTATACATAAAATTTATGATGGATATTGGTGAAGGTATGTAGATTTATATTACATATAAAAAAAACGATAAATATGGTTTGTTTGTTTATAATATCGAACCAATAATATTCAGTTAAAATATTCAATACCGTTTTTTAATTTCTTATTATTTCGAGCAGCAGCATTTTGTCCTCATTTTTGTTAATATATTTACATTACTTTAACATTGTAGTTAAAAGAACTGTTTACAAAAGTTAAGCATAAATGCTGTACTTTAAAACAAAAAACTTTGTTTATGCCCGTGAGTTTCACTACAACTGCATTTCTAAGTTTGTATCTATTTTGGAGAAGAGATTTTCATTGTTTTTCGTAAATTACTTCAACTGACAGTTTAAAATTGTAACTGATTAATGTCGATTACGATGAAGAAAAGCACTCCAAATAAGCTTTAGGATACTTATTTTGTCATAAATACGCTTTATATAATAGACACAATCGTTTAAACGCGATAAATAATAATGACCAAAAAATCGCTACTTCGGCCCCAACGTACGGCGCCGTCGGCCGCCTCGTCTTTGATTTGCCGTACGACATAATAATATGTTTCGATCACATACGAAAACATGAACGTCAAATTATGTTCTGTTTTTTTTTTTAATTTACGACACACGTAATACTTAAACGGTGTACAAAACGATTTCTGTGTCCTTTTTTCTTCACAGATGAAATAAAAAGCAGTGTTTTGGTCTAAATAATCTTCAGACTTGAAATAGAAAGCAGATCCTTCGAATTCCCTTCCCACTCGTCGCGTCGCGTTTAAATGTAGGCAATAGGTATCTAGCACGCGTACCAGCTATCCAAGTAGTACGCAAGCTGTTTCTTCAGCGGCCGGAATAAAAGCATAAAAATCGAGCGAGCCTCTGGGGAAATTAAATGGCGTTTTGTCACAAAATTTTCGATCAGGGGCCCTGATTACCCCCGCCTGCCCCTCATTACGGACTTGTTCTGAACCGATTTGAAATGGGGCGAGGAGGCAACAAGCAATCACAGCATATTGTTTATTCATATATTGAGGTTCAACTGTAATCTTGAATTAGCATGCCTTTTCCTTACCAAAAATATTTAATGTAGGTACACTTCAATTAACCGCCAAACCAAACCAAACGGCGAAGAACTTTGGACAAGAACGATCAGATAAAATACATACGATTTAAGTGGTACCATTTCATTTTTATTATATGAAGTAGTAAGAATACCTAGCGTGAAATAAAACTTTCAATTTATAACAGTCGATGTACTCGTATTATATTGTATCCAACTACTGATTAAAATAACTTTGTGCACAAAATTACATGATTTCTAGTCTACTCTGATTTACAATATACAATAATGAATCGATAATTAAGCGATTATTTAATATAAAATATTGTCTGATTGGTGGCAAAGACAGTTAGTTATATCTGAAAAAGTTATAGTCTAAGATCCGAGTATAGAACGACCTTCACCGGGAAGGTTAATGGATGAAAAGTATTTTATGTTAAATAATATATCGCGAGTGGGTTGGCTGAAAAATTTCAGTCCAGTACCTTTTTATGATTAATTTAATTTACTAATATTACCTGTTTACACCTGCCTACCTAATGTTATGACAGGAAAAAAATAGTCAACCTAACGTTTGCATATTCTATAGGCTTCATACCTTCATAGGATTGGTACCTATGCAATTTACCTATTATTTAAACAAGTGCAATGTTTAAAGAAAAACATTTTTTAATATTTAATTAACCATATACTGGACTGAAATTTTCCAACGCACTCGCAATATATTTTTTAACACTTTAAATTTGATATAAAATACTTTTCATCCATTAACCAGCTCGGTGAAGATTGTTGTATACTCGGATCTTCTACTATAAGCTTCTACGATTTTATCGAAGTATGTCACTATCACAACGATATGGTACCTAACCCTTTGTTCTGTGTTGGTAATATAGCCTTATCAGCCTATAAACGTCCCACTGCAAGGCCTGTGCCTTACCGCATGGACAACAGCCTATGCGTAGATTGGGCCACTCCCCATGGTAGGCCAGTTAAGTTAGTTTCTACATACATACATATAATTACGATTATTATCCTCGAAGGGTTCGTCAGAGAAGGCAATATGGACAGCAAAAGCAGTCCTCTACCATAGTCCACTTCTCACCAAATAGCGACTGCGCTCAGCGTGACACGGGTGGTGAGCCCGTCGCCGCTCTATGCTGTTGGATGTACGTGCAACCTTTAGTCCGTTAGTCGCCTTTTACGATACCCAAGGGAAGAGATGTGGTAGTATTCTTTCACCGCTACGCGATCCGCTTAGTTTCTCTTAGGTTGGTATCTCTATACTGTCAAAAATTCCGGCCGCTTCCTTCTTTGGCCGTATCACTTCACTGTCAGCGGCATGAAGGCCAAGAGCTTTCCTTATATGACACCTCAATTATCAATCTAACCAGAGGGTTGGTTGCAACTGTACGGTCGGCCTCAGAAATAGCTACACACTTTAGTACAATATCATACTACTGCGTCCATACACAACGTTGCTTCAGCAAAATCGTTTAAAGAACGAGTTTGTGTGATATGGTACTAAACTGGTAAGCTACTTCTGAGTTTGACTGTACCTTCATAGCCTCCCCAACTCCCCGGGGAACTATAAATCTGACTGAATCCCCGTCTCGAAATACATATTGACGTACTAAAAGGCGCAATACATTTTGGAGTTCGGCACAGTTATGTCGTCGATGTCGTCTCCGTTCAAAGGGCAAAGACAAGTGGCATGAACGCTTGTAGAATAGAATGCATAAAGTATGGTACTTGACATTATGTCAACGATATAGTAAACTTCAAATAATTGGTAATTAAAAAACTTTTAAGTGCTAATTTATGAACATAGATACACTTACGACTTTTATCCTCAAAAGGTTAGACAGACTAC
Source organism: Scoparia ambigualis (assembly GCA_963921215.1). Taxonomy (NCBI): domain Eukaryota; kingdom Metazoa; phylum Arthropoda; class Insecta; order Lepidoptera; family Crambidae; genus Scoparia; species Scoparia ambigualis. Next base: position 5,088,307 of record OY992501.1, read on the forward strand.
TAATTAAATTAGATACGCTATGTGATGGACTGTATACAGCTCAGCAGATATTAAACGTAAGATAATCCATAAAAATTGTTGCATTAAATATGTGTAGAAAGCAATCTGTTGTCGTTGCTTTAGTTATCGCCACAGTTAACTCTGACATCGGCCCGGCTCGGAAGCTTGCGTAGGTATGTCCAATATTGTGGCGCAAATCGTCGCAATCAAGCGGCGCGCACTGATTACCAATTTAGATGTTACCGTAATCAGCGCCGCGCGGTGCCGGCTGTCGCCACGACCCGCCCTGCTCCCCTAGACAAGTGGCAACTGGTCCATTGTCGATTCGTTAGCGTTAATTTACAATTGGCAATTGTAAATTAGCATGGACTTAATACATGTAATATGTGTCCATATAAATTAGGTACTAGTCGATCGCTACCACAGAATCCTTCCTACTAATATTATAAACGCAAAAGTTTGGGAAGTCAGCTCAATGCGGCCATAGAAGGCAAAGCGGACACACCCAATTTTTCGGTAACTAAAAACGATAGCGCGACGTTGCCTTTAAGCCTTACAGCCAACCTCCCGCCCCGCACACTAAGCAGTCGTTCGGTGGCGATTGGAGTAAACGCATTGCCGCGGCGATATGTGCAAGGAATTTGTACATTTTGCTAAAAAAATCCAGGAAAAGTTCATCCGGTTTTGATCAAACCTCTTCAGAATTTAATCTTTTTATTACACGTCTATTGTTACTTACCTATTTGGCTTTGAATGTGTAACATTTCTTCCGACATGGGATGAATAATGTGAGTGAGTTTATTTTTTAAACAAAATGGTGGAAAAAGTTAAAGCGGTCCGGGCAAAGTGGCCAATTAATAAGGGCAAAGTTGGCCGCTTTAACAATTTATGTTTTTGTGTATTACGAGTACTTATGATTAGAATGTTTTATATATTTTTTGATTAAAGTACGAGTATTAGTTAGTTGTTGACCACAACTACAAAAGACAAACAACGCAGGGGGAACTTTTGGTACATGGATTTTAGTAAGAAAGTATGAAGACTGAAATTATTGTTCCATTTGAAACTTTATTAGTTACTTTTTGATTTTATCTTAAATAAAGCTTTTTTTTATTTTTGGTGTTTTGTATTTTAATATTAATTTCTTGTTATATTTAGGCATGACCACTTTGCCCTTACCCCCATGGCCGCTTTAGGCGGCCAACACGGGCAAAGCGGTTTATTGACTAGTTTTCGTAATTTACATTACATTACATTATTTACATTAAAATAAACTGTTTAAGTTTTTGCAAAATGTGCCTACACGTTATGAAAGCTTATTAGAAAAGAAAGGGAATTCCTTTCTTTTGATATAAAAAACTTTTTTTTTAAATTGATTCTATAGTGGTATTTTTTTAAAGGCAAAGTTAAGGTGGCCGCTGTGAGCTGACCTCCCCTAAGTATGGATGGATGTTTGTTACTCTTTCACGTAAAAACTACTAAATGGATTTAGATGAAATTCGGCATACAGATAGTTTATAACCTGGATTAACAAATAGGTTATTTTTTATCCCGATATTCCCACGGAAACGGGAACCACGCGGGTAAAACCGCGAGCGGCCGCTAGTATAATATAATTGAATAACGAATGATGTCCTTATGAGCTGAGTGGTGCCGGCTCATTGTTAAAATAATACTACCTACCAACCCATCTCTTCCATTGGGCGCGTATTAGGCGACTAACGGACCAAAAACTATTCCGACTGCAAAAAAGATGCATATGAGTATTGGTAAATTTATCAGTTATGGATAGCTGCAAACCATAATTCCATGTATATAGGTATATGACGTATTAACGTTACCATTCCTGTACATTTATCCCATTTATGCCATCTGATTACTTACCGTATCACCAATACCGTCCACAAAATCTGAGACCACAATAGTAGATTGTTATACAAGGGGCTAAAATGATGAGTGTGTTACACTCTGCTTTTCACTATGAATGCGAGAAAATAAAACAATCCAATACAACATGAATTGGTTTATTTTATTAAAAAAATAACCCGTTAGTTGCTTTTACGACATCCGAGCGAAGTGAGGGGTTGGTAGTATTATTTTGATGAGCCCATCGCCGTTCTATGCTGTTGGATAGTATGTGCAGTCTTTCCATCTCTTCCCTTGGGTGTCGGAAAAAGGAGACTAACGGACTAAAGACTGCACATACACCCTACAGCATAGAGCGGCGATGGGCTCATCAAAATAATACTACCAACCCCTTTCTTCCCTTGGGTGTCATAAAAGGCGACTAACGGACTAAAGACTGCACATACACCCAACAGCATAGAGTGGTGATGGGCTCATCAAAATAATACTACCAACCTCGCTCTTCCTTTCGGTGTCGTAAAAGGCGACTAACGGACTAAAGACTGCACATACATACAACAGCATAGAGCGGCGATGGGCTCATCAAAATAATACTACCAAACCCTCTCTTTCCTTGGGTGTCGTAAACGCGACTAACGGGCTAAAGGCTCACCACCTAAGCACATGTGCAGACTGTGCAGTTGTTTCTTGGTAAAGCGTGGACTGTGTGGGCGTGGTCTGTGTTGTCCATAGATTCAAATGATTACTTACTAATTTTACCATAAACTTTAATAATAACTATCTCAAAAAAGTTGTTGATTTAAGTAAACAGTAATAAGTCGAGTCTATAATCATGATTATTCTACTTATGAGTTATGACTAAATACTTTTTCGTTTTTGTAGGCTTATTGCTCAGAACAATAACTTAGTTATTAGGCTTATTGTCATGTGACTGACAAAAATTAAAAAAAAAAAACTTTATCCCCTAGGGCAAGAAAAGCTATTTTAGCCTCGCTGTAGAACGCTACAATGACGGTCTTTTTGAACAAGAGGAGTGAAAAATAAATTAGCTCAACCTAGCTGCAATGAAATGGCCCCTTGTCAATGTGTGTGAAAATGTTATAATAGGTTACCAAGTAAAATCAAAAAAAATCAAAGGGTTCAAGTAAATTTTAAGTGATATTAAAAAAATATCTATAAAAACAAGTGTTTTTATTCACTGCAAGAGTTTTTGGATGAATAATTTATAAAATAATGGATTTATATCATGGTTAATAATAGGATTATTTTTAATTTGATTTTACATTTTTAGTTAGATTTTAATGTAGATTTTAAGAATTTTCTATAATAATGTGAAATACATTTAATTTAATAATAAGTACTGTACTTTAAGATATTATGTACTTGCTGATGCCCTTGCAGGGTCACGTTTGTTTCTTTTTTATTATATTTATTAACACACCTGTTTAGGTACAACACGAATGCAATAAAGAACTTTGAACTTTAAACTACACATACATCCAACAGCCTAGAGCGGCAATAGGCTTACCACCTGTCACGCTGTGCAATTGTGCACTTGTAATGTGCAAATCATCTCGTCTGTCGCTTCCTTCGACGCGGATCGAATGCTAAACCAAACTCTTGCTCAACAAGCAACTGTTTGTATTGTAAACTAATTTCTTCAGAAGAGAATCAGCCCCTCAGATCCTCACAGCTGCGCGACGCGAGTTGCCCCAAGCTAATGCCAGTCGTGAGTTCAAATGGCTAATTGAATTGCATGAGGAGCGCTACACCGCCGCCTAGCAGCAGAGCCCATTGAATAGATGAATAAGATCGTTGGGTACAACTAGTTTGGAGTGAAGATTTATGTTGTAACATTGCCTTTCAAGCGGTAATAACTTAGTTAGCGGGCGCGTCTATCAGTACTTCCAATAGTACATACGCCAACTGGTCAACCTATTCAAATAGACAAATTTCTCTAACTACTCTCTATTTATATCTACATGCATACACATAATCACGACTATTATCCCCAAAGGTTAGTCAGAGACTGGGCAATGAGGACCGCAGAAGCAGTCCAATGCTATATAGTCCACGTTTCACAAAATAAAAACTGATCTTTTTTTTTACTTGTCATAGTGACTGCATCCTGCCTGATGGTAAGCAGCCGATGCAGTCCAGAATAACGAGAGCGCTCCCCACCGTGGAATAAGCACGGTAACGAGCGCACCCATTCATGACGGCCTGCATAAATGCCGTTTCACGCCCCGCTTAAAAGACCCGGTACTGTAGGAGCTGGGAAACACATGCGCCGGCAAAGAATTCCAAAGCCGTATTGTCTTACAGAGGAACGACTTGCCAAATTTTTTGGTACGAGTACTGATAGTCTTTACAGTATGATGGTGGTTTCTAAGACCAGCACGTGTAGTCCGGGAGAGGAAAGGAAAAAAAACTCTCCGTAGTAATTCCGGTAGAAGACACTGAGAGAAGCAATGTCTCTACGCAGCTGGAGGTCCTTAAGAGAGGCTGTAACCTTAGCATCTCCAATAATGCGTACCGCTCGCCTTTGCAGTCTATCAAGTGCATCGAGGAGGTATTTAGCGGAGCTGTCCTATAGATGGGAACAATACTCCATACTTGATCGCACCACACTCGAAGTGAAAAACCGCCTCACCTTATTGAGAATACCCAATTTACGGGAGGCAGTTAAAATAGCACTCTCGATGTAGCATCATGGATTCAGTTCCTGGCCGATGTCCATGCCAAGAATGCTGAGGTTCACCGAAATGGGTAACGGAGAATTCTGAAGAGAGGGAGGAGTACGGGGAAAACAGTGTTTTTAGTTAGCTACTATACCGAGTTAGGACCCTTGTGCCGACTTTCCCTGTTTGTTGACTTTACTGAAATATCAAACAACGATTACCCTTAAGCCGAGTTTTCAAGTTTCTTTGAGTTTGGTTCCTTTATGCCGACTTTCACTTGATGCCGATTTTTATAATAAATCCATGTTTAGGTTCAGAATGCCGAAATAATAAATATCTACGGTTTAAGAACCGCAATGCCGACTTTTTGAACAGCCGTGTGCAGTAGTGTAGTGTCTTGTAAATAGTATTTAAACAAAAAAATGTTAATGTGCTTTTATGACATGGCTAATTTATCTAGGCATTGAATGGTCATATATTTAAACTTAAGTTAAAAACCTTGTTGTTTAATAATGTTAATGAATATTTTGGTTTTAAAACGAATAATTGATTGTTAAATTCATGATGTATTTTGTTAATGTTAATAATAATATTTTTGTACATTGCATGCCCGATCACGGGCAAACTGTTGATATTATTTAGTTAATTTATGAACTTGTTACACATATTTATGCAATAAAGAAATTCTATTCTATTGGTCGTTATAATAATATACAAACCATTAAGTTAATAATTTGACCATGGGGGATTTTGTATGAACCCCGTCCCCACCCTACAACAGTCATGGGATTCCAAGTAACACATAAGCAAGATAACAGTACACACTTAGAACTTTTAACAGTTCATAGATGAATATGGTTTGTGTAAGAGCTTTAGGAATAGCCATATACTGAATAAGGTTGAGTACGGACCCTTAAAATACTTAACGCTTAATAAATTCTGTATTTCTGTCCTTTCCTTCTTTACGCTAAATAACCAATCTCCGTAAGATTATTAGACAGACGTTATTAAGCATTACGCATTCCAGGTGGCTTAAATCTGAAAAACAGTGCCTTCGGCAGCATTTATCTGATTAACAATAATCTATACTGCTATTATTAAAGCAGTACTAAGCTTGTAGCGTTTGGAACAGCTAATTGCTGAATAAAGTATCACCTTCTGAATAATATTGTTTACATAACTCTGGTATACAGCTTGATACTGAATAATTGTTTTTACTTTATCTTTAAACTGTATAAGATTCTATGTTTTACTAATTATTCAGCTGCTGAATAAACAATATTATTTGTGTTTTTAATAAGCTTATTTCAGTATAATAAAGAGTTTCAACTAACTTATTCAAATTAAAGACCACATTTGTATTGATATAGCGCCCATAGCTTAATACCAGCAATTAGAATATTATTGTACGCATTTATTTTATGCGTTGTTTGAATCATGGATCGAAAGTCGTGGTAAAAGCGTAAAGAACCGGTCATATCGAAAGAAAATTGTTAAAAGAATATTTAAATATCAGCAGTAGTAATTGTCCAAGTGTCATCAGCAGTAATGATCATGACAGGATTTGTGAAAATAGTTTAAACAAAACTGAACCCGGTCCCAATCAGCAAGCGTGTTTTCCCTTTAATGATGAGGGTTCCGTCCCCAAAAAAAAATATAACAGATTTTAGGATTGGAAAACCGAAAGATCTAAAAATTTTAAGTATACAGAAAATTTTATTTCTGAAATGGTTATTTTACAGAAGGTATCGCAGTACAAGAAAACTAAATTAACGTTGCGATTAAATGTTTTATTTGCGTTGTTTGTTTGTTTCATCGTAAGCCAATCTGCGCGAGGTTGGACACTGCTACCTTTACTTAATTAATAAATCCGCATTATATTTTGACCATCGAAGTTGTTCTTTGTTCTCCCATTGGGTCGGCACAGTACACAAATCTGAATGACCCTTACAACGTGTTGAAATTATTTTAAACGTCATTTTTCTGAAACGAAATATAAATTATAATTAATAATATAATAATAAGTCCGCCATTTGTACATCCTATTGTTGTGCAATAAAGATTAAATAAACTAAGGCCCAGTGCACACCACACACACGAAACCTGCATTTGTTTTAAAACATAATAGATACTGTTTTCTGAGGTTTAAGCGAGCACTACACATTGAAATGAAACACTTTTTTACGGATTAACTCGCGTTTAATTTACTATTTACATAGTTTTTAGGTAGGTAGGCAAATAACTTCTAACAATGAGATGACTAACACCTCAGTCTCCCTGTGACCACGGACCCTGTAAAGGGTTCGAAACGTCAGGATAATATAAAAACTATGTAAATAGTAAATTAAACGCGAGTTAATCCGTAAAAAAGTGTTTCATTTCAATAATAGATACTATTAATATAATAGTCTTTTTCACGAAAAAAAAATAACAAAGATGCTGTGATTTTTAATGTAAGTAATCAATTTAGTGAAAGCCTGATGGGAATGTTACACATTATAAAAGGTTTTTGTTCGTTCGATTAGAGAACCCTAAAAATGTGAGTAACTAATATAGAAATGTGGTCAACTATATAAATGTTATTCATAAGTAAGTGTAAAGAGACTCTTTTTCAAGTTATAGTTTAGTAACAAAACATGTGTGCACTTTTATTCAGCATTATAAAACAAAACATCGATCGCCATTGAAATCTTTGTAATTAATTCTTACAAGGAATTTACGAGATCACCAAAATGCTTATTAATATTACAACTACAACATTTCCAACTCAAATCATGTTATTTTGTTGGATAAAATTGCTAGAATTAGATAATTCATCACAAGCACTTTTGTCAGACCTAGTATGTATGTATGAAAATACTATTTACAATTAATTATCTTGATTATTAACGAGGCGCGTCATAAAAAGAAAACAAAACACGTACTAATCACGACAAAATTACTTGCGCACTAATAATTAACATGTAGCAGACCGCTAACTTGTAAATTAAAATTTACTTACCGAATAACTTAAAGTTCACGTCATGTCAAATAAAGGTATCGACATTAAATTATTGAACCCAATTTATTTCTTCTTTTCCCAATTTCTATGAATATTGCTTGCATAAATGTCAACAATAAATTAAATGCTTAATAAATTCTGAATACTCTAACCAATTCGACGTAGCTGAATAACTGAGTTGTAAAAGCTTTATAAAAGCAATGTGTGCAGTTATTCAAAAGTTATTAAGCTAATTGGAACATTATTAAGCTCCTATTCAATTGTTACTCAGATGTTATTCAGCGTTAAGCATTCAAAATTGGGGCCCTTTTTGCTTGAATAACAGCTGAATAGACGGTAGTCAGGCGTTATTCAGCTTATGCTCTTGATGAGTGCTCTTAATCAATCTTTATTCAGCACGTCTGTGTTACTTGGGATACGTGTCAATCTGTTCATTGGGACCCAAAGAAGCCTAAAGTACCTGTGTTAGTTGCAAAAAGTATTGGGTTTATTTATAATAAAAAATAAACTTTTATTGTTTTCTTGCTTTAGTTGGAGTTGCTCGAGTGTGTCATGCTCTCTCAAAGTGTCTCTACGGTGGTGGCATGTGCGTCGGGTCGTTACGTTCCCTAAAACATGATTGAGCGAAGCGAAGCGCTGATTCACATGTCATACTCGTGAACGGGTGCCGCCTGTGGAGTCTGGTCTGCTCTTGCAATCTTATTTTGTTGAAAAAAATATATTCAAAAACAATATATTTTTTATAATCTAAATCCTGCGTATTTGAAGAACGTCACCACAGTAAAAAAATATCTATCCTACTAGACCCTTCAAATGACACTAATTTCAAATCTGTTGAATAGTGGGGACAACATTTCCAATGGTCCTTTGATATTTTTTGGTAGGTTTACCTGTGCTGTCGTCTGTACGTTGAGCGCGAAGTGGTTCGAATGTAATTGCATAATTGCAATACAGTACAAAACATTTGTATGTAGAGCAACAATTTCAAGCTGCGACGGGAATGTGAACCGCTGTGATGAATATGAAAGAGGGTAGAGAGCCCCAGGCTCAAAAATATCACAACTTTACTAGCGATATTTTGCTTTGATATTGTTGGCAAGCTAAAACCTTATTATTGTAAAAAGGTAACTTTACACATTGCTAGATACGATACAAGCAACGCAAGCGGTGGTGTCGTGTGTAAGTTGAAAGTAAAATTAAAATAATTATTTTTTTGGATTACTGCACAACACCCTTCAAGTCGCCCAGATATGACAAAAATTAACAACATTTTATAAGAAGACAATTAAAACATTAATAAGGTTATAGAAAAAAATATAATATACCAATGCGATAAACGCTGCTGGTTAGGGACGGTTGATTCAATTAAAGAGTCCCTAGCAAGGAACTTGGTAGCTACTCTTCTCATCTACGATTTATTACAAGGAAAGCACAGTATACGTTCTTTCATTAAGGGCCGGATGTTTTCAAAACGTCGTCGTGAGCGGGCAATAAAAATAAAAGGGGTGATTTAGACGAGTCGAACGTGTTGACGTGCGTGCGAGATATCCGACAAGTGCGGGCTGGCATGGTGGATACAATGGAGTGGGAGAATGGAGAAGGAGAGTACCTACATTCCAAAAAATTATATACACTACAATATCGTAGTCACACGCATCACGCCGCGTGTATCACTTATTGGGTGGATCCTACAACATTCGATATCAACAATCTACCGTTGATTATTTATAGAATTTCAGTTTTTCTAAATTAATTTTAGCTGCAAGTAATGAGTACACGATTATACTAACTAGGAAAGAAACAATTACGTGTGTTTTATCACTCTTTAAAAACATAAGCTTAAAAAACTATGCAAAATGTCATTCAGACGCTTGAAGCCAACTGGGCTCCTACTAGGACCAAAAATAAAAAAACACTGTGACTTGATGAATGTCCCATTAAGATAATAGATATAATAATTAAAAATAATTAATATTTTGGAAAATAATTCAATTCAAAGTTTTTTCACCGTAAATCCGTCATTCAGTTCACGATGACAAATCGACTTTGTTTGGTCGTGCCGTGACCTGCCGAAACATCACTAAACACCCGCCTACCGGCCTGCCTTCATTTGTCGACCGTGATCACTGGGAGTAAGACGTTTGATATTGATATTTTTTTAACCAACTTTCGTTCGCAGCATTTTGTCACTACTTTATGTCATACCTTAAGTAAATTCTAACTAATTCATTTATTAGACCCTGGTGCCCAACGGTAAATGTTTAGCGTTTTATCTATTAACTTCTTATTTAGCAAAAATTATAATTTAACATTGCTCGTCTTGTCATTACGCTTTTAGTCATTACGTTCAAAAGCCAAAGAAATAAAAAGCCTACTATTAAGTTCAAGATTATTTTTTTATTTTATAATCAGATTACGAACTTAAATTACTTAGGTGTTTTTGAAACTAAGTACTTTACGAATTAAAAATTATCTTCATCTCGAAGATGCTACGGATTTTGGAATATTTTTTTATTGGGTAAATGTAAATCAAAGTTGTAATTTATGTTCCTAATTAGCACCTAATTATTCCTTGCTTTTTTATATTGCAGTTAATACATAATTGTTCCCTATTATATCTAAGAGATAAAGTATTGTTACTGTTCTGTTACTATAAAAATTCAAAGCCTTGTTAATTCTATGAAGTATATCGTTGATTATTTTTGTTTCGTGTTGTATTTTTGTTTCGAGTTGTATTTTTGTTTCGAGTTGTATTTTTGATTCGAGTTGTATTTATGTTCCGAGTTTTTTTTTGTTTTGAATTTATCTTTCAGTATATTATGTTTTGAGTAGTATTTGTGTTTGAGTTTATCTTTGAGTAGATTTTAGAGGACCTAGAACCTTACGGCGGCGTAGTTATCTTGCATTAACCCTGAGCATGGTCTCCTGATGAGACTGAAACTGATCGGCCTATCCGACGAAATCGTACGTACGTATTATTATAATAATGCCTAAAAATATATTGTTATGGTTATTCAAACTGACTTTTAATATTAAGTACTTAGGTACTTACTATTGTTATGTTTTATATTTTTATTGACTACGAGGTATTGATAGTTACTTTTTGAGACTGAAACTGATCGGCCTATCCGACGAAATCGTACGTATTATTATAATAATGCCTAAAAAAATATTGTTATGGTTATTCAAACTGACTTTTAATATTAAGTACTTAGGTACTTACTAATAACAAATTTTAAATTTTTTTATTGAATACGAAGTAGGTATTGATAGTTACTTTTTTTATTAAGTTTGTATAATGCTTATAAGAAAAATAAGATAATTACAAGAATTAACACCAACATGTATTCATTATACCTACCATATATAGGAATGAAGGTATTTAGTGGCAATAGCCACTAAATACCTTCATTCCTATACTGCAATATGAAAATGTCATTACACTCCGGTAGATGTCATTACATTCACGGCAATAAATAATATTTTCTTGATTACTCAAAATCTACAAGAGATAACATGCTCCAAATACTTGTACAAAGCTGTCAGTAAGGTAGACTTTATTGAATGTATCCCAAAAGATTGATTTTATAGAGAAATTCCCGTGGAAGATAAAAAATGCATTAAAAAGAATATTTTTGTGAGATCCACCCTATTACGTGTGATACCATTTTTGGTGTCGCAAACGTCCATAGGCTACGCCGTAGCCTGTTACTGTAGCCTGTACTTCCTGTAGCGGTTACTGTAGCCGCCGCTACGCCGCTTTGCTATAAGGCGGACCACCAGAAATCGACTATGTACAGTAAGTTACCGGTCGACCACATTTCGGCGATATTCACTTGCACACTATACGTTCAAGCGCGGTTGTAATGGAGCGCGAGTAGGGTTACCATTTAGGAATTTGAAAAGTCCTGACGAAAAGCCTGACATTTCGATAAAAAAGTCCGGACTTTTTAGTCACAAAATGGAAACATTACTGACTTTTCATATTTTGTTTTTAGATAAATGAGAAGTTAATAAAGATTAAAAACTTATTTGATATTACTTAAAATGTAATTTTGTTACTCATATACCAAAATCCGGACAAATTAAAGAGCTGGACAAAGTCCGGACTAAGTCTAAAAGTCTCTTGTAGTTCTTAAGTAGTTTGTTTAAGTGAATGAAAGTGTGTGCATAGTTTGCTTCCTAATTACTTTATTTTAGTTTTTGCATGTCGTGGCAATCTCTAATTAAGACAGCGCCTTAGAATGTAACTCAATATCTGTTGTTTTATAAATGTACATGGTGTTTGTTTTGTTGGTTGTCCTTAAATAAATAAATAAAGTCTGGACATGTTCGGATTAACCTGGACGGATGGTAATCCCAAGCGCAATCGAATATCGCCGAAAAGTGGTCGACCGGGAACTTCCTCGACTGTACGTGCTCGCTTGGGGGCGTAGCCGTCCACAGATAGGCAGGCATACGGGCGTCAGCACAGGGCGTCAGGGTGGATCCCGTGGTTTAATGCCCTGGTGGACAGGTCCCGCAGCCTCCACTTGGTTTGATAGCTGATGGTCCAACATGCGATTCGTCCACATGGAATTTTCTGTCTCATTTCGTCCAACACGCTTTTTGTCGAACACGCATTTGGTCCTATACGCGTATGTCCAATACGTTTTTTACTAGAATTTGCTGGTCTCCAGTGTTAAGTGTGTAAATATCCCTCTCTCTCATCCCTGATTAATTACAACGCTTTCAGTGTGAAAAGGAGGACATTTGGAGCCCCACACAGCCTTGCCACCGAAATAAAAAGTAAATACACGTTGATGACAATCGCTGGTCAGATACAGGTCTAGACGATAATTGTTTAAAATACAGATGCGTCGTGTGATACCGATAGAAGGCGACGCGACGGTTTCAACATTTTTATATAGAATGCGCCTTGAAAGTCGGACCCACACACCTTGAGTGCTCTTAGCTTAATTGGCGGACGGCCGGCCTTTTGTAGTCAATGCAGGTCATACGTGAGCCGTATGCCGCATGTCATAAGTGCTATATTGGCGCAGCGTGGGTGATACAGCGACAGTGTCTTGTAATCCGGTAATAAATAAAAGTAATGGCTGCAGTTAGCTGTGAGACTACAGTTGCAGGATGTAATGACTAGAGCTGATACCAAGAGATGCATTATAGAAGGTATACATTACATATATAAGCAATTGTAAGAGAATTGCAACAAGTAATATATCACCTTCAGATAGTCAGATTTCGTCGCGATAGCGGGGACTTTTACATTGACGACTAAGATGGGCATGTGAATGAAGAGGCTGGTACTACCCTTACATCTAAATATGTCGCCCCACCGGCCTTATCATCACCTCATCACCTAACATCAGGTGAGATGAAGGCCAAGTGCTTACAAGTAGTAGAATAATTAAATAAACCTAAGATCCTTAGCCGCAGGCCACGCTGGCGCGACGCGTGTTGCGTCTGCGATGGGCGGGACAAGCAGTAATGCGGGGCGAACGGGAGGCGCAATGTTGGCGCGACCGGCGGCGTGCGCGTCAGGCGACCGCGACCAGCGGAGGGAATAGTACCTACCGCGGAAAATTCAACAAAATTTCCTCCGCTGGTCGCGGTCGCCTAACGCGCACGCCGGTTGCACCAACTTGGCGTCTATTCGTCTCGTATTAATGTTTTTCCCGCTCGTCGCGGACGCAGGACGCGTCGCGCCAACGTGGCATGCGGCTTAGTCCTTCTGTCGTCTTTGTATTTTCATTTTAGATTTACAAGAGTGAGCTGAGTGGTATATTAAGCTCATTAATAGATGACCCAGATCGTAAAAGGCGACTGACGGACTATAAACTGCATTTACATCCAACATCTCAGAGTAATGAGCTCACCACCTGCCACGCTGAACACATGTGCAGTTGGCATTTAGTGAAATGTGGACTGTGGCAGTGGACTGCTTTTGCGGTCCTCATTGCCTGGTCTCTGACTAATCCTTCGGGGAAAATAGTCGTGATTATGTATATGTATGTATTGTATAAACATATTAATTTGGCAAACGCTCCGTAGTCTGTAGTCGCCTCAATTTAATAAGGCTGCGCCAGGCCGCGCGGCGCGAAGGTGCTACGTTTCGCGCCATTAACGTCGCAACAATGAGATTCCTTTTCCTAATCACATTTGTAACAGTCGCGTCTCGCCATTACGGCAGACGTGACGTCACCTGAGAACAGAACTGTGCTACATATTACGTCACTCACCGGTTTTATTCATTTGTTATGAACAATCAATAATAGAGCTAGGTGGTGGCGGCTTATTGATAGAATACTATCAACCCCTCTCTTCCCTTGAGTGTCGCAAAAGGCGACTAACAGACTAAAGACTGCATACATACATCTAACAGCATGAAGCGGCGATGGGCTCACCACCTGTCACGCTGAGCTCATGTGCAGTCGCTATTTGGTGAAAAGCTGACTGTGGTAGAGGACTGATTTTGCCTAGTCTCTGACTAGCCTTTTGGGGATAATGGTCTTGATAATATGTGTGTTATGTAACCGGGATGTTGACAATAACCATTAATTCCAAAATCAGTTTAACAGCTGTTGTAAAGTGTCTCGTGCTATTGACTGACTACTAGTCAAATGTTTATAGAATACTAAATTAAATACTTTAATTAAATTCAATTACATTTGTGGGCGCGCGGCGTGTAATATTGTACGCTACATGACCTACTTACTTAATTTGTCTGGTTTATATCGTAGACGATTTATTTCACGAACAAAGTAGATAAATGATTTATCTAAATATAGCATCTACTTACGTATAACAACGTACCTATAGTACTGAAAAGGGGTCTATTTATAGGACTACAGTATGACTAAACAGTAAATTTAGAAATTCATATATTCATGTATTACTGATTCACGGAATGCGTGTTACCAAATTATGTCAATCACTATGAATGGCTCACCAATTATAGACTGACAATTGGTTTAGGCAAATCCTGTATGGCAACCAAATCTAAATGTATACAGGGCCACGTTCGGACGGTTCACAGGTTATTTAGTAATTATAGCCTGTTTCTAGAACACGATAAATTTCCACCTACACGACCGACGGCGCCGTGTCTGACAGACAATTTTAATCAATAAAACTAATTGTTGAGTTGGAAGTCGTTTTAAGTTTCTTTTGCGGTTACAGTTTTTCCAATTCAGTTTCTCACAATGATTTACTGAAATGGATCGCCTTTAAGAAACAGTTTTTAGTATTAAGAGTTAACAAAATAATTGAAATTAATTTATAATTTTACATACACATAATTTACATTTACATTTGACGTATATATGGGCCCTGTTTAATAAACGTTACAATTCGACAATTTTGTAAATAAGTGAAGAATTTGTTAAGTTCTATGACAAATGCTGTTTTCTAAACTTCTCAATTATGTAAGAATTTTACAAATAAAAATCTACAAATGTTACAATTACAAATGCTGTTTAAAAAACGTTTACATGTTTAGAAAACGCCTGTAGATTTCGATAAAATATTGTATCTACAAATTTGTACACTACTACACTAAATTGTAAATATCTGACACACGGCGAGTCCACCTCTCAAAATCGTACTACAATTTACAAAATATGTAGAATTGTATTTACAATTTGCGTTCAATAAAACAGTTTTCCCTACAAATATGTAAATTATCACCTGTAAATTGTAAATGTTTATTGAACAGAAATATGTGAATTAGTAGCTACAATTTTACAATTTTGTAGATTTTCAACCATGGTAGAATTGTAAATTGTATTCTTTATTGAACAGAAACTTGTAGAATTGTACCCTGTAATTTACAATTACTATTTACAATTTGTAAGTTTTATTAAACAGAGCCCTGGTGGCAAGCGGCGTAGCGGCTACAGTAACCGCTACAGGAGCTACGGGTCACAGTAACTTCCTTCACTGTACTACGCATGGCGTTGCGGCGCGCGGCGGCGAGCGGTAAGCGTTATTGCGTTATTCCTACTCTCTAAGCGAATCCAAAACTTCGTTAGCCCGCAAATTGTCGTACAATGCACGCGCGCTGCTGTGTTTTTCACCAGCCATTAGCGCAGTAGGTGAGAAAGAGGCCTAAGTGCTCGGCGCGATGCGCCGGCTCGGAGCATGTATAAATTGTATGGCTAGCCGCACACACACAATAATACTGTCAATAAAGTGCATATTGTCAATAATATTGTGTGTGTGCGGCTCAATATTATTGTGGATTTCCAGAAATTCTGATTACTGGCACATCAATATTGGGAGGAGCCAGGAATATTGACAATAATATTGACGTGTGCGGGAGCGCGGCAATATTTTAGTTGAAAAAAAGATTTCAAGACAGGCGGACGTTAGTTTTTTGTTCACGTTTACGCACCAAAAGGACAAAAATAGTGTGAATAATATTACTAATCTCACAGAAAAGCGATACTTGTTATTATGAATACATGGGAAACTTATCCAGAGCTGTGGAAAACATCCATCGTGATACTAAAGATAATAGTTTTTGAAAACTGCTATCTCTCATTCTCACGTAAATTTTAAAATCATGCTCTTCTGTAAGTCGTAGTTCAGTACATTAGATTCAAAAACCATCGCTTTTTCCTTGTTTTTTTATAACTTAAAATAAGTACAATAATCAATGCAACGACTTTTTTCTTTCTGTCCATTTTAAAACCGTGCGTACGGTCTGGGTCACCGTCGCTTTACCACTTTGCAGCGATTTTCGTATGAAGCGCACCGGCCGCCCGGGTACGTGCCCGTACCAAATAGACGACGCGGTGTGCAAGGGATTTTGACCTTTAGACTGGTAAAGCGACGGAATCCGCTATTGTACCTATTCTCGCGATAGCCTATAGGTACTCCAGCCAAACTCGAGAAAGAATTTAAACAAACCAAATTAGGGTCATCACAAATCTGGGCAAAAACGTATTTGTACTTTTCATATTATTTCCTAGATTACAAAATTTTACATAAAAATATATATAGTCCGCCATTGTACCTACACGAATGAAGTTGCTGAGCGACTGAGTAAAAATTGACAATAATATTGCGTAGTGTGTGCGGTACCATATTTTAATCAATATTATTGACAATCTCGTATTGACAATATTATTGTGTGTGTGCGGCTAGCCTATAATCAATGCGCGGCTGTCACATTACAACAAATCTATAATTGGCTTTGCACTGTTGTTCACGGGGCCGGATCCGATCGGGAATCCTTAGCAGATCATTTAATCTGGTATCGACTTCATCACTTTTTGTAAAAAAATTGTACATATATTTTTTTTTTGATTATTCTTGATTAATTTTAGACACTACTCTCAATACATACAGTTTAAAAATACAGCGTGTTTTCTAAGTTTCCTTTCGTCAGTAGCAAAACATAAAACCGTAAGTAAGGCATTTTCTTCCTTCAGCATGCAGGTGCTGTATATCAATAATGTTATAGTATCATTAGACACAAGTAATTCCAACTGTCGTTAAATATCATGCATATTTTATTAAAAGCGTCACATTGTATACTCGTCTCGATCGATCGTCGCAATAACGGAACATGACCTGTAATTATTGGACATTGCATTTCATTGTGCCGCTAATTATAGCACTAGCTCACACACACATCAGCATTTATGATATTTACCCTTACTTTGTAAATTGTTATGTTTCTATTTTCATATCTTTTATTTTTCTAATTCTATGTGCCACAAATTATACGAGTAGAACTACCTACTATGTTGGCGATGGTTGATGATGATGATTTTTAATATTCTCTTTTTTTGTGTTCTCATTTTGGTTTGGTTTTAGATATTGATAGATTATTTTAATTATATTTGAAGTACCTAATTAACCGAGTCGCGTGGCGGCGAAAGAATACTATCACCCCCTCTCTTCACTTGGGTGTCGTAAAAGGCGACTAACGGACTAAAGACTGCACATACATCCAACAGCATAGAGCGGCGATTGGGTCACCACCTGTCACGCTGAGCACATGTGGAGTTGCTATGTGGTGTAAAGTAGACTATGTTAGGGGACTGCTTTTACGGTCCTCATTGCCTGGCCTCTGACTGGCCCTTTGGGGATAATGGTCGTGATTCTATCTGTGTTAAGTAATCGGGATGTTGACAATGACCACCATTAATTCCACGATCAGTTTAACAGGTGTTATGTTATGTTGTATACCTACTTTTTTAATTTTTTAATCTGTGATTAAATATCTATCTGGCAATATCTGTCAACAAATGACAGTTGTACAGTCACTAGCTGTCAAATCAAACATGACGTGACGGCATAGTTGACATTTCTCTTTTTTTAAAGCAAAAGAATTGGTTTATGCAGCCACGTTAGATATTTTTAAATTAACATGTCTGTCTTTTGAAGACTCAGTGTTTCCATATTTAAAAAATATTAATAATTAAATAACTCTTATCCACGATTCGATAAAAATAAGACAAAACTTGGCTTAGGTAGCAAATAATATTAGTTTTACTTTATGACCAAATTCTATTGTAAACAAGTTTAGCATTTTTTTCTTTCAATTTTTTAAATTTACGGGACTTTCGATAAACTATAGTGCTACGGGACCAGAGAGCTGAGTGTAAGTTTGTAAAAGTGCAAACGTAACTATCGCGTTTGAGTTATTAAACGTAATTGCCACAAATACAAAACCATGGTGTTTAAACGTTTGTAAGTACGCTACGTACAGTACCAGAAGCATCTGGTGGTATTCTGCGGATACCATATAAAAACGGATGCGGCCCCAGTAATACGTGTGGGAAATGCGAAGACATACAACATCTATTGATTGAGTGTGGCAGGAATCGAGGGGAAAGGGAATCATTCATTAACAAAGGAGAATGACCAAACCAGCCTATTCGATATCTATTGCGTCTTAATCATTCACTTATCAAAAGTGTTCCTTTAGGTTATAATGATTACTGTTAAAAAAGGTTTTCTATACTGAACGCTGAACTGAACTGATTGTCATACGATAACAGTTGTCATAACCTCAAAATACCTAAAAAGTCGTAAGCTAAAAATGAAGATAGCTTCAAACTCCCGCATGATATTGTAATGTAATTTTTTCTTCATAATTCAGAGCATTGCTGCTATTGATTACTATTTATTTCATAAAAGCGCTGTGTTACGCTAGCTAGCTAAATCTAGCCTAACTCCCATAGTAAAAAAGTCATTCTCCTTTAACATTAACCGTTCGATGTAGGTATCATTCAAGGCATTTTACACAACCCAAATTCGGGTGTTGCTATAACTCTGTGTACCTTAATACCAATTACTACCTAATTTAGTGCAGTTTTGTGGTGAGTGACTCTTTCTTCCTTCGAATTATAATAAGTTTAAGAGTATAGTGTAGTGTTAATGGGATTGACATGTCAAGAGACAAAAATCCCTAAAAATAATAAAGATGAAAAAAACAGATGCAGCCCCGACCGACTGCATGCGGTGGCTTGAGAGAGATAGATGGAAGGCTAGCCCTTGCCCAGCAGTGGGACAACGTTATTTTTAATCTTGTGAAATTTTCTCTTCAATTGTTTTATAAAATCCAACGTTCACTATAAAGACTTGAGATATTGCACAAAAGATCCCAATGGGTCGACCGACATGCAAATCAAATAAAATCAAAATCAATTATTCAACATAAACCTTTACAGGCTTATTGAAGTCAAAAACAAAAACAACAGTTAACTAACGTGTAGTTAAATCTTAATAGCTAATCTTAATAACTAATCCACCTTTTCGGTTCGGATTTTGTGAGAGCCTTCGACTGAGAAGAACCTGGCAAGAAACTCAGGAGACTTTTCTTTTTTTTCCCATAAGTCACAGGTCTTTGAATCGTATACACAGCATGATTTTGATAAGAAATATACGTATATAATAACTAATAAGTTATACTGCACATGCACTATGTCCATACATGATTTACATAGTCTTCCACTTTATAATAGCCTTTGCTAGGGAGACCTCTGCAGGTCCCACAACGATAAGATTATATAAAGATAGCAATACTGTTATTCAAAAATATGCCTTTAAGCAGTTTAAACAAGCGAACAGAGATCTCGTAAAGAGACGTCGCAACTCAACAGCTTGTCTTTCGATTCGAAGCGCAGAAGCTAAAGTACTTACTTATTTCCTTTTCATGCAATGGAAGGGCGGGCTGTATGTCTTGCTTTTTAAAGGCGCTCTAAAGTATGCTACTTAGCGTTCGCCGTTTTGAAACTTTTGCAAGCAATGTAACAGTTAAGGCGAGTCACCGATAAATGCGGCAAAACTGTTTTGCTAGATCAAATGGTTTATGTATATACTATTAAATTATGCTCTTATAACAAATATATAATACAATAAATGATATTGCCTAAATAATGTGCTAATTTGCGCGATTAGATGTACTTTACTCGATTGTAAAAAATCCCGAAAACAGGCCAAATAAAAGTCTAAAACGGATTTCTTAATTTTTTTTAAATATTTATGCACTAAAGGCACAGAATAAATAATAGTACTACGTCTAAAGGGTTTACTCACTTTAAGTAAGTACCTACAAAGATTTTTAGATCTTAAAATCTTTTGAGGTAGCGTTGCCCAGCAGTGGAACAAGAATGGCTGGCTAAAAAAAGAAAATCATTTAGTTTGGTAACATTCTTTGCTCTGCTAAAATGGAAAACTAATTCATTGCATCTTTTATTAGTATTATTAGTTTCAAAAAGTATTGTTGCGTAAAACCTAATTAACTGCCGGGAGTTTTCAGTGACGAGTTCACAATACTTTCTACATTTTTTATTTATGTAGTTTATTTAGTATTTTATTTATACACAAAACAGAGTCTCAACAATAATTAAAAATAGAAATAACAGCACTTTTTTAACATAGGTATGCCTGATCTCCACTAAGTTGTGCAAACAGCATGCATAATCGAATACTTAACACTACATAAAAAAAACGACAGTATTAAACTACAGTAATAAAAAATCTAATAATAATTTTATAAAGTATCACTCCGCCACCGAGGTTAGACCTGTCGAAATTCTTCACCGCTTTTCGACTGTGTGTGAGACTGTGCTAGCTTGGGACCCCATCAAGACATCAGTTTCCGGTACAACGAACGCCTTGGCACAATGCGATACACACAATGCAGTGAGAATACGTCAAAACTGCACCGGGCGCTAGGCAAATCGGAGGAATTAGGAGGTTATGTCGGAGGAAATAAAAAATTAAAAAATACTAAGCCCTTATGAAAAAATGTGTCACAATTTTCTTTTGTCCGAATAGAGGCGAGGTTTGGCCCTTAGGAACCTTCTTAGATAGTATTTTGATGACTTACAGCAGAATCGAAGTCTCTTACAGCCGATATTAGTAAGCAATCTATCAGTTGTTTTGTCATTCTAATTTTACTTTACTTAACTCTAGTAGTTAAAAATTAGACAAAATTTGTATGAAGCTGATATTAAAAATGTCTAATTAATATTAAAAGTAAAGATAAGATATAGGACGCGGTGTTCCCGACAACTCGATGTCACCGGTAGAAATGTTCCGGCGGGTGCAGCACTTGTTCGGTCACCGCTCGCCGCGTCACGCGCATCCCTATAGGGCGCGGGCGCTGCTTAATAGTCGGTTATAATTCTATGGTCGTGAATATAACATAATGATGTAAGTATGTGTTTACTTGCTTAATTTAGTAACGCAACGTAATTAAGGTTTAATAAGTGAATTATGATATAAATACTTATTAGAAGTTATTTGTAAGGGTAACTTTAGAAAAAAATACTTTCGATAATTTTCAATAACTCCTCAGTGCAGCGACAATTGTATTTAAAAATATATTTAAAGAGGAAATATACTATTTTACAATTATCATGCAGATTGAATGAGTGTTGTAAGTTTACTTATAATAGATCTTTCTCTTTTTATAGTTTTTAAATAGGTACTGCAAAATTGACATTGAAAATTGAGTCATTTTGAGTTACAGAATTATTTTTTTATTGGCATTGTCGTTATACCTTCTACTATACATTTTTTTTTACAAACAGAGCACCTAGGTTTTGTAATCGCCTTAAAATTATGATACTTATTTAATGCATCGTTTTCGCTGCAGTTCTAGAACAGCAGCAAAAGCGAAAACGTACGTACCTACTTAAGTCTAGACTTAAGTAGGTAGGTACATGAGGCGGCGTTCGGCGGCGCTTTCCCGGTATTTCGCCGCCAATTCCCAGGCGAGAAACGCCTCGCTAATAAAACCCGCGCGGATATCGTCGCGAACATTTCGCGAATTCGTAAAGGCATTCAGAAGTATGGTTATATGCGATATTCCATTTTATCGGCGTCGCGATGTGACCGTGACTGAGCAGCGGGCTTTCTGGATTTTTAGATTCATGACTATATTTACCCCCAATGGGTTAGTCAGAGACTAGGCAATGAGGACTGCAAAAGTAGTCCTCTGCCATAGTCCATTTTTCACCAATTAGCGACTGCACATGTGCTCAGCGGAAAGGTGGTGAGCACATCGCCGCTCTCTGCTGTTGGCTTGGCTGTATGTGCGGTCTATCTATTCCGTTTCACCAATTAGCGACTGCACATGTGCTCAGCGTGAAAGGTGGTGAGCACATCGCCGCTCTATGCTGTTGGCTTGGCTGTATGTGCGGTCTATCTATTCCGCTAGTCGCCTTTTACGACACCCAAGGGAATAGAGGGGTTGGTTGTATTCTTTCAGTGAGGGCACTATAAAGTCAGGATAAAGATATAGTAATATTGTAGTTAATAAATGCGAGAATTACATTTCAAATCCTCACAATGCCTTTCAGAGGGTTGATGAATAATGTAACTAGTCCATTTGTGCAGTGCATGTGTAGACAATGTCATTGATCCTCTTCGTACGTTTGTGGGAGATGTTTAATGTGCTTATTTTGTGTGAGTGTGGTTTGATCTGCATATTGTTTGTTTCGTTGAACCAGTGTAGCGGTAACAAGCCCTTACTGTAAAACAGAGTTGGCTGATTTAAATCAAACTGATTTAAATCACTGAATTAAATCAGGTGATTTTTTTAAATAATAATCATTGATTTAAATCAATTTAAAATGTTATATTATCTTTAATGAAAATAATAATAAATAAGCATACTTAGTAGTTTCTAACAATAAAATACTGTCAAAGGGATTACACAGAATTAGCAGACTCAAAAATAAAATTATAAAAAAAGATTTGCATGCAAGCAAAACAAATCAGAAATCAGTGTGTTTTGTGTGAAATCAATGTAATTTTTAAAGTGATTTAAAATAATCAAGAAATTTTAAAATTTAATAATTTAAAGTATTTGTGTCACATAGCTTATTCAATTGTCATACTGATAATAATGCATTTGGTTTTGTCACATAAAAAACACATGATTTTTGAAAAAGAAATACCTATTTTTTTTTTAAATCATGATTTTATCCAACCCTGCTGTAAAACTAATACATACATAGAATCACGACTATTATCCCCAAAGGGTTATTCAGAGACTGGACAATGGGGACCGCAGAAGCAGTCCACTATGCCATGGTCCACATTTCACTAAATAACGACAGCACAAGTGCTCAGCGTGACAGGTGGTGAGCCCGCCGCTCTATGCTGTTCGATATATATGTAGTCTTTAGTCCGTTAGTCGCCTTTTACGACACCTTTTACCTACATATTATTACGGATACATACCTATACTTGTCGCAATGTCGGTGTTGTATACAAAGGCCATATCAAATCTGTTGAAACTAATAATTATACCATTCCTCAAACACGCCCGTCGTCGGCTCAGGGTGTTCGTAATAAGTATATTATTGTGGGGAGCCTGTTGAGCCGCCACACGACACGGCTCGCGAAACTAACGGTCGAAGAAAACATACTGATTCACCATTGGCCAGACCACACTACGAGTACACAACATGAACTCCTACATCAGGTCGACAAAGCGTAATTGTCGACCTGATGTAGGAGTTCATGTTGTGTACTCGTAGTGTGGTCTACGTTCTTAGGCTACCGGAGCAGGCTGGCCGTGTGCCTAACAGTCTCCATAGTGATAAAAAAGGTAAATAGTAAAGTACTGCCTAAATACTAATAATCTTATAATAATAAAAGTAATTAGTTGTATTTAAATAGTTTTAACCAATATACATTGATTTCAATTAATGTTTTTTATATATTTTAGCGTTTTATTAACTCTTAAATATACTTAAGTAAAATTTTTAAACCATGAAAAAACACGACAACCTCAGGCGGGAATCGAACCACGCACCTTCCGCATTCCGGGCTGCTGCCTTAACCACTCGGCTACCGAGGTCTAGTTTTCACCCGTCGAAATTTGTCAGCACTTGACGCTTATATTTCTTTTTGTTTCTTTTGGTCAAAGATTTTAATTAAATTTATTTTGCATGTCTGAAAAGACTAAAAGTGAAATTCAAGAATGAATAATATGTATGACTATCAAATAACTGTAACTAGCACTTTTAATGCAAATAAATTATTCTATTGTACTTCTTCTTCTTTCGTGCCGTTGGTTCGTACAACAACTACTCTGTATATTGTACCGTATATATCATGGGGAGTGTTCTGAGGAATTGTTCGGCTTGATCCCGGCCGCTGATTTCCTTCACCGCACTACACGCAATCGACTGTCATTCTATCCACATCACCTTGATGGATGGCGGTCTACTACTGTGCGTTTTTCAAGAAATTTCTTGCCTCGAACTACAGTGTTGTGGAACCAGCTCTCGGCGGCGGTATTTCCGGGCCGTTACGACTTAGGGATCTTCAAGAAACGAGCCTATTCCTTCCTTAAAGGCCGGCAACGCGCCTGCGATTCCTCTGGTTTTGCGGGTGTCCATGGGCGGCGGTGATTACTTTCCATCAGGTGACCCACTTGCTTGTATGCCTCCTTCTGCTATAAAAAAAAACAAAGATTCAACTATTATTATGTGATTGGCCCAGAAAGTAGATCTATCGCTGCATCCGTGGCTGCCATAAGCTCATCCGTGCTGCACGCATGTGGGGCCAGCGGGCAAGAGAGCAAGTTCTGTCCCACAGCTGGGCAAAGGCCATTGAACTCAAGTGATCATCACCACGATTGGTGTGTATTGGCTTAAGTTGGACTTTCACGGTAGAGCCATTTGGCGTGACTCCAAACGACTTAAGTCAAATGAATGGACGCCAAACATATATCCCGGGACTTCTTTGCGAGAAAGTGAAGCGTCATGTCTGCAGTTTTGTTTTATTTTCTATAATTTGTGTTTTGTCGAATATTAATGTGAAATATGGTGGATTATTTACTGTTAAGTGGTCGTGAACGTGCATGAGTGTTGGCAAATAAAGCAAAACAGTGCAACACCACTTTTCAAATTCTCTCAAGAAGTCCGTGTGAGACCTCAATAAAGTCCCACAGCTTTAATGAGTCTCGAGGGGTTAGGGGGAAAATCATTTACTATTAAACGTTCATTATTACTCAGTATCATCCACTTAATGTAAAGAAAATAATAATATTAAAAACTTGACACTGGCTAAATGTGCTGATCGCACGAAGCCATTATTTAAGAGAAAAAAAAACATATATCTTATTCACGATCACTCCAATTTTCTTTCATTTATGTGTTTGACAGGGCCGAAAGACGTTTGATATGAGTTCAAAATGGATGTGGGTTCAGGCATTCACGAGCAACCGCGGAGCGACGCCACGGCCACAGAATAAATAATTGCCACGGCCCAGAGCGGTGGATTTTGGCGCGCATAGAAATCCTGAGTTTAACATTAGTCCAAACGGGTTCCACACTCACGATCAAACTTTGGATGTATATCACGCCATTTGACGCGATGACGCGACCGTCACCACGCTTGCCTAATGCGGGTTGGTGGTCCCAAAAACCCGACTGGGAATTGAACCCTGGACCTCCGTATATGGAGCAGAGCGCTTAACCACTCTTTTTTTATTTTTTTTATTCTACAACAGGTATACCTTCATCTCACCTGATGGTAAGTGACGATAAGGCCGAAGGTGGAAGCGCGCTTCACCCGGAATCCTCAACCACTGAGGAACTGGCTATCTTATCTCAAACTGTCGGAACACAACAACGCTATAAACATCGTTGTTATGGCGACAGACTTAGATAAGATGGTGGTAGCTAGCCGGGCGGACTTAACAGCCCTACCACCAACCAAACCGAGCACACAAAGATGTACCCCCCGCTGGGAATCGAACCCGAGACCTCTGGGTCTAAAACCGGTGGCTTAGCCACTAGACCACAGAGGCGGTTAACACTCGCTCGCTAGCTTGCTGCTAACTTACCATTTGCTAGGGTATGCTATTAATAAAGCCCACAGGAGGTATCATTGGGCTATAAAGCAATCAATCAATAACGAGGGCATAAAGTTAACTGGCTTGTCGTTAAACTTTTATTAGTTTATATAGTAAATACTTATTTATTGAATTGTAAACACTACCTATTTCGATTATTGTATCGTATTTAAGGACCACATATAAACACTATACGATTAAAGTAATAAATCACTCTTATATTATAAAGGCGAAAGTTTGTTAGTGTGTGTGTTTGTTACTCTTTCACGTAAAAACTACTCAATGGATTTGGATGAAATTCAGCATACAGATAGTTTATAACCTGGAGTAACACATAGGATACTTTTTATCCCGATATTCCCACGGGAACTGGTACCACGGGGGTGAAACCGCGAGTGGCCGCTAGTCAAAAAATAAGTAACTATCACTTACATACCTAAATACGGTATTGAAAGTTGTTTTGATTTGACATGTGTTTGACATACAATCACGAATATTATCCCCGAGGGGTCAGTCAGAGACTAGACAATGTGGACCGCGCGATCAGAATCCTACTAATATTATAAACGGGAAAGTTTGAAAGTATGGATGGATGTTTGTTACTCTTTCACGTAAAAACTACTGAATGGATTTGGATGAAATTCGGCATACATTTATAACCTGGATTAACACATAGGATACTTTTTATCCCGACATTCCCACGGGAACGGGAACCACGAGGGTGAAACCGCGAGCGGCCGCTTGTAATAACTAAAGCATAGAAGGAGTGCTATGACATTTGAGTGGGCACTCCGTTTGGTCACCATTCGAATTACATTTGTATAAGTCGCTTTTGAATTTTGTATCATAATAAATGGTGACCGGTTTTTGTTTTCGCTAGTCATTTAACGTTTTTAGCAACTTCTATTGTCTCTTTCCTTTCAATGTTTACGGCCCATTTGAAAAAATAGGACAACTATACGAGTCTCCATTAGACTTCTTCTATGCTTTAGTTATTATTCTATGACCGCGCCATATCTACGGCACACTAAATAATAATTGAACATGTGCTCAGTGTGATAGGCGGTGAGCCCATCGCCGCTCTATGAAGCGCGTTGCTACCTTCGGCCTTAACGTCACTTACCATCAGATGAGATGAAGGCGAAGTGCTTAGACAGGGTGTCCGAGATATCGACGTCAAGCCGAAACCGGGTGATAGGCCAAGTTATAATATTTATCAGAAAAATATAAAAAAATGTAAATCACGTATTTTCAAAATTAAATACATTTTTAAATAATCCAAAAAATTTCACTTTTTACCCAACCAAATATTCAAAATTAATATTTCGCCCAGCTTTAACATACTGTACTGAAAAAATATGTGCTATGGGAATTTGGCAAGTAACTTCAAAAGTTGGCGCATTTAATAAGGATTCCAAAATGGTATTATATACCTACATCCTAGATTATAAAAAAAAGAAAATACGTGACTTGGATTTTTTTCATATTTTTCTGATAACTATTATAACTTGGCCTATCACCCGGTTTCGGCTTGACGTCGATATCTGGGACACCCTGTAAACTACCCGTAGTCAATAAAAAAATGTAGACTTAAGAGGGCTTACTCATTTCTGTTTCCCATACACTTCCAAGTCGAATTTTTAAAAACCATTTAGTCAATTTCATCAAAACTTTGCATGCTAAAGTAACATACAGAGATCTAAATAGTTTGTTGAAAACATTTTTAAAAAACGTATAACTAAGTTAATGCCATTTTAAACTTTTTATAGTGGGATTTAAAATTGCAATAACTCAGCTAAATAAACCTTTTTTAAAAATGTTTTTAACAAACTATTAAGATCTCTGTATTTTACTTTAGCATGCAAAGTTTAATCAGTATTGGCTTAACGGTTTTTAAAAATTTCGACTTGGAAGTTTGTATGGGAAACCGAAATGCGTACCCTTAAATCTTTTTTGTAACGTCTTTACATATTTCTTACGCGTTTGATCCATTTCCAACAGTCTAATAGAATAATACATATTCACTGTGATCGATCTGTTTGTTTCCCATATTGATTATGTGAGGGACATGTAACATTTACATAAGTAAAATAATGAGCCTGCGTGTAGTGAATAATAAATAAATGGAATGTTGGAACATTTTATTTTCGATTTGAATCATTGCTTATAATAGGCAATATTATTATGTATGATGGTATATTAATATAAGTAACTAACGGTGCTCTGATAAGATTTCTGGCTATGAAAAATGGTCAATACACAAGCCAATGAAGCAAATAGAATTTAAACGGTTATTTATAACATTGTTAAACAACACATCCAATAAACGTTATTTTATTTTGCTGGATTTTATGATAAAGGTATAGTGGAATTTTATTATTTTCGACCCTTTGCAGTATATATAATTTATTTCACAGTAATTTTTTGTCGGTTTTTAACGACTTCCATCTTACGACAACAACCGGGACCAACAGCTTTGCGTACCTTCCGAAGTACGGCGGATCTAGAGATTTTTTTTTAACTTGGTCACCTATTTAGTCACCCGGCATTGTGACAGTTACACCCCTTTGTCTGTCAAAAAGACTCCTAGAGGTTGCGAACAATAAAAATTCTATAGTGTCTATGGCCCGACAAGTTGGTGCGCGACCTATACGCGGATCAATTTCTTCCGCGGTAGCATCTGGCACTGATTTGGCTTTACAAATATTAGTTACTTACATTAATATTAACCTACCTTGGACAAGAAAATTTATGTTTGTAGGTAGGTAGTCAGACAAATCAGTGCCAGACGCTACCACGGAAGCAATTGATCCGCGTAAAGGTCGCGCACGAACTTGTCGGGCTTATAGTATTACGACAGCTGAGCTCTTAACTGCTTTGCATGGAGCTTCTCAATTACCAACATACAACAAGTTATATTGCGGGTAACATTCAAAAATGTCCAAATAACATTTCGCCATCGAACCCCACACAATAGGTCAGGCAGCAGTCACCCATCCGCACCGCTGAAGGTAGTCTAAAATCGATACAAGCCGCGCGCCGCGGCTCCGCGTGCAAGGACGCGGCTTACGTCACAAGTACCGTCTGCCCAGGGGCCGCGACAGCCGTAACGGGCACAGCCAGCGTTAGTGCTGAGCGGGTTCAGCACGAGAACTAAACTGCCTCGTGGAAGAGAAAAATAAAAGTTTTGTACCCACATACAAGGTACAATACTTTCCCTTTATTAAGAACAGCTAACGACAGCACATTTAAAATTCCTAATAACAAATATAATATTTAAGTATGTGTCTTTTCGTAATATTTGATTATTTGCATTAAAAACGCTCAAATAAAGTCAAAGGTTACGAAACGAAAAAGAAATCTATTTCAGGCGGGAATCGAACCCCTGCGTTGACCACACCGCGGAGTGTTCAACGCAGCTCCAGATTGCGAAGGATGTGGGTTCGATTCTCATCTGATGGAGACATTATTTTTTCAACGTTTCGTTATCTCTTTGTGCATATTATTAATATGCAGTAAGAATACAGTAAGTGTCTTATCCAAAGTAGTACTTACGCTCGTACAATACTAGAACTTGATTAATATTTAAATTGGATATTTCATGATTACTAGTCACATAACAATAATAATGTAAGTTAAGATATTGAAACGTTGAAAAAAAATTACCTCAGGTGGCAATATAGTTGTTTTTTTTAACGTTTCAATATCTTAGAGTATTTTTGAGCGGTTTTTCAATATCTTAGAGTATGTTTGAGCGGTATTAGTAATAATGCTCTAAGTGTTGATGGTAAGCCCCCAGGCAGCCAATTCTCAGTTCATGTGATTTGCCATCGAATTTGATATTATATCAAGCGTCTTGTATCAAACGAAAATATTACAAAAATCCTCCATTAATAGAGAAAATTGTATTCTCAGGTCTATTCGATATAAAACTCGATACGATATCGGTGAAAGGCGCTACTTCAATTGCAAACAAGTTCCATTTTCTTGATTATACTTTTAATATAATCGAGGAATATATATTTTACTTATTTTATTTTATTTGCTATTCAAACCATTGCATATATGGTTAATGTCTGTAATATACTCGTAATACTTTATTTTATGTAAATTTATGAGCTGCAAAGCAAAGAAAAAGACAAATTGTTTAAGTGTTCATAAAACAAATAGAACGCAAGCATGTCAACTTGTCAGACTTTTTTATTTACGCTTAGTGATTGAGGTTATTTAATCATAAATTCGTAAAGGTCGTGTTATTATAATATTCTACATTAGTCGATAATTAATTAATCATTGAAATGAATCACTTTTTTACGGATTAACTCGCGTTTCATTTATATGTACATAGTTTTTTACATTATCTGACGTTTCGAACCCTTTACAGGGTCCGTGGTCACAGGGATAAATTAAACGAGAGTTAATCCGTAAAGCAGTGTTACATTTCAATGTGTAGTGCTCGCTTAAACCTCAGAAAACAAAAGGATATCCAACAAATCCACAAAAGATGAGACTCATCCAACTTTTTCAACTTCGATAGCGACATTTTTAATAAAATTGAGTATAAAACAATGAAAATGCAAGAAAATCTAAAATATAGCTTGAAACTTTTGCAATATCTTATTTTTATTATTTTATTTTTATTTTAAATAGCACAGACGATAATTTGTATCGGCTACGCTCTCAGAATAATAACTATTATTCTATGGCTACGCTTGACCACTCGTTGCATATCGAGTGCTGGCATTGGATAAACATCACATTTGATATCACGAGAATACCGAATGTCGAGATTTGGTGATATCCGCTATGTTTTTTCGATAAAAATCAAGTTGGAGATCAATAATCAAAGGCGCGAGAATAGGCCCCCTGGCCTGTTTCACGCCGCAGTAAACGCGAATAAATAGTTTCACGGTCGACGCACCCAAACTATCCTTTTTCTAGTACTAGCATAATATAAATCTATGGATGTGAACACATCGCTTAACTAAATTCTACAAATCTATTTATTAAAACGTAGGAAACAAACAAAAGATAATACTCTTCATAGATGCTGGTCGGTTGTTTAAATGTTCATACTTACAATTCATCTATTTACAGGGTCTAACAAAATACATATAAACCAACGTTTAAGTGCGGTATCTATACATCATTCTGAATACAATGACAAAAAATGGGATCCAGTTTTATAGTGATTTTTCAAAGTTATGTTTTCTAACAAACTAAATCAATTAAAATAATGCACATCATGAAACATGCTGTATCTTTACAAACACGTACGCAAGCATCAATAAAAAGATAGCTCAGTGTTCTCCGAGTTTAGTGTGCATGTTCGGCTATCTTTGTGTGCGTGTAGTACAGCTGGAAGGGTTTGGAAAGGGTGTATTTTTTGGTGAATTTCCTATGATTATGTTTTGTTGATTATCTCGGTAACGAGCTTGTAGTTTCGGACCAAATTTGGTGAGCATGCTTAGTATGATGTATAGATACTCCCCTTAAACGTTCGCTTATTGATATTGTTAGACCCTATATATGAATAAAAATCAATCGCTATGTACTTTGAGAACGGCTGCAAGTATTTGGCGGTTATATTTTTGTTGTCTTTGTAATTGGCAAGACAAAGTTTGTGTGCAACGAAATGTTTGGAAATTCGTCACAGGATACATACAGGGTGTTCGCGCGAACGAGGTCACCAACGTTCCGCTAGTTAACTATAAAACTGCTAGTTACATAATAACTGCAGCGAGCGCCATGGTAGGTAACACGCAATGCTACTTCAAGACATACACATACATATAAACACGACTATTATCACCGAAGGGTTAGTCAGAGACTAGGCAATGAGGACCACAAAAGTAGTACTTTTTTTTTTATACTAAGCCCGGCAAATGACCCCACTCCACCTGATGTTAAGTGGAAATGAGGTCCAGGCGCGAGGACAACAGCTGGTGCAGCGTAAGAGACGTAGCATCAGTCATCCTCACTCTGCCGGCCCACAAAGTGCTTCTTCACGCCTCGTTTGAAGGACCCTATGTCATAGGTAGGAGGGAATACGTGTGCTGGTAGACTATTCCATCTTTTGGAAGTGCGGCAAAGAAACGAGTCACCAAATTTCTTTGTGCGTGATGGAATGTTAGAGACTGTAAATTGGTGACTCCGGAGAGCAGCACGCGTACTCCTATGGAGGAAGGGAGAAGGAGGGATGAGGTCAAAGAGTTCTTCAGAGCACTCGCCATGGTATAAACGGTAAATAGTCCTCTGCCATAGTCCACTTTTCACCAAATAGCGACTGCACATGTGCTCAGCGTGAGAGGTGGTGAACTCATCGCCGCTCAATGCTGTAAGATGCATAAGCAGTATATAGTCCGTTAGTCGCCTTTTACCACATTAAGGGTGGATTCGACCAAACTAGAATAAGACTTACTCCGAGATTAGTCTATACAAATTCGGCGTTTAATCTAGTTATAAGACCTTATTCCAGTTTGGTCGAATCTTCCCTTAAGGAAAGAGAGGGGGTGGTAGTATTCTAAAGCCGACACGCGACACGGCGAATTGCAAATCACCTAAAATAAGAACAAACTAGAAAGTGTGGGTAACGCTACGTGCGTGGAACGATTAACTACGAGTATTTATCGGCCAATTTGTGGCGTGGTCCTGACTTTAAATTTGCGCGGGGGTCGTTTGATTCCTTTGCCTAACGTTCGTTTCCTTTCACCATTTTTTTCTGTCGCATTGGAATTAGTGGTTATAAATATTGCCATGCGTACATCATAGACTTATAAACGTCCCAACCCGACCAGCCCCCTTACTCTCGAAACCGATTGCTATTGGATCGAATTGGTATTGTGTATTTTCGTATTTTTAAGTTACGACACCAGCGCTAATTTGGATTCATATTGGGTGAACTAAATGGCATTGAGATTTGTATTTTTTTTACGCAATATGAATCCATATTAGCTCTGGTGTCGTAACTTAGGAATACGAAAATTCACAATACCAATCCGATCCAATAGCGATCGGTTTCAAGAGTAAGGGGGCAGTATTGATCAGGAAATGTCGTGCCTTTTAACATAAATGGAAGCGCAAATAAATAAGATACATACATTACGGTCAAGCCTCGCCATGTGCTTGTTGTCCATGTGGGAAACTCTATGCCCAGCAGTGGGACGTTTATAGACTATCACGTTTAAAATTGTTATAATAAAAAGTCGCAGGTCAAAAATATCCCAAAACGATAAACATGTATAAAGAATGTATGCGCATGTATGACAGTAAATGGTGCAAGAAGTGTGTGAGAATTAGGATTGCCACCTTATTTTAGGACGAATAAAGTATTTTTTTCATTTTGTTAGAACAAAAATAAAGTACATAGCATAAAAAAGAGTAAATATTTATTTGTCCTTATAAAAGTATTTTTGTTGCTCTTTGCGACATTTAACAAATACTTGTCTTTCTTGAAGATATTTACAGTTTCTTTGCAATCAAAATTCTGTGGATACCAGTTTCTTTAGGGCTGATTTTTCCATTCTCAGATAAAACTTATCCGTCTGATAAAGTATTAGGTGACCTACCGGAAATGTCAGCTGTAAAAAGAGAAAAGACATGATTTGACAGTACATTTTCAAATTGGTTGTTTAATACTTTATCTAACGAATAAGTTATAACAGAAAAATCGGCCCTTAGTCTCATAAGTACTCATAACCAGGTAACCAGCCAGTAACAGTTTCACGTAAATAGAGTATCATTATAGCGTAAAGCGAATTACATACTACGCAGATACGGTAATATTTTATCTGCGTACAAAAACTTATTTATCTGAAAGCATCACACACTAAACAGATACGATAATATACGAGACGATACATTCACTCGGAATCCTTCACACTGATGCCGATACGGCAGATGTTATCTGCAGTTAAATTTGTAACGCAGATAAAAATCTCACCACACAATAATAATCTCACTGTCGGTATATGTCGGTGCTCACAGATACTGTACGATAAAATATAAATTATCTGCGCTGTGTGTGTTGGTTCATATGATTTATATAGAGAGCGATATTGAAAGATATCTGCTCAGTTACAGATATCTTACCGTATCTGCGTAGTGTGTGATTAGCCTAGGTACTTTATTGGTGTCGTAGATTATAAAGAAGGTACGCATACTTGAAAAAGAGGACAATACTCCATTTTAGAGTACGGGTGGCAACCCTAGAGGATCGTAGCAAATGGAAAGCTGTTAACCCCTCCGAGGAACGGGCGTAATGTATGTATGTTTTGTACAGTCAGCATCAAAAGTAGCTTAGCATATGAAAGTTTCAAATGATTGTTACGGTTGAAATGACCAGGGGGGTTACTCTTGAACGCAAACTCAATCTTAATACAATTCCAATGCGATTAATATGTATCGATATTGGGATAAGTAAAGATAATTCCGGAACGCCATCTCGATAATAATTTGTTCAATCAATTTCCACACAATTTAATTCCAATGTGGCGCTATTGTCGCTTACAAAAGTGCCATTTGACATTTTTTAGATTTGTGATTGGAAATTGATTAATGCAATTGTGTTTCAAAAGTAAGCCTACAGAATTGTCTGACATAGCTGTTGAGTCAAAAGTACATGACCGTCACTATATGTAATTACAGAGAAGTTATAATTATGAACACAAAAAATGTCATATAATTCTGAAATGTTAAATGATGAGTATGTAAAAACACTTACACGTGACTATTACTTTTGCCACCTTGTTTTTGTTCAGTTACTTTTGATGCTGACTGTACGTATGTATAAAGCGCCATCAAATTCCTCGGAGACGACTATAGTTTAACAAACAGATACCTACGTTAAAACAACAATATGCACGATGACTACCCAAAAAGTTTCTAATTAAAGGTTGTGCTGGCACAGATTAAATAATAGTTGTCTACTATATCGGCTGTAGCGCGAGACGGAACAAAGTTGAGACCATCTGTTCCTAAAGTAGAAGTTAGGACGGAAGGAGAACGGTTCCTTGAAAATTTTGATTATTTGCGGTACAAAATTGGTTATATTTCATTTCTTTACTTTACTATTCATCATCATTATCATCATATCAGCCCGCAACCACCCACTTCTGGATATAGGAATCCTTTAAGAGGGTGCCGCGCGATCGCAAAAAACTGACATAAGTCTCTTAATGAACTTCAAAGCAAAATCAATCATATTGACATTTAAAATTAGAACAAATCTGTTTTGAAGTTTCAGACCTAGTAATTTGATTAGAGCAATGTTTTTATTCTGCGACATGGACAAAACCATCACGCGCTTGTGTTAAAAAGTAAAATTTATTTTTTTAAGTTGGGGGGTGACCTGCGGAATATCAATACAAATATTTTCATGTAAGAATTATTGTTTCATGCGTAAAATTGAGAAAGTTGTCGAAGAAAAATGTTTTTAGGAGTCATTAGTTGTTTCAATTTCAACAAAGCCACGACCTTGTGCAATGATCAGACTAGCTTACGTAAGTTCTTTTAATGTATTTAACTAATTCAGCGCATAGTACAAGTAACTAAAAAATACGTAAATTTTCATTCAGGATCCCCTTAATATGTGCCAGTCCCTTCTGTTCTGTGCCGATCTCATTCCGGTGCTGCCAACGACCCTGACGATGTCATCAACCTAGCGTGCCTTCGAACGTCCCCGATTTCTTTACTATTATTAAAAGAAAATACAAACACTAACGGACTAAGTACTGCACATACATGAAACAGCATAAAACGGATGATCAGGCTGAGCACATGTGTAGTTGTTTTGGTGAAACGTGGACTGTGCGAGTGCACTGCTTTTACGATCTTTGGGAATAATTTTCTCGTGAGTAAATTATTGACGAATTGAGTAGTAGGCGAACGGCAGAATGCAAAATGGACGAATTGCGTATTGGCCGTACGGCTAACAAATCTATGTAGGTGCCTCTATGTTCTTTTCTTTATTCGGTTTACAGATAGTAAAGCCCTAGAGTTACATTGTTTACAAGTACATAGTTTACCCGGCTGTAAAAGCTGCGAGGCTTTTATGGGGTTAACGGTCTAGATATCCGTGGGATTAGTTGTACAGTGATTTTTAAAGTGAGCGTGAATGGTGAAAATGAATCGCGTTTTACCTGAAATCTTCAACCACTGAGAAACTGGCTAACTTAAGGGTTGCTTCACACATATCAGTGAAGTCACAGTTCCGACACAGTAGCGGCACAGTGAAAATATTCTTTCATACATCATCATCAGCCTATAAACGTCCTACTGCTGGGCACAGGCCTCCCACGTGAACAATAGCACGTGGGGATATTGGGCCATAACCCACCACGCTGGCCCAATGCGGGTTGGTGGGTTTTAACGACTGTCATCTTACGACAACAACCGGGACCAACGGCTTAACGTGCCTTCCGAAGCACGGAGGAGCTCGAGATGTTTTTAATTTGGTTACCCATCCAGCGACCCGGCATTGCAAAAGTTGCTTAGCGTGCAAGATCGCAAGTCGAACGCGCTAGCCGCTGCGCCATCGAGCTCCTCATATATTATTTCATACATCTCCATGAATTTTGTCAAAACGAATACGTCCGTGATTTGCAGGTGGCGGCACTGACACTGAGAGCATTATCACTGACAAGTGGGATGCGTTCATAGAGAATGTATGAAAAACACTGTGCCGGAACTGTGGCTTCACTAATGCTATTAACATTGTTACGGTGCCAGACTTTAGGTAAGATGGTGTAGCTAGCCAGGCGGACTTAACAAGCCCTACCACTCCACAAACCAATTACTGCACTGCTCGCTGGGAATCGAAGCCCTCTGGGTCTTGCTCTTGGATCGGTAGTTTAGCAACTAGACCACAGAGGCGATTAAAACCCTTAGATCTAAATGAACTTTGTTCGTTTGTCTCGCAAGAACTCGATTACCAATCCGATTTGACTAATTTTGATCCTGAAATATTTGTGAAGTTCAGGAAAGATTTCAACGGTGAAAAAGTCCTTAAAAAAACTATAAACATAAATAGACGTCGTGTAATATAGGTATAAAATATTAATTGGTTGCTAAAAAACTTTTTGCAGTTTTCTTACTTTTTGTTCGCGATATTTATCTTTTTCCTGTCATTTGAGTTGTCGTGAATTGGCGGGAAAGTGAAGCGTCATGATGTCTGCAGTTTTGTTTAATTCTATAATTTTTGTTATGCCGAATATTAATGTGAAATAATGGTGGATTATTTACTGTTACGTTTCCGTGAACGCGCATGAGTGTTGGCAAACAAAACAGTGTAACATCACTTTTCAAATTCTCTCCAAGAAGTCCGTGCGAGATCTCAGTAAAGTCCCACATCTTTACTGGAACTCAAGGGGTTTGGGGGGAATATCATTTAGCATTCATAATAATATTCATTTTAACATTCTCATTAGTTTAAGCATAATCAATGAACTGTCATATTACGACTAAAGGACTAGTATCCATGGTCACGAAATAAATTTAAAAAAAAACGTCGGTCGGGTCGACTAGTCACTTAAAAAAACTAGATGCACTTTCAACGCTCTAAAAACGTCTGAGTTAAAACATAAATAAAAACAGGCGGTTCTTTAGCAGCGGTCGTCAGTGCTAACAAGGGTCAAATTGCAATGGCCTGTAAGAGCGACCTACCCACCTACTCCCAACACAACGAATGGCGTATGGCTGGGCGAATATTAGCTTAGTGTCGGTGTCGCGGCGTGATTGACGTGGACACCGGCTCGGTCGATACGGATAAGTAAGACATACATAAATATAATCACGACTATTATCCCCTAAGGGTTAGTCAGAAACTAGGCAATGAGGACCGTAAAAGCAGTCCTCTACCATAGTCCACTTTTCACTTAAATAGCGACTGCACATGTGCTCAGCGTGACAGGTGGTGAGCCCAACGCCGCTCTAAGCTGTTGGATGTATGTGCAGTCTTTACTCCGTTAGTCACCTTTTACGTCACAAGGGAAGAGAGGGGGGTGATAGTATTCTTTCACCGCTACGAGACACGGACTCGAATGAAAATTGAGGCACCGACTGCGCCATTTATTCTCAGGTTTTCACTTTCCCAATTTTGCACATGCCCTATTTTTCACATTTCCAGATCTTCACTTTCCCTATTTGTCACATTTCCAAATCATGACATTGCCAAATTTTCACATGCTCAGTTCTTCACTTGTTACACAGTTTATGCCCAAATATTAAAATTTTCTTTTCTTAACATTTCAGTTTTTTACATTCCCCATTTATCAAATGCCCAGTTGCTCAATTTCCCAATTCTTCAAAACCCCTACAAATGACAAGTACAGTCTCAGCAATATGACTACGTTAATAATAATAATAAACTTTCCTACAATCACACCAATTATCTAGCCCAAGAGAAGCTTCGAAGAAACTCGTTAAATGGTTACTAGACAACGGATAAACATACTTAAAATACTTAAATACATACTTATTATACATAGAAAACACCCAGACTCGAGACAATTTAGAAAAACAATAATTTCTAAATTGACCCGACCGGGGATCGAACCCGGGACCTCAGAGATGGCGACACCATGAAAACCGGTGTACAAACCACTCGACCAAGGAGGTCGTCTAGTCGTTGATTTTAACTAACGTGTATATTGTGATATACTTATTAATTGCAAATAGTAAATTATTCATGATATTTCGCCCGGCAATTTTGCTTTTTGTCAGTTTATTAAGAGAAGAGAGCAAATATCCAGATTTTCGTATTCGGCAAAGTCAATTGCATTGCTCTAGGAAAAAACGTAAAACAGGGATTGCGAACAATAACCAAATTAAAAAATTGGTTGCCTGTAAAGTCGGTATACGGGCGAAAGTTTTACGTGACAACGACTTTGAGTGGTAAAATAATTTTAATGTGAATATTCATTCGTATAGTAGGAAGAAGGATGAAATAATAGTAACAATTTAAAACAGTGGAAGGGACGCGTGCCTTTCACTTTTTATGTCTGTCTCTCTCGCTCTTAGGCGGGCTAACCATGCCCGAGTGGAAGGGACGCGTGCCTCTCACTCGCTCTCATTGTGAGCGCATAACGTGAGCGGAGCGTAACGCAGTTTCTTGAAGTGTCACCCGGCAAACCAATTTTTAAGACGTTGTCACGTCAAAATATTGTTAATGACTGCAACATTGGAAAAAAAGAAGTAAGTACTCGATTGTTTAGATCGATTAATTAAATTACCAACAAAAATTATTATCATTATCATTTTACAGCATTGTTAAATAGTAGTGATAAAAGAAAAAAATATATTTAATTGATTAAAGTTTTAGATAGGAAGATAATGTTTTTTATTTAGTTAAACAGCATTGAGTAAGGAGTTGGTTATTTTATTGTTCTATGAAAATTCTATTTTTTTACTGATAATAAATTATTTGATTTTAAAATGACTGTTTTATTGTTTTTTAGTGAGTAGTATAATTCTGTGATTGTACTTTACGGGACATATTGACAGTGTGCAGAATTGGGCATGTGAAAAACTGTGAAGAACTGGGACTGTGAAGAATTGGGCTTGAGCAGAACAGACAGTAAGAAGAATTGGGCATGTGAAGAACTGAGCATGTGAAAATTTGTCAATGTGATGATCTGGAAACGTGAAAAATTGGGATATTTTTAGGGATACTTTTTATCCCGATATTCCCACGGGAACGGGAATCACGCGGGTGAAACCGCGAGCGGCCGCTAGTAATATATAAAATAGCCAATATATAATAAAACAGCCATAAGCCAATTAGCCGGCTTAATAACAATAAAAAAAAACAGTTGATCGTTTCGAAAGCACTAACTGTTTTGATTAAAACACAGTAAGCTACTGTAATATTTATTAGGTTCATAAACGGCGGGGGCGCATAAGTTTCCTTAAGGGCGGGCCAGCTCGCCCCGAGTGCGCCTAATTGCTGTGCTGACTGCTAGGCCCCGTTATTACAAAGGCGGGTACAGTACAGTCAGTGTATTGTCCCGCTGCAGGACAAAGGCCTCCATCATTAAAATCAAGTCATCGCTGCAATAGGCTTGTGTCCACTAAGAATAAATCGGGTGGATTGGCGTTTCTAGTGATCAATTATGATTTATAGAAACAAAATATCTAAAATATTCATTATAAAAATTGGGATAATTAATATTTTTAAAGAAAAAAATCGACAATAATACGCATTCAGTCATATGACATTAAGAGGGTTTACGCCATTCGGTTTCCCATACAAACTTCCAAGTCGACATTTTTAAAAACCAATAATCAATTTTGAAGAAACTTTGCATTCTAAAGGAAAATACAGGGATCTAAATAGTTTGTTGAAAACATTTCTAAAAAACGTTTATTTAATTGAGTTATTGCGATTTAAAGTCCACTATAGAAAGTTTAAAATCACAATAACTCAGTTAAATAAACGTTTTCGAAAAATGTTTTCCACAAACTATTTAGATTCCTGTATTTTACAATAGCATGCAAAGTTTCATTTAAAATTGAAAAGTTTTGACTTGGAAGTTTGTATGGGAAAATGAAATGCGTAAACTTTCATAAACGGAAATCAAAAGCCGTGACGTCACGCCGTGCCAAATGTCATTTTATTGTTGTGACATCTATAGAACAAGCCTTGAACGAACCGGATGTTTAGCACGGCGTGACGTCATTTACCGAATACGGAACTCTTTACATTTACGCAAAATGAATATTGTAAATGATCAATTTTTTAAAAAATAATGTATTTTTAGGATAAAATAGGTAAACAGGTATCGTTTTGATATGATTTTGAAATTTCCTGCGCGAGTGTTCTACTGGTGCAGGGACGTCTGGCACTTCTTGTATAACCTAACGGTTGGTCTCGAGGTGCCAGTACAAATAAAACTTAGTGAAGTAAGGAGAGGGGATGTCCAATTCTCAATTATAAAATACTAATAAAAAAAATAACCTCGGAATTAAAGACAATAGCTAACTTAAATTTCTAACCTATCACGTGACCTTCAGGAGTAGGGCGGCACTGGACATTTTGGGAATTAGACCAATTGCGACTGAACCAGTCAGAGACTAGGCAATGAGGACAACAAAAGCAGTCCTCTGCCATAGTCCACTTTTCACTAAATAACGACAGCACAAGTGCTCAGCGTGACAGGTGGTGAGCCGCCGCTCTATGCTGTTCGATATATATGTAGTCTTTAGTCCGTTAGTCGCCTTTTACGACACCCAAGGGAAGAGAGGGGGTGGTAGTATTCTTTCACCGCTACGCGACAGGGTTTTAAATATTATTACGGATATATTTACTTGTCGCAATGTCGGTGTTGTATACAAAGGCCATATCAAATCTGTTGAAACTAATAAATATACCATTCCTCAAACACGCCCGTCGTCGGTTCAGGGTGTTCGTAATATATTATTTAGGTGTATGGTCGTGACCTCGCCTTTGTATTGATGCCGCTGCGTTCTTGTGTCTTTTGAAAGGCACAGAGGATGTAATATTGATATATAAAACCTGTCTATTTGACTTAGCACAAAATATTTTAGTTGACCATTATAACTTCGTCCACTAGTAAACAAAGAAACAATAACTACTAAAATTCTTCTAATTCCTTATTTAATTTTATTTGTAACTAGCACAATAATATATTACATTACTTGCGGCCGCTCGCGGTTTCATAAGCTATCTGTATGCCGAATTTCATCCAAATCCATTCAGTAGTTTTTACGTCATCACATCACATCCATCCATACTTACAAACTTTCGCGTTTATAATATTAGTAAGATTATACCAGTACCTACGTACAGATAAAATAAAGATATTTGTTCTATTAAAAGAATAAACTAGTGGCTTCGTATGAAAAAAACTCTACTCTAGCAAAATATCGTACTGGATTCATGTTAAACTCCAAAACGAGCAAAAAAACGTTACTGCAAAACATGCAACAATAAAACTATTAAGTTCATAGCAGAGCGTTGAAACAGACTCGAAAGCTTTTAAATTGCCTCGTTTAAATTAATAATAAACTACGTACATACATAATTATAATCACGACTATTATCCCCAAAGGGTTAGTCCGAGACTATATAGGCAATGAGGACCGCAAAAGCAGTCCTCTACCGTAGTACACTTTTCACCAAATAGCGACTGCCCCTTAGATTAAAACAAAAAGGGAAGATACGGCATTAGCGTCTCGTGAGTGAGCCGCCAAAATTAGGCCTAAAGGCACAATTTCACTTCAGTCACAATTTGCCGAGCGAACAGGCTACATCGCTCTATTGCAGATATTCTACTGTGTGGAAAAGAGAAAGACGCTACTCCGCAGTGGCGTCGGAATCGGTCGTACGTACTCGTCTGTTGCGAAGCGACCGAGACATCAACGCGCTACTTGCTGACTCCCTCGCGCTGATGTTGAAAAATACCGCTTTGTCTCGCTCGCTCGATTTACACTTTATAGGTGTGCGTGTGTGAGTGTTTGCTTAAGTAGTTGAGTAGGACTATATTTTGAATGACTACAAGTAGGAGCATGCCGTATCTTCCCTTTTTGTTTTAATCTAAGGACTGCCCATATTGTGCTGCACAGATTCTGACATTGCATGTATGCCGAGGCCGGCCCAGAAAGAGGCAGCAAGACGATCAGACGGACACCAGACTCTGGCGAGAGGTGGCTCAGGATAGAGATGGATGGAGGTACTTGGTTGTAAGGTGGAGGCCCTTGCGAAGCAGTGGGACAGAATAGGCTAGCAAAACATGTATAGGAGGGATATGTGAGTGACGTACGTTTGGACAGACAGGTGCGGTCAAAAGGAGTTCCGTCTGAGGCGGGTCACCTGATTGAGAGTAATCACCGCCGCCCATGGACACCCGCAAAACCAGAAGAATCGCAGGAGCGTTGCCGTCCTTTAAGGAAGGAATAGGGTTAAGGAAAGAATAGGAATTGTGAGAGGGGGGAGGGGGATGGGCCTCCGGAACCGGTTTATGGAGCGTTTCCACGGCCTGTCTGTTCTCTGAAACTTGAAATCGAGTTCTCTCCAAAGGGAGAGAACTCGATTTCAAGTTTGGATTTTACAGAATTGCTATACCCTAACCATAGAATAAAAACTAAAGCACAGAAGGAGTCCAAATGAGAGTCGTATAGTTGTCCTATTTTTTCAAATGGGCCATAAACATTGAAAGAAAAGAGACAAAATAAGTTGACAAAACGTCAAATATCTAACGAAAAAAAAAACCAGTCACCATTTATGATACAAAATTCAAAAGCGACACAAATGTGATTCGAAGGGTGACCAAACGGAGTACCCACACAAATGCCATAGCACTCCTTCTATGCTTTGATATTATTCTGAGACTCTTCACTCGTGTTGTGACGTGAATGTCATCAAAATCACTTCGATTATGCACAGTGTCTATTATTATTTTATCGGTGATCGGGTTGTGAACATGTGTGATAACACCTCGATGCTGACTTTATTACCACGTACATACACCTAATATTGTTAAGAGGTGTAATGTCGTACTAATGATATGCGTTATGAACCCGCGACGTGAAAACGTAACACCGTTTTAGCTACGTGCCTGCATGTGCAATGTGCATTGAAGTTGAGGAAATAGAATTAGGATAAATACACGCTCTTGAAACGCATAGCAGGCAGTAATGAAAGTTCAAAACATGGCGTGGCTACAGCTTCGTAGCGCGAAGAGTGTCGGTTAAAACCATAAAGTTACTTACCTAGCGGAATAGAGAAACAAAGGGCAGAGGGAGCGGGATGTCATTAGCAACAACACTGTGGGATAAAAAGAGATGCGTGATGCGACGTAACAGAACCGTTTTTGGCTACTGTTTGACAGTTGGCCGCACTTAT
Source organism: Scoparia ambigualis (assembly GCA_963921215.1). Taxonomy (NCBI): domain Eukaryota; kingdom Metazoa; phylum Arthropoda; class Insecta; order Lepidoptera; family Crambidae; genus Scoparia; species Scoparia ambigualis. The sequence goes on from OY992501.1 coordinate 5,132,052, forward strand.
CAGCACACTGAGAATTTGGATTTTGTGAATTTTTCTGATTTTACGTGAAATCGTGAATATTTTTAAGAAATAGTGCTTTAGAAACATGGTGACTTTTTCAGTGATTGATTGTTGTACAACACAGCGAAATAATCCCATAAAATGTTCATTTCACAGGTAAATTATTACAAACCGACACCTTCTTACCTAGGATTTATTTATGCCAATGCGTTTCGAATTTTAACCACGAAATGTGATAATTCTCTTCTATAAACATTTATTTATGTATGAAGCAAAGATAGAATATACACAATGCAGAATTTACGAATAATTTGTGTAAAGAAATAACTTTCGTTTTACACTAGGGCTGTATCAAGTTATCGATATTTCTTGTCCACTGTCTATCACGTAAACGAATATGTATTATTGTTATTAAAGTACCTATATGACGTTTTGATATGAATTACCTGGGAATGTAATCACATTTAAGATACTTAGCCGATCCATAGGTATCAGTTTTTGACTGTTAGAATAGGTAATAACCTTAGTAGGTAATTTATGTATCTTTTAGATTTCCTACTAACTTGGATACTAGAAATACATGGCTTAGGCTAATTGATCGTCCAAACTGAATTCCCAAGAAAAGTTCATGTTTTCAAAAGTTCCAGTTCATGTAAGCATTTTGAAGAAACATATTTACAGACGCGAGGAGCGAAACGAATTTTGATGAAATCTGCAATTCCAACTAAGTTAGTTTCGGTAAGCTTAAATAAAATTATACTATTCTTCTGCTGATGTTTCATTAGATAGTAAGGTCTACTTAGCACCATGTACCTACATTCAACCCCTCCGTCACTGAATAGCATAAAAGCAAAACATGATGTTCGCAAAATATCATATTAGCAATACACCATATTCGCAAAAAATCATAATCTCAAATCACCACATTCTTACAATATCATATTCTTGAAACATCATATTAGCAAAATAACATATTAGCAGGATACTACATTTTTAGTACAATTAATGTCATAATGTTTAATAAATACTTTTCAAGAAATAAAACAAGCCGATAGCGTGTAATAACCGTTTATTGATATCAAAGTCAAAATAATTCTTGTAATTAACAATTTCTTCGCTATTTTCTTACTTTTTTTTAATTTATCGAGCCTATTCCTTTCTTAAAGGCCGGCAACGCGTCTGCTATTCCTCTGGTTTTGCGGGTGTCCATGAGCGGCAGTGATTACTTTCCATCAGGTGACCCGCTTGCTCCTTATTTAATGAAAAAAATGGACAAGGTCTGTGTGAAAGAAAAACTATGGAAATTAATCACGGGGCACGGGGTCGACGCGGACGAAGCCGAAGTCGCGGGCGGGTCGCTAGTTATTAACCGGTTCACTGTCCCGCAGACAACATAATATGGTCCATAACAATTGATTAGCCTATTGTTTTATTTTTTGGACAGTAAACCTGTTAATAATATATTTTACCTTTAATTAATATTTTATATGATCCACGTTCCCCCGGATTCCTGAAATCTAGGTTTCAGTTTCTTAAAGCCTCTCATCAGGGTGACCTTTGCTTCAGTAGTAACCTTACTCTCCAAATTCCTGCTCATCATACTGGCTTCCTCTCCAGCTCTCACTTTAACCGCTATCCGTCTCTGGAATGCTCTGCCATTGCATAGCCGTCGTGCACAGAGCAAAGTAGTGTTTAAAAGACTAGTGCATGAGCAGTTTTATATGTAAAGAAGATTAAATAAATAATAAAATGTAAAAGAAAAACACTATTTTTTATCATAATTGTACTTTTTGTTAAGAAAATGTTGTTAACCCCTTGAGGATCGTAAAACCAGACACACCGCCGGCGGTCTTATGATCCTTGACCTATTTTACGAATAGGATGATAATCGAATATGTTAGTTTGCTAATATGATGTTTCAAGAATATGATATTGTAATAATTGGTGAATTGAGATTATGATTTTTTGCGAATATGGTGTTTTGCTAATATGATATTTTGCGAACATCATGTTTTGCTTTTATGCTATGCAGCGACGGAGGGATCTCATCCTATTTTAGTTCTATTAATACTATTACTGTTAGTAATTAATATTATCAATATCGATAATAATGTGAAAAGCGACATGACGTACCTACATCACTGAACGCATTTTTAAACAATTTGACATACACAAATGCCATCCTATTTCGGTTTCGTTTGACAGCTCATGTTTGTTGCTCTATTCCGCTAGGTATAGTAACTTAATGGTTAAAACGTGGCGTGGCTACGACTTCGTAGCGCGAACAGTGTCGGTAAACTTTCAAAGAAATTAAATTAACATTACTAAACGAAAACAATAAAACATGCTCGAGAAACTTAGCTACGGTATCGTAGCAAGAACTATTTATATTATTTGATTATGTAACAGAAGAAATTAAATTAATATCAGTAGTTTAGTTTTAAAAGCTTGGGGAACGCGTAGCATTGCATTCGTAGTATTTCGGAGATAGAAACGAAGCTACGGTCTCGTAGCGAGAGCTACGCAAAGTTGAACGTTCCAAGCGACGCATGGCTGTGCATTGCACACATTTTTAGCGTAGCGCGGCGGCTGTGCTCTATTGGATGCCTTTCGATGCTCATGTTGCATGCATTTGTTTGAACTGCTGTTGCCTCATGTACTGGTTCATGCCTTTCGATGCTCATGTTGCATGCATTTGTTTGAACTGCTGTTGCCTCATGTACTGGTTCGCTAGAAACTAACGTTTCATGAATTTTGTATACTTAATCTGTGATTTCGTTCTCACTCTGGTAAGATAAAAATTAATCTGAGTAGCTTTTGATTTAGTATTTTTCATAGTACTTTCATAGAATTGATAACAAGTTACGACAGCAAATCTTGAAGTGGAAAGAGGTTAGGGAGCTCTTTGTCCAGGAACGCCTGACCTGGCTTGTCCACTGTATTAGTAATAATAGTACATTTCAATTAACAAAAGACACTTTCTAATCTATTACCACAAGTTTAATCGTATTTCATCAAAATTATTAATATTTTTTTATATAAGGAGGCAAACGAGCAGGCGGGTCACCTGATTGAAAGCAATCACCGCCGCCCATGGACACCCACCCGCAAAACCAGAGGAGTCGCAGATGCGTTGCCGACCTTTAAGAAAGGAATAGGGTTAAGGAAGGAATAAGAATTGTGAGGAAGGGGGGGGGAGGGGGGGTCTCCGGAACTCTCACTGGCCGGACGAAACACAACAAACAACATAAAGTGCCATTATTTCACGCCGGATATTCGTGAAAGGGTGGTATTACCCCGGGCGAGCCGGCCCAATGCGTGCTGCAACGCAGCGTGGCTCTACCACTCAGTCATTGTCACTCATTTAGCACCACCTAGGGGTTACGTGTAGGGTCTCAAGGCTACGTGCGCGAGTAACTTTAACCCCCAAAATTAATTACGTGAACGTGGATTATAGTATCAACTAATAATAAATACACCTGCCCACCTGTCCGCATTGGGCTACTGTCCAATCTGCTCATGTGTTGTTGTCTATGTGAGAAACAATGTGCCCAGCAGTGGGAGGCTTATGCGCTGATAAAGATTTATCATAAATGCAACAGAGTTCACCCTTGCACCCGCAATTGAAGTGAACATTTCGGTTGTCAAGGGGTGGATATTGACAGTGCAAGCGCATTGGACCTCGGACCAATTGGACTTTCTTTGCCATCTTTGCTGACGTGGCGGTGGCGTAATGTTAATGTGAAATATGACAGATGACATTTGGCTTCGTTCAACGCGAAGTCCGTCTCGCCAATTTTTATTTATCTATGGGTTTTTCTTATATAAATGGTAGGTACAATTTATTATGTTTATTATTTTTAACTTTGTTGTTATTATGTATAAATAGCTAGTGTTTTAGAATGTGTATCTTTAATATATATATTTATAAGTATCAAGGTTTATTTATTTATCAGATACATTATTATTATTATTTTTTTAAAATTTATTTAGGAACGAACAGTTACATATTTTTAAATAAATCTACGAACAAATTATAAACTATAAACCTAAAGTTCCCTAAATTATACATTTATATTATATGAGGCAAACTTACTTACAATAAAAGAATAACAGGCAATACTTATATAATCTTAACTGAAAAAAATCAAAATCAACAATACTGAATTACTAACGGACTACGCGCGCAGCAAGCCCAGGCCAGTAACGGCGCACTGCGCTCAGGGACAGACGTGGTCGCTGCGACAGTACAAAACATTGGTAAAAAACAGTTCTTTACATTACAAAGTACACTACATGATTATTACAGAACAACATAAAAAGGTCTCAGTGAGAGATCTACATTCTGCGAGGTATGTAAGGTAAGCTTAGATATGTAGGTAGGTACCCATATTTTGCAGCAAAGTTTAAATGTAAGCAAAAATTAAATGTTTCCTTAAAATTAAGTTGTTTTCCAGTTAAACAATCAAAAAATGTTGGCTACACAAATCGTCCTGGTGCATGTACAGTGCCGGCATGACTATATTTGCTTCGAAGTACTTAGGTACTTACTTATGATTTCTACGAGAGAAAATAATAATAATTTAGACATATTTTCTTATTTATTTATTAATTGAGAACGTCACCTCGTACAGGCCCTGCCAGAATACCAGCGCCGTTGCGATGTGATTTTGTCACACCGTAGCGGCATATGCTGAGGTAGGGTCCTGATTGGCTCGTCACACTGTAGTGTTTGTTTCTTTTTATTTTTTTGTAATTTTCTGTTTTTATATTTTTATTTTCTATTTTTATTTGTTTGTGACAGCCAATAAATCTTTTCTTTCTTTCAATTGGCTATTTGACAGTTGTAACAATCAAATTTGAAATTTGTCGGATATGGTAGTTCACAATTTATCGATATTATCCAATAGTTTTTTTTACTAAGACAATTTCTAAATATTTTGTTTTTACAAAATACATTTGCGATCTTTTATCTGTGGATTACAAAGACCCGAAACCTCGGACCAAATATTACATGGACAGAGTCTTACGACGTTGCCGCTTTTACATACGTGTATCAAAGTAAAGTATTTGTATCTCTGTCTGTATGACTGTAATGTGATATGCGTAAAAGAGATAGTGAATGTACGTTTGGCAGCGACGCACTGTCGGTGTGAGACGTGTCATTTCATGACCGACTTCTCGGTCAAAACATTGTTGGATTGTGCGAAATAATAGTGAAATATTAAGAAATCTTAGTGTTTGTGATAATTGTGTAATATACAATTGACATAATGTCTTGTTCAGCAGTTTCTTGTTCGTCAAGAACAACAAAAGGAGGTGTGAAAGACCAGGAATTATCATTTCATACGTTAGTGATTTCTCATAATATGTATGCTTTACTATGAGTTTTTTAATAATTAAAACGGCAAAGCATTAATTTTTCTAATTCTAAATCATACTTTATCGTACACTATTCATAAGAATCAGGTTTTAAACCTTAATTAAATGTAATTTAAAGGCTTTGTTTTTGGCATAATGATTAGTGATGTACGTATTTGTGTATCGAAGCTTTATCGATATTACTAATATTCTTTTTATTATTCTTTTTTTAGGTTCCCAAAATGCCCGGAAATAAGACGTGAATGGGTTAAAGCTATTAGACGTGATAACTGGGAGCCTACAAAATATTCAAGGCTCTGTTCCAAACATTTTAAAAAATCTTTTTTAAATTTTACATTCGTAGTTCAAATTTGAATCTTAATAATATGGGCGGGAATATGAATAGTAAAAGGTATTGCTCTTCACTTTACTACACAAGTTATTATTTTTTATTTTTTTGTTATAAAAGAAGGAGGAAAACGAGCACGCGGGTCAGAGGCGGGGAGAGTAATCTCCGCCGCCCATAGACACCCGCAACACCAGAGGAATCGCAGATGCGTTGCCGGCCTTTAAGAAAGAAATAAGTTTAAGAAAGGAATAGAAATTGTGAAGGGGGGGGAAGGCCTCCGGAACCCTCACTGGCCGAACGAAACACAACAGCACCAAGGGCTATTATTTCACGCCGGATATTAGGGTGTTACTAGACCAATCGATTGATGGTAGAATGGATTAGTCGACGTCGATCGATAGTTTCTACCAGACCACTCGATCGGTGTCGATCGACAATCAATCATTAATCAATCATGGTTTACCATGATTAGTGTTATTTACGTAAACCACTATACATATAACTATTTCACGTACAGAACTGTTTTTAATGTTTAATATACAAATATGGGCGTGGCCTACGTACATATTTTGACATATTTTGTTAGATGTTTGATGTTAGGTGTTAGAAAACACAAAACAGTGTCGCAGGAGACCCGCCTTTATGTGTACCAAATAAAATAAAATAATGTCGACCGGTAGAATGGAGTGGGTGTTAGATCGAGGTTTGATTAGACGCGCCGGCCGCTTCACTTTTTATATAAATTTATTTCGTGCCCATGGATACTAGTCGTAATAATAGAGTTCATTGATTATGCTCAAAGTTGATGATAATGAGTGATGATAATATGAACGTTTAAATAATAAATGATATTCCACCCAAACACCTTGGGAAGCACTTTAGATTAAGCAACACCGAAAAAGGGGGGAAGGGGAGGGGGAGCCAAAGTGCAAAAATGCATAGTTTACAAGATATTTTTATTTTGAGGTTATTTTAGGTTATTTTTAGGAAATACAACATATATTCTACTAAGTTACCATTACCGTACCCCCTCCATCCCCCTCCCCCCCAAGATATTTTTCAATGAAGCTAGTTTTCTGTTGTCTAATAAAAAAATAACCTCGAAATTCATGACAATCGCTACGCAAAAAAAAACAAAAACAAAAACCGCTGCTTAAAATGTCATTTGGATAAAATAAGCGATCGTTGGCTTTAAAAAACGGCCGCATCCAGATTCGCCTGCGTTTGCGTCTCCGTATTAATAGTACGAGCAACATCGTATTGGCCAAGAACAACGAGTCCTTTTCTGAATACATTTCGAAAGAAACTGTTAGAATTTAGCCAGGGTTAATCGATCGACGTCGACCGAGCATCGATCGATGGGTTAGACGAACGGTATCCGTCGATCGATTAAAGCTACCACACCTATCGATCAACGTCGACCGACCGTCGTCGATCGATAGGTTAGTCAAACGGTATCCGTCGCACGATTAAAGCTACCAGACCAGTCGATCAACTTCGATCGACGTTGATGAAGTCGATTGACGATCGATCGATTGGTCTGGTAACACCCAGGGTGGTATTTACGCTGGGCGAGCCGGCCCAATGCGTGCTGCAACGCAGCGTGGCTCTACCACCCAGTCAGTGTCACTCATTTAACACCACCCAGGGGTTACGTGTAGGGTCTAAAGGGTAAACCTACGGACGTAAGTAACTTTAACCCCCAATTATAATAACGAACTAGGTACACACCACATTAAAGTGATTATATCGATAAACTAGTCACATCCTTAGTCACGCACACATATACGGATAGAAAGCTACACACTAACAAAAGACGGACACGCTAAAAATCCAAAGACTCTGTCCATTGTGATATTTGGTCCGAGCCCGAAACACGGGCGGCCATGATTGAGCTTCGTGTGACGTCACACAAATAAACAAAAACTATCTGTCAGGTTTGACGTGTGACGTCACAGGGCTAAATGTCACGTGACCAACCGTATTCGCACGAAAATTGAAATAAATGAAGAAAAATATTTTGTATTAAATAAGTAAAGCTATTTGGAAAAAAATATATTGTACAAGTTATAAAATAAGCGTTTGTAATTTTTACAATACTTTTCCGAAATCTGTCAAGTAGCCAATTTCAAACGAGTATCCCACGCCACCGCGCCGTGGTCACAGGCTTCCGTTAAAAATCCATCAAATATGTCCTTATAATGGAACGCAAATATTTAAAAGTGTGATCCGATAATACTTGAATAACTTGGCAATTTAAAGAGGTTTGAAACCGTCTAGACTTCCGCGATTCTTACGGCTGGGCACACGCCACTCGCAAACAAAACGACGGTTCCGAAGAATAACGTCATATCTGCGATACAACTATCTTGCAGATATGACGTTATTCAAACAGGCAGCGCGGGTCCAGCTCTTCAATTAGACTTGTCGCCGCCCTTTCCAACTGAACGGGTAACTCCAATATTTCGCCTTGGAGAAGTCTTTTGAAATCCATTATTATTCCGGGCAGGTACGAGTCGAAAAGGGGTTGCAAACATTTTTACAGTAGGTACCTAATATTACGAGAAACCGGTGATTCTTAAAGCCATATTGAATTAGGATGAACACCATGTTTCTTGTAAAAAAATTTTTTTATATGTTTTGTATATTTGAAGGCTAAGAGGCTTATTTTAAGACTAAAAACTTCTCGTATCTTTACGTCTCGGGAGTCGTAAGTCTCGTCAGTCAGGCTAGTGCGCAGCTAGTATAGTATCAAATATAGCTACAAAGTTTGGAGTCTCTAAATAAATAATTTGCATTTATACATATAATTATTACCACACAATGCTCATTATGTACTTCATTGTTTAAATGTAAATTATATAATAATAAAGATTATAAAAAAAATATTGTTTTACAAATTACTTAACATAAGTCAATGGCATTTTAATTAAAGAGCTTGAGCTGTATTGAATATCAAGCACGACGCAGGCACAAGTTTTTTTAAAAAACAGCTCAAGTCTTTTAGTGTAACAATTGAGTTTTTTTCTTACTAAAGGACAAAAACTCTCCTAAAACAGTTTCTTTTTCGTCTGAAAAGGAGACTTGAGTCGTGTAAAATTAAATCAAATCTTTGTTAAAAGCCTTAAGAGGAAACACTACGTGGAAGTGTCATGCAAAATTCTCATACGAAACAAAGAAAAAAGACGTTTCGTAGTCCCGTTTCCACCTTCAGAACTGGACTAATTTTTATTACTTTTTCAGCATAGGTTAAAGAAAAAAAAATTCTATGTCTGTACGTTTGATTTTTTTTAAACCGGTTACTTAATGTTTCTGAAGACGCCTTAAAACAGAGTGGTTTCGCTAAATTTTTAAGGCTCCTGGTTGTTAAATAAATGACCAAATGCAAATAAAATACAGAAAAACATACAGACGTAGAAAATCTCTTTCTTTAACCGATACTGAAAAGAACATAAGAATTGGTCCAGTTCTGAAGGAGGAAACAGGGGGACTACGAAACGTCGTTTTTCTGTGTTTCATATGAGAATTTTGAATGCCACTTCCACTTAGCGTTTCCTCTTAAAAGACTTGAATATTTTGGATCACTACTACGACTGATTGACTAATATTTTTGCTATTACATAATACAGTATCTTATTTGGCCATCCACGCCCAAATTGGAAAATTCACCCCACATGTATATCAAAGTGACATACATGATCACATGAGTAAACATCTATGTACACACGAGCCGTCAGCGTAACGATCGCGTACATCACACGGGGAGGCGAGGCACACATGCCACGCCACGCACCTACCCGGTTAGTTATTTTTACGGCGTAATTAAAAATATGCAAATGATTGCCACCATCCAGTTTAGCTGCTATAGGCCCGGGTCTTTTAAGCGGGCCGTGAAACGTCATTTATGCAGGCCGTCATGAATGGGTGCGTTTGTTACCGTGCTGTTCCACAGGTAAGGAGCGCTCTCATTATTTTGGACTGTATCGGCTGCTTACCATCAGGCAGGATGTGGCATTATGACGAGCCACATTAAAAAAAATTATCCACCAACGTGAGAAGTAGGATGGAGAGCAACTGCCGTGCGCCGTTCGGTTAATTTCCGTACTGGTTGTTTGGCGTTCGGCGATAATTATTACAAAACGGTGTTCCAAACTGTTAACAGGTGTCATTAATTTGTTCGTGGGCTGTCGGTGCGATCGATAGGACGCGACGAATGAAACTTGACTAATCAATAGTTGAAGACGTAATTAGAAACAACGGCGTCAGTTAAAAAAGTTAGAACAACAGTCACTATTGTAAACAACTTCATTTTTATCTCGACAATTTTGCCAAAATCACAAAAAAAAGTCCGTAAGTAGGTAGTTAATTATTTAGAGCACTTTCAAATTCCTGACATTGAAAAAGAAACGCATCTGCTGAATGAATGTTAGAATAATGTTTTCATAATTTTTAGGTAAGTATTAATATAAAATAATTAATAAAGAAATATGATATTTTTAATGCAATATACCCGCGGCATCAAGTGTTAGCCTACACGGTTACAATACAACCTAATCAAGTAGGTAGTCAGCCTTTTGTTTCGAGTATTTTAACGTTAAGGAAAGCAACTCGTTTAATCTGTCGCGATCCTTCCTTCCGACCACGACTGGTATTTTTTTTTTAAATAATAGATGGGCTTGCTCTTCGCTACATTCTTATACGTAGGATTAAGAACAGGCCGACGATGGAGCGAGCTTGCCCAGAAGCAGCCTATTCACTCGGGCTTTAAAGATGTTGTGCTATATGCACTCGGGAACACAGACGCCGGCAGAGAGTTCCATACCTTGGCTGTACGCATTATGAATGACGACGAATAACGCTTGGTGCATATGGGTGGAATATCAACCAAGTAAGGATGGTCAAAAGGTATCTTGGTGTGGTTAAGTTAGCTATTGAAGAGTCTCACATAGCTCGCGGATAACCACGGACCAGCTAAAAGTTTTGTAAAAAAAAAAGTAAAAAATAGAAAAAAAAAAGTTTTTAAAAATAGTACTCACTCATCGGGCAAGTTGGGCGCGCCTTCCTCCTGGCCGGGCGCGGTGACGTAATACACGCAGAAGTTCTCCAGCAGCGTCCGCATGTCCACATAGTTGAAGAATGGCTGAAAGCTGTTATCTGTGGACAAAGGGCTTAGTTATTATTACTACCACTTCTTTGTAACTTTTGTAAAGATAATAAAGATGTATAATTATTATTATTGACATACCAAAATTGGACTTAGGAACAATTAGCTCAGGCTCAGCAATCAGTAGAAGAAATGGAGAAATACCTTTGTCCAGCAGTGGAAGGCTAATGTAATTATTATGCGCAAATATGTATTATACAAAATGGATCGATTATGTACGAGTTGATATTAATGAAAAAGGACCCCAAGTAAAATAGGACCAGTGCAGGAAGAAGGATAAATATGTAATATACAAATTATTACATTATTTTAGTACGGTTTCGCGAACTTACAAATTCTTTAATTTCTTCATTATGTTAAGGTAAACTAAAAACATTAAATATTACATTATGAATACTTTGGCTGCAGTTTCTTCATATTGAGCAGTACAAATATATTACAAGATATCATTTATCAAAATTACACTGTATTAAATGTCGTCTGTATTACTGACACTAATATAATCAATGACGGTGACAGTACGTGTGTTAATTTGTACAAATGGAAACGTATTAAAACCACATCTAATTAATTATAACCAAACAGGCGTATTGTAAACCGGAGGGTAATTGGAAACATGCCAAAACTCCGGTATTTCAGATATATAATATGCGAACAGTTCTGGCGATCAGCTTTAATAGCACATTCTACGAAGGAACAACGCCTCAAGACATCCTCCTACATGGTAAGACAATTACATACACAAACATATGATAAACACCCTTATTAGTACAGTCACCAGCATTAAGATGTGACTATCGACGGCCTGCAAAAATATCTGATTATTGGTGGAAGGCATATATTATATGCCTATAATATGCCTTCCACCAATGATCAGATATTTTTGCATCATCACATCTTAATGCTAGTGCCTGTACTAACACTTTTATCATGGTTTATGCTCATCATCTCAGTTAGCACATCTTTTACTACGAGACCGACTCAATAATCATGAAAAAAACAGCCGTTCTATATACTTCAAGTATACCTAACTCGATCAAATAGTGTGGAACAGACGAATTTTTTTCAAGACTTCGGAATTGGTGCCTTGTAAAAAGTTGTCCTAGATGAGCAGAAAACCACCGTAAGTGATGATATGATGAAATGATGATTGAAGTAATTATGAAATATGGGTGTAAACAATTACCCTATTGCGCCGCCCTAAACAGGTAAGTAGGTACGAAATAGCCAGGTCTGTGTAAAAAATTCGCATTGCAGTATTCGCCAGAAGCAGGGCTAGCATGTGGCACATAATTTAAATCGCTCCGCCGGTCGCGTCGCAGTATTTCACGAAAACGGCACGATCGCAGGTAGGTCACGGATTCAGGGTTAGGCCTATAGCCGTAACGTATAGCTCAACTTCCACGCAGAACGCTAACAACTTTTGAAGGGAGCATTCGTGTTTTACAGCTATTAGACTAATTTAGGCGGAACGCTCTGGCTTCGGCTTCGCCAGACATTTTTTTTTATCTTGGGGCGATTCGCCGGCACGCGACTGCGTCCTATGAACTGCTATTAATTGATCTTGTAATCATTATCAGCCTATAAACGTCCCACTGCTGGGCTCAGGCCTTCCCACATGAACATTATCCCACACCACTGGCCCAGCAAGCAAGACCAACGGCTTAACAGTCCGGCCAGGACCGCGGACGAAAAAGTGACAAACGCTCACATCCTGTCTATTCATAATTCGTCGTACACTGCTGCGTACTGTGCGAATTGCCAGTGAAAAATATAACAGCGTGCGCGCATTGTACGACGAATTACGAACAGACAGGGGGTGAGCGTTTGCTACTTGTCTAGGGGGGCAGCCGTCTTAGTTAACGGTAATAGAAAGAACGCAAAGAACGGACCATCTATGGCTCGCCGCTCCGCATGGTGCCGCCCGGCGCGGTCGTGACTGGGCTGTTCGGCCGTTGGCCTTGCTTATTGTTCTAAAATGTTAGCCGTTAAAACCACCAACCCGCCGTAGGCCAGTGTTGTGGAATACTGTTCAGAGCCTGCAAAGGTTCGATACGTCAGGCTTATTTTATAAGAACATATGTAAAATGACGGCACTGTCATACGACGGGCCTAGCACGACAAATATAGTAATCGAATTCGTGTCGCAAAACTCGTAAACTTAAACAGGAATATACTTAGTATGGAAATTGATGCAGCAGCAGCGCCCCACGGCTCGTCCGTTAATGGAACTGACATATTGACAGACGTCAATTGATTACGCTCACATCACGATTTCGATAGAAGTTGGTGCTAGGCCCACAGTACTTGATTACAGCATTTAAAAGTGGAACAAGTAAATATTACACATACTATTTTAAACACATCATCCAACTTAATATCTTTGCCAAGAACGTGGCTTAGCACCGAGAAGTTTGGAATACTTAGTTGAGCGATGGCGTCGAAAGTCGGGTAGACCGACAACTTCATATTAGTCCTGATCTCATTGCTGAATGGCGATCGATCACCGCTGATTTGTTTAGACGGTTGCAAATTCGATTCCTGCTCAAGGATTGATCGATGACGGCGATGACATTGCGGCTGATGGTAAATCTTTTAATAAGTCTTATGCGTACTCTGGCTATGGGATGACATAATAATTTTACATTCGCTTTGCTTCATAAAAATGATGACAAAATGCATACAGAAAACGATACCTATAAACATCCCAAGGCTGAACTCTGGAATTCCCATATAAGCAATAATATACAAAGGGAAATTTCAAGGATCTCCACCACCGGTCGTGCTGGAGATCCCTGGGGGAAGCCTTTATCCAGCGGTGGTTTTTTTTATTATAATATAATTTTAGTTGATAACAAAGTAATAAAGAGTTTTTTTTCCATTCGAAATGATCCGGACTTGGCATGTACGAGTACTTACCCATCATTCATAGGTCTCCCCTTCGGACGACTAATAAGTGTCACCAAATGTTTGATCGAGGGTAGTGCCTCGCGACCTATTTGTGTACTCGTACAGTCAAGTGAACATTTGTAACTTGACATGTACCTACCACTGCTTCCGTATTGATTGGGTTCAATTTGGATGTATACCGATATTACTAGTAAGTAATTATGTCTTAATTTAAATAGGCATTTTGTAAACAAGCATATCAATTGACAGGTCTCACTAATCTCTAGTGGGGGAGGGATTCTTGAGTGGACTAGATGGACCGAAAGGAAATTACCTTTCGGTCCATCTAGTCCACTCTATCAAAATGTCCACCGTATCAAAATGTCCATTGTATCATAAAGTCCACAGTGTCAAAATGCCCAGTCTTACAACATGTCCACAGTGTCAAAATGCCCAGTCTTACAACATGTCCACAGTGTCAAAATGCCCAGTTTTACAAAATAAAATAAATAAATAAAATGTCAACAGTGTTATGTCTACGAGTTCGATATTTTTAAATTCAAACAAATGAACGCTGACAAAACAAATGAAAGACGGCAAAACAAAAGACTATCAGAAAGTGATCGATCATCCAAAGTGCTTGAAAAAATTGGTGCAAGCGATTTTCAGGACGACTTTGTCATTTTTTCAAACTTTTGACTTTTCTAACTCGTCTCTTTCTTAAATCGTCATTTACTAACCCGGCCATTTCCCAAAGCGACCACTTTTCTGATACCAGTGAAAATTGTTGAAAACAAATGAATATCGTTAAAAACAAATGAATATCGTTAAAAACAAACGAAAATATTTTCAATATTTAAAATAAACAAACTCATCTTTATGTCTAAAATACCGATTTACGGATAATCTTTTTCTTTCTTCGTCTTTCGGTTACAAAGTTCTTAGAAACCCCCGGAAAGCGTATTTTTAAGCTATGTTTTTCTGAGACAAAAAGGTTTTTACTGGACAATCCAAACTCCTTAAGTCACGTACAAAGAGGATAAATTATTATTTTATCGTAATGACGCATGTCATAGGTATTTCATTGACATTAACTAGATTTCCATATTAAGTAATTACAATAGAATTGCAATAATATTTATTACCTACTTTGGCATGGCGTGTTTTAAAATTATTGAAAACCAAAAAGGGGGCGAAACGCTGCTTCGTTGCGGCTTTAAGTACAACTTACACCGAAAAAATCGCGACGATTCCACATTATGGAGATGTGTGAATAGAGATTCATGTTTGGCTACTATAACAGTAGATGCAAGAAAAGTGAAGGTGCTACGTGAAAAAAGTCACGGATGTAGTGCAAATATAATTAAATGTGAAGTGGCCGAGGTTCTCGCATTGTGTAAAAAAATGGTCTGTCAAAACTTAGCACCGATTCAAAAAATATTCGAGGATATGTTTGAACCGCTGAGAAAGAAGGGGCGCAATTATATACGAGAAATACCGCCATTCGAGTCAGTAAAGAATACTCTGTATAGAATACGCAAACGTTTTTGTCAATCAGATAAGCTACGATTCGAAAATTTAGAAGACGTACAGATATCAAAAACATTTGCTAATGATTTTTTTGTGCTCGAAGATGGTACAACTAACAAAATTTTGATATTTTCTTCTCTTCTTTGCCGTAAAATTATTAAAAATGCCAATAACAAATCTTTCTATGGAGATGGCACATTCAAAGCGTGCCCGAAGCCATTTTTTCAGTTATTTTCAGTTCACTTAGATATAAAATCTTCAGAAAAGTCCATAAATGTCTTCCCTGTAATTTACGGTTTACTACCATCGAAGACTGAAGAAACATACACTCGATTTTTTATTTTGCTAAAAGAAAAATTACATTTAAACATAAATACTTATAAATGTGACTATGAAAGGGCGCAAATAAATGCTGTTCGAAATGTGTTTCCGAATGCAAGCATTTCAGGCTGTTTTCATCACTACAATGAGGCGATAATTAAAAAAAGCAGAGATTTGGGTTTAGATGATACCAGAGAAGGAAGAAATATTACAAATTTGTGTTCCCTATTGCCGCTTCTCCCAACAAATTACATACAAGAAGGTTGGTCATCAATAGTACAAATTGCACCGGAGATATCGGAAATGAACAATTTCAAAGCATATTTTAATAGGCAGTGGTATCCTTTATTAACTGACATAGTATCTTCTGCATATGATGACCACCGTACAACTAACTCGCTTGAGGGTTGGCACAGAAGGCTAAACTCGAGAATATCAAAATCTCCCAATTTATTTTACTTTATTAAATGTTTGTTACACGAATCTGTACACTACGATTATAAAATTAAATACATTTTGTTTAATCCGCCGAAAAAAAATAGGCGAAACAGAGATATATATTTCGACAAAAAATATAAGAGATATTTAACCAAGCTACAGTCAGAAGTTTTGTTACCCTTACAGTTCTTAAGGAAAATTATCTATTTAAGACTGAAATGTTAAGTTTATGTCATCTTGCGTTAATCAGGGTCGCATCCCAGAATCAAACAGGGTATCGCTATCTCTTGTACTATACCTACTTGTTTTTTGTAAAATCAATCTCCGATAGTCTTTTATTTGTTAAAAAGTTAAGTGTAAAATGAGTAAGGTTCTTGTGTTAATTTTGAATCCTTAAGGTTAAGTGTAAAATGAGTAAGGTTCTTGTGTTAATTTTGAATCCTTAAGGTTAAGTGTAAAATGAGTAATGTTCTTGTGTTAATTTTGAGTCGTTTAAGTTAATAAATGTTTCTTAAATGTTGCATGTTTAATGTTTTTTTTTGTATAAACGAATAACAAATTTTGATAGAGTAAACGTTCCCTTCGGTCGGATACAGTGGACAATTTGATACAGTGGTCTTTTTGATACAGTGGTCTTTTTGACTAACAGGACATCTTGAAGTGGTCATTATGATACAATGGACATTTTGATACGGTGGACATTTTGATACGGTGGACATTTTGATAGAGTGGACTAGATGGACCGAAAGGAAATTAACGTTGACATTATGAAATTATTGTCATCTCTATTTCTGTATTGTGCAGATGTAGTTGTAGCATTATCAAGAGCACAGAAATTGCAGAACACGCTTTTGGTAATATACTCGTAGTTGTCAAGCATAAACAGCTGACATCAAGTATCGACGGAAGATCTGACTTCCACACAGTCAATAACAGCAAAGTCCCCAAATGAAATGTCAAACATACAAAATGTCCAAAACAAAAACACTGCAAAAAACCATCAGAAGTCGGATGAAAACTCGCGACCAACCGACCGAAACAATTGGCAGATTACCGGAGTTCGCCAACAAAAGAACGTCGCGTGCAAATATGGCGGCTGCTGCCGTGCATTCGGCGATACCCTACGTTAGGTCTGTGATTGGATATGTTAAATTGGCTATGTGTTTAACCGAGGGCTTGTTAAAAGTCTGCCACAGGCCTCTCCGGCTTGTCCGCATAATGGAAAAAACGAGGAAAACTATCGGCTGAGCGCGGCTTATCTGTCGCCTTTTAATCACGGAAGCTTTAGCTTGCAGCAAGCACTGGTTAGTAGACTAAAAAGCATTTGATGAATAAAAAGGATTTTTCAATAAAATCTACTAACATAAAAATATTTTGATTTATGATTTAATTTTATGTGTGTACGGGTAGAATAGAAGCGATCCCAGTATAATATTTTGTTACTTTAAATAAAGTATTTACAAAAGGCGACGTCAAACAGAAGCTAAACATCATTCAACGCCACGCTAACCAGAGTGCGCAGTGAGCACATTAGATCTCCTTAAGTTCACAATGCGTCTTGAATGCACCTCGCGAATCCCTCGGCCGCAAGTTCCTGCGAATCACGTGAGAAGATCAGGAGAATGCACCGTTGGCTACAGGAATTTACCACAGACATTTCAAGTCTGATAAAAACTAATTAAAAGAGAGGAATAAAAGAGCGCAAAGGAATCCAAAACAAAAAAGGTTGATTGGAAAATTTAGTTTACTTTGGAAAGCCAAATAAAAAACCAAAGGTATGTCTAGATGTATCGAGTATAGCGAAGCAACCAGTTCAGCTTGAGCCAACAAACATTCCCTTCGCAGAGTGGCACTTTTTGCAACCTCCATCGTCTGAAAATTGGTTTCTTCATAAATCTTCGCGATATTACTGGTTAATAATGGAGTTGAAAAAGGATGATTAGGGTAAAACCTGAACGAAAACTCTTAAGGCGTGGTGGGTGAGGCCTTAAAACTTGCGGCTAACGTTAAGGTTGGCTCGGCACTGACAAATATTTGCACTAAGGTAGCTATACATGCTAACGAGGTTCTTGTAAGGTATTTGTCTCAGATGCCAAACAATCTTCGTGTAACATCGCAGAGGTTTAAACATATTCATATTTCTGTACGTATCAAAATTTATAGGAGGCGATGGGCCCTCATGTGCAGTTGTTACGAAACGTGTGGAGGCAGTGCACTGCTTTCACGCTACTCAGTGTTTATATGTCATGAGTGTATGTATGTTTAAAAATTTATAGCCGACAATTTCTATTCTGTTACTGAACCAAGAAGGTTACGTATCGAACATGTTTTCTTTAGGACTGCTTAATTGATTACTGTAAATTACAGGTTACTCGCATAATGACTAACTCCTTACACGCATATTGACATACACGCATTTTGATTTACACGCATTTTGACTTACACGCATTTTGACTTCACGCATAATGACACACAAGATATATTTAAGTATTTAACACTAGTTTCCCGTCAAGCGGCTTCGCCTACGATACACTTTTATTATTATTATATATATGGTTAGATTTTAGCGTGACTTTATTAAGGCTAGGCCGTGGATGAGACGTGGTTTCTGACCTATTCCCGTCTGTACAGTAGTAAGTTTTTGTTATTATATGTGCGATTTCTTGATTTTATACAATAGATTTTACAATAGACAAAAATAGAAAATAATCACGTAGATAGAGTTTCGATACCACCCTCACGTACCTTAGCATTGTAGCCAGCTCCCCTCCTGACCATGCCACGTAGTTTCTGCTATACGCTCCCTATCCCCCCTCCCCCCCCCTCTCGACCAGCAGTAGTAGTTGTAGCGAACCACGCCGCCCCAGATCCGCGCACACGGCGCGTGAATATTAAGTAGCCGGTTCGACTCCTGCACGTGAACAGGGAGGAATATGAAAAATGTCCCGCCCACCCGCCGACGGGTTGGTGACCTTTAATCTGACAAATTGCTTCGTCACTCGAGCTGTGATAATCTATAATAGTATTGGTGAGTATTGCTAGGAGCAGTTCAATAAACTGTTGTTAACGATCGCAAAAGGCGAACATCTATCATTTTTCTTCACAGAGATAATGATGATGAATTGACGACTGTATTATTTGACTACATAATTTACTTTTTAGAGTCAATAGACGGGATGAGATAGCGCAAGCTGCACTCCTTTCGTAAGTCACGTTGTCGTCCTAACTCGATTTGGCTGTGGCGGCTGACAATTTCTCGGCACCAGACTCTACTCTAGAATAATTTATTTATTTATTTATTTATTTATTCAGAAATTTATTTAGAATAATGTCATACCGCAGCAACTTCACTTCGCATAACAACTATACAAGTTCCGTAGCCACATTTCTGATGAACTTCATAGTCGATCGTTTACCAGACAAAGTTCGGCGTCACTAGTTTCGAGAACCCGATTTCCGCTACAGATCAATTTAGCTAGAACAGCGAAACTTTTGTCATTGTCTAACTAAAGTCTGGGTGTAGTCTTAATCATCATCGGCCTATACTTGCCCACTGCTGGCTGCAAGCAGACATGCAGCATGCAAGCAAACATGCAGAATGCAAGCAAACAACGTGCAGTGGAACTATAGTTTTGCATACTTAACTTTTTCTTTATAGCGGGTGGCTCTTAAAAATATTTATGATCAAGAAATATACGAAAACAAATATTAGTATGAAAGCAATCTATGAATATTGGCGTTATGCATTAGAATGATTAGGTAATCGATCGCTAGTATAAGAGATTATACAAAAAAAAATAGTAAAAACAAGGTGTATGATTAGAGATATTATGAATTCTGATGATTATGGGTTTCGATCGTTAGTATTCAATATTTTTATGAAGAGTGGTCATTATATGATGTAAAATGGTATAATAAATATTTTCGGGCTTCCGATAATAGGACTAAAAAGTTACGTGAGAATATGCGCACCCCTCTCCAGAGCACGCCACTCAGCACGATCCGCGGCTTCTTTCATCCAGAGCTTGCCAGCCAACTTGCGAAGATCGTCGCTCCATCTGCCCTACGCTACGCTCGCTTACTCAGTCTCCACTCTAGAACCTGTCTATCCCAACGGTCATCGGTTCTACGACTAATATGGCTTTAGCTTTTCATTTCCTTGCACGATGGTAAAAACATCGTTTTGCATCGCGTACTTGGATTGATTTACCAGTCGCGTGACTGGTAATCATTGCAAGAACGATTGATTGTAGCGTCATAACAAGGTAAATAGAATATAAGTCCGCAATTCGCTGTCACACGAAGGAGTCTATAATATCAGCGAGACAAATTGAATGAATACAGAGCCGCGCGAATAGCTCTTGTGACAATAACATCGGCGTCTGGGCCCCCAACAATTCCCTAACAGTTTTGGACGAGCGATAAGAATGCCGTTCCGTGCAAACATTGGCTGTGCAGCTGGGAAGTTCGTGTACAACTACTGCATCTCATATTATAAGTTTAGTATTGTGAAATGCTTGAATAAAATAGGACAATCAGTTAGTTAGGGATAAATTAACATTTTATACAGGATTAGGGAAACCTTAAAAATAGTTAAGAACAAAGTATAAATTTAAGATAAGTTAATGAACTGTATTGTTTTTTTCAAATTTAATTATTTCCCCCCGACGTAGGCCAGTGTCGGAGACGTTCTTATTACTAAGTACCTATACCGCTCTATTGCGATTGTTCTAATCTAGTATTGGCTTCAAGTCAAACAGAACGCAGCCGATTCAAAAGTGTTACAGCTAGCAACATATCCATAAATTAGGTGACGACGACCTACAACTCCCTGTGACCACGGATCCTGCAAAGGATTTCAAGCGTCTGAATAATATGGAAAATTAACTTTCATTTTTTTAGAGAAAATTATTTTACCCGCAGTTAACCTTTACAGCGTATCCTGACTTTATAGGGGTGGCGTGAAACTTAAAGGTTCCTCAAGGGGTGTAATCATTCTACTGTGTACCTAGTGAGCGCGTAAATTTGGAAAACAATATTTTGAAATCTATTAGTAGTAATAGTAGTAATATATTAATTAAATAGTAATTGCCATATTTAAAAAAAGTATAGGAATATCGGGAACGTTTATTAAAATATCAACAGAGGTAACAAGTTCGAAAAAAGTGCATTCAGTTATCAAGTAAAATGTAAAACCGTGTATGCCTCTCAGACAGCCAAGTCAAGTCAAGCCAGACCTCTCAAATAACCAAGTGGTTAAATCGGATCACATGCATATCGTCAAAACGCAAGTGGTCAGACACGCATTTCGTCATCTCACAGGACCGAAACTCAGCTTGTCAAAAACACTATTCGACAGACACGCAGTTGGACAGACACGCAACTCGTCAAATTCGCATTTCGTCAGATGTCACAGCATCCGTTTAACAGGTTCCAATTTCCGAATCGTTCGATTTTACAATTCTATTTCGATACCTGCCTGGCAATCGAGTGCAGTTTGGCTAATACTTTGCCGCTTTCGGACTGATTCGGCGTGAGTTTCACCATGGTTTCAACTTTCACCCGTGTTCTTTCCGCAACAACACATGATGTGAAACTCCATAGCAATCATTACATTTCATAAAGTGAAGTCGCCGTTTTCCTGTGTATGTGGCTCCGCTTTTTTCTTCAAAACCACGCAATGGATTTTTACCCTTTTTTCTTCAAAACCACGCCATGCATTTTTACGCTTTTATTCTTCAAAACCACGCAATGGATTTTTACGCTTTTTTCTTTTAAACCACGCTATGGATTTTTACGCGGTTTTCACTGATAAGTAGAAAGATTAAGATAAAGGACTACGGTTTTTTTTATCTAATTTATAGATATTTTCAACAAAATTGCTGAAGGATGACAGTGTTTCTAAGTTAGAGTAGACGAAGGCGAGGTCAGGCGTTTATACCATATTATACCACTACAATTTGGCGTAACTGTCGGACAAAAGCCTCCTCCAAGTGCATCCAAAGATTCTGAGCCACCTCTTGCCAGTCGGTCAGTAGGCTTAGCATGCTCAACACGAGATATGTCAAGGACGAGAGATGACAAATCATTTTAAGTTGTCATGTTAAGGTTTGTAGACAAAAATACCACAGTTTTTGCAAAAACTATTATTAAGTCTATTTTTGACATATTATGTAGAGTTTTAAGCGCATCCATGTGTCTTTAGTGTCGATAGACATTAGAGATAAATGAATAAAACACGAGAAATCGGGTCGAGAAGAGTTCTCGTGTTGCGCATGCTAGGCCGGCAGATCGTCTTGCCATCTCTTTCTGGGCCGACCCCGAGGTGTCGTCCATCTCCAGAAACTAACCGCGTCTGTGGTCCAGTAGTTCTTAGATCCAGGGGGGGTACATCGATGTGTACTCGCTTTGTTGGTGGTTGAACTTGTTAAGTCCTCATGGCTAGCTTCCACCATCTTATCTAAAGTCTGGTAATATAGCAAATGTTATTAGCATTATTGTGTTCCACCAGTTTAAAGATATGATAGAAAGCTCCTCAGTGGTTGAGGATTCCGGATGAAGCGCGCTTCCACCTTCGGCTTTATTGTCGCTTACAATTAGGTGAGGTGATGGCCAAATTAAAACAAACCCATTATGGATGCATGCGGCCAACGGGACCCGCCCAATTCCATCAGAACTTGGCTCAACTGTTTTGTAGCCTACGTCATTAATTAAGTGAAACTAATAAGTAATATAAATAATATCATAACCGATTCGGCAAAATGAACGATATACATAAGAGCTTGTTGCGGAGCTTTTACGACATTTTCTCAACATGGGACCATAAATAAATTCCTCTTTGCCAGTATAAAAGCTGGCCAGAAAATTCGGCAAACGTCGTGAGCAATTAATCTTCGCGTTCGCCGCATACACTAATGAAAATGGGGTAATCCAAGACCACATCTGATCGCGAACAATCAACAAATGAAGCAATCTAGAATATAATACAGTACTAATTTAGGTTTGCGCAGACAAATTTATAAAAATTGCAGAATAATCTCAGGATCAGCTTAACATGAAATCTATTTATTTGACGTGTGATTAGGGGACTTCCCGGTTGCCCACATTTCGGAAATAATTATGTATAGATATACGCACTGTGGCGTTTTAGACAGGTTTTTATCAGAACAAAAGAAAAACGCCAACTGACACGGCGTCAGAAGAAAAAAGATGCGCTCCAAGTCCAGCCAGCTTTGGCAAGGAGGTTTTATGCCATAGTATAAATAATCGTTTTTTTTTATAAAAGAGGGAGGCAAACGAGCAGGCGGGTCACGTGATGGAAAGTAATCACCGCCGCCCAAAGTAACACCCGCAAAACCAGAGGAATCGCAGATGCGTTGCCGGCCTTTATGGGAGGAATAGGTTTAAGGAAGGAATATGAATTGGGAAGGCGGGGGGAAGGGGCCTCCGGAACCCTCACTGGTCGGACGAAACACAACAGCACCAAGTGCCGTTATTTCACGCCGAATATTCGTGAGAGGGTGGTATTACGCCGGGCGAGCCGGCCCAATGCGTGCTGCAACGCAGCGTGGCTCCACCACTCAGTCAGTGTTACTCATTTAGCACCACCCAGGGATCACGTGTAGGGTCTCAAGGGTAAACCTACGGACGCGAGCAACTTTAACCCCCGAAACCGTTATGACAGATATTGAACACGCACTATACCGGAAGTACCTACAAATATTACGCCCGTTTCCTGGACGGGGTAGGCCCTGATTGAATTATTTTATTTTATTCTTTAAGAAATTGTGAAAATTTACGTATTTTTCAGTCACTTGTACTATGCGCTGAATTAGTTAAATACATTACAAGAACTTATGTAAGTTAGCCTGATCCTTGCACAAGGTAATGACCTTGTTGAAATTTGAAACAAATTCTTTAAACATTAACAAACAATAAGTACGTAAATCTAATGACTAATAAAAACTATTTTTTCGACAACTTTCTTAATTTTACGCATGAAACAATAATTCTTACATGAAAATATTTGTATCGATATTCCGCAGGGCACCTCCTTCTTTAAAAATTTAAATTTATTAAATTTTTAACACAAGCACGTGATGGTTATGCACATTTCGCAGTATAAAAACATTGCTCTAGTTTCTGAAACTTCAAAGCAGAATTGTTCTAATTATAAATATCAATATGATTATTTTGCTTTGAAGTTCAATGCACTTAAGTCAGTTTTTGCGATCGCGCGGCACGCTCTTAATCTGAGGCCTTATACTGTGGCCTATAAGGTCTCTCGATCACTTGGTTAAAATGCAATATAGTTAAAATGATTACGGTTAAAACAATACATAATAAAAAGCAATATAACGAACGCATTTCTTATTAAAGTAACCTACAGCTAGAATACGGAAACTTTAATAACCTTTTAAAATATTCAAATTCAAAATCTAACTTACAAGTAATCGTGAGCTGGGTTTGAGTTTGGTGATTTCAAGGGTTATAGAATGTTTCACTTTGTAATTATAGGACTGAGGGCGCTTTTAATTAGCCCCTAGAGTACATACACCGAAGAGCTCGATAGAACCGCGATTTTGCAAGTTAAGCAACTTTTGTAATGTCCGGTTGTCTGGTGGGTGGCCAAATTGTATCGAACTCCTCCGTGCTTCGGAAGACACTGTTAGCCGATTGTAGTAAGATGGCCCAATCTGCCCGAAACGCTGAAGTTCATTTGGGAAGGCTTGAGCTAGCAGAGATACCATTACAGAAGGATATTAATAATCATCTTCAGCCTATAAACGTCCCACTGCTGTGCACCTTTCAACATGGATGACAGGCTGTCATCAGTTGGCAACCCTATTGACTGCACATGGGGATATTGGGCCATCATAACCCACCACGCTGGCCCAATGCGGAAGTGGATTTCAGTCGCGAGGACAACTGGTGCAGACGTACAGAAACGTACGAGACGTAGCACCAGTCACCCTCACCCTGCCCACAAAGTGCCTTTTCACGCCTCGTTTGAAGGACCCCATATCATAGGAGAGGGAATACTTGTGCTGGTAGACTATATGGATGATATCTAGACTTTATTTGTAATTCTCATTGAATCATTTTCATTCCAGTTGCGTTCTGTGAACATCGCTTTACTGTTGAACAATAAATATGCAGGCCGCTGTATAGCGACCCTTATCAACGGAGATCAGTACAAAAAGCCTACAATAAGGTAGTCATTTAGTTAATACAGGCTGTTTGGAAAAGGGCATAACATCCCGAAATGGGATGAAACACCACATCAATACTGCCTGTACAAAGTCACAAAAGTATCAAAATATCGACAATAATGGGAGCAACCATCAATCAACATTACAACTAATAGCGAGGAAAGGAAACATTAGTTAGGAACTCGACTGTACTACCTAGTACGGGTATTTTATAGAATGTTTGTAAGTACATTTGTAAGCAAACTATTGACATTTCTTTGTGCAACTAGTTAACTTATGTCACTTGGATTATTACTGTTTTTTGAAAGAAACACACCATTGTTAGTTGTGTTGCCGACCCAGGTCTGGAAATGCATACGGGACCTGCGGGTCTATCGGCTAAAAAAATGGATATGGACATGGACTTCATTTAACATTTGAGGCCCATATTTTGTCCCTATATGGGCATATTAAGGGCTTCAAATGTCAAATGAAGCCCATGTCCATATTCATATTTTTTAGCGATAGGGTAGCTCAAAGTCAAAGTCAAAGTCAAATTATTTATTCAATGTAAACCTTTACAGGCACTTATTGACGTCAATACTAATAATAATAAAAAAACAGTTAACTGACTTATAGTTAAGACTTAATAACTAATCTAACGAGCTATTATAGTCTGTGCCAGACAAATGCGCATTGCTACCCCCAGTACTGCTGAACTCCAAATCCACAACATGGGGTTGAATATTGTTTTTAAATTAGTTTAAAAGTAAAAAAAATTAATTATTTAGTGTTGACTTTTGCATTATTTGTAAATTTTTAAATGTTATTCATATTTTTTAGCCGATAGGGTAGCTGAACTCCAAATCCACGACATTGGGTTGCCTTTTTTTTGTATTAAATTAGTTTAAGTAAAAATGTTAATTATTTAGTGTTGACTTTTGCATTATTCGTAAATTTTTAAATGTATTTACCGTATAAAAACGGTTTATTTTCGGTTTATATCAATATTAAAGCAAAATATACTTCTTTGTCTGTTAAAAATTAAAGGAAAAATAAATATTCAAATTTTATCTCTACTTTTTTACCAAATAGCCCCGTTCTACGGTACCTAATTTCCCCAAGTGCTTTTTAAAATATATTTTAGTAATATAGTCGGACTGTTAATAACAAAATTAGAGTATAATGCAAGCATAAAACATATTTTATTTTAATTGTTGTTATTTTTATATATTTAATGACATTTATTTCTTTACTAAATGTAATAATAAAGATAAAGATAAACTATTCTTTATTGTACACCAAATAATAATAATAATAATTGGGCAAGCTATTGTTGTTATTTTTATATATTTAATGACATTTATTTCTTTACTAAATGTAATAATAATAAAGATAAAGATAAACTATTATTTATTATACACCAAATAATAATAATAATAATTGGGCAAGCTGTTCAGTTTTAATAAAGGATTTTAACAATTATGTAGGTATACTTATGTTATACCTACGTTGTACGTCACTTGTACGTGAAACTTAACTCGAAGCCGACCTTTTTATAAAATGTTGAAATACAAAATATAAAACATAATATTAATATTACTCTTCAAAAACAAATATATTAGTCTTCAACATTTTACAACCAATATGGGTTAAGTTACAAAGTGATCGGAACAATGTTCAATTTGATTTGCGAATGAATATTCAATTCTCTATTAGCCCAGTGTGGACAAAGTAGCGGCGATCAAATCTTTAGCGCAGATAGCATAACTGGCCATAATAAATGAGCAATGATTCTGAGACAATGACAAATTAAATACTTGCATTACGTTATTGTTGTTATGTATTGGTTCAAGCGGTGAATGAATACTACCACCCCCTCTCTTCCCCTTGGGTGTCGTAAAAGGCGACTAACGGACTAAAGACTGCACATACATCCAACGGCTTAGAGCGGCGATAGGCTCAACACCTGTCACGCTGAGCACATGCGCAGTCGCTATTTGGTGAAAAGTGGACTATGGCAGAGGACTGCTTTTGCTGTCCTCATTGCCTATTCTCTGACTAACCCTTCGGGAATAAAAGTCGTTATTATATGTATGACCGTATTGGTTAAAAAAGGAAACGTAAAACCTTTGGTCCCCTGGGACCTGTGTTGTGTGCTGTGTTGTCGTAATATGAATCGTGGAAACCCAGCTCCTCAGCGGTTGAGGATTCTTCCTAATGCGCTGTTGCAATGGATCAGCACGGTGGGGTATGGTCCCACTTCCTCATGCGCTGTTGCAATGGATCAGCACGGTGGGGTATGGTCCCACTTCCTCATGCGCTGTTGCAATGGATCAGCACGGTGGGGTATGGTCCCACTTCCTCATGCGCTGTTGCAATGGATCAGCACGGTGGGGTATGGTCCCACTTCCTCATGCGCTGTTGCAATGGATCAGCACGGTGGGGTATGGTCCCACTTCTTCATGAGCTGTTGCAATAGATCAGCACGGTGGGGTATGGTCCCACTTCCTAATGCGCTGTTGCAATGGATCAGCACGGTGGGGTATGGTCCCACTTCCTCATGCGCTGTTGCAATGGATCAGCACGGTGGGGTATGGTCCCACTTCCTCATGCGCTGTTGCAATGGGTCAGCACGGTGGGGTATGGTGCCATTTCCTCATGCGCTGTTGTCCATGTTGGAAGGCCTGTGCCCAGAAAGACTTTACATACATATATACAGTGTGGAAAAAGAAGACCGTGGTTGGAGGAAAAGCACCCTTAGGCAGTTGTCCCACCGCCGACGATGAACGAGAAGCGAGTGTGTAGTTCCAATAGATTTGTCGCTGGGCTGTAAGCGAGTGTACGAGTGAGACGGACGATTACTCGCCCCACTCGGGAAATGACCACTGCCGCTAGTTTGTCTCTCGGCGTGAGTTCTCAGATCGCTGAGCGAGTATTGCTAAGCGATATTTTATCTTTAATAGCTCTTGTCGCTTAGCGACGAACAAGTAGAGCGAGTCCTCGCCAGTAGTGTGAACAGTAAGCGATCAACTATTTATATATGCATCTCTTTTGTTTACACGGGATGTACATCTATTGTACGTTTCTTGAGCGAGAAAATAGCCGATAGTTAGTCGTTCGTTTACTCGCCGTTGGTGGGACAACTGCCTTAATATGGATGATGGCCAATTTTACGGAGAGGAAACATTCATTTATTTTCAAAAATAAATAAAACTGCAATTGAAGATTTTTGAAAAATCACCTGCTTGAGCCGAGAATCGAACCGGTGAAACGTGAAAAAAAAATTATAACAGAGTAGAGTAGTATCTTAAATTAAAGAAAGCCCAAGATTTTTTTTTATTTTATAGCTTACTTACTATCTAAACAAAAAAAGAAAATAGTTCACTTAACAGAATTCAGTTATTTATACACTCGGCGTCAAAAAAATCGCACCTCTTAGAAAATCACTTTCAAATGTCATTTACTCTTGATATGCACATGCAGTCGCATTAATTATGATTTTATTTACAAGGTTACTTAATTAACTTAATAAAAAACATTACTTTTCATTATCAAATAAAACCTAATGCAACAAATAAAGTGTCACAAAAATTCGATGCAAAGGAGAACGCGTACTGGCGTACAACCCCACAATTTTCATGTTTTGGTACCATTTTCGCATAGTTGGTTCCTTAATTTTTTCTCATTATTTTCCAGTAAATGTTATATTTTTAGAAGTCCGGGGAAAAGAAAAATCGTAAAGCGAAATAATAATACTAAAACCAATAACGAAACGCATTTGAACTAGCAGATACTATACGCAAAACGAAAATCTGCTGTCAGAGTTGCCTGGCATAAAAATATCGATTTATCGATTTTGAAATCGATTCTCAAATAGCTAATTAGGTCTTATTTGTTAATCTAGTTTCGATTAAAAACTTATTTCTGCTACTATTTTCGAGCTTAAACCTATACAATTACACACTTTTTATCTTAAAATGGTTGATTATTTACTTTTGATATTTATAATTTATATATTATAAGATTGATTTTCTTATCGATTTGTTTCTCGTAAAAAGACGAATGAAACTACTTGCAACACTGTCAATGTCAATCATTGAGCTTTTGGTCAACGTAATAGGAAGGAACTTTTAAGGACTTCTTGGCGGGAAAGTGAAGCGTCATGTCTGCATTTTTGTTTTATTTTCTAAAATTTGTGTTTTTTCGAATATTAATGTGAAATAATAGTGGATTATTAACCGTTAAGTGTTTGTGAACGTGCATGAGTGTTGGCAAATGAAACAAAACAGTGCAACATCACTTTTCAAATTCTCTCAAGTAGTCCGCGTGAGACCTCAGTAAAGTCCCACATCTTTACTGAGGACTTAAGGGGTTTGGGGAACATCATTTATCATTCATCTTGATCACCACTCATTATCATCAAGGGAAAAAAACAAATAAAAAACTAATGACTAGGCAGTATGGCTCAGACCTTAGCCTGTTCCTTCATGGAACTAATATAAAAAAAGGAACTTTTAAAAACACACAATTTTTTTTAATTTAAAAAAAAATATTTTTAAATTAAAAAAATTGTGTGTTTTTAAAAGTTCCTTCCTATTCTTACTTATTTTGCGAAAAGCCGCTTTGTTTTGTGAATGTGATAATGAAATGAACACAAACAATATTGTGTTGTGCTTGCGCAGTACTTTTAACTGCACTTTCGTGATAGCTTTATTGTCTGATTAGGTGATACATTACCATCACAATGTCGAGTATGCAATGCATTTCGATTGGATCGCATCAGGCGGCATTTACTGACGAACGAGAGTCAAGCCTTACTATTCGTTTTTGGTCATATCCCTGAGAGGTAAGTCGTACATAGTACGAAATATGTCGTCAACCATTTTAGACATCTAAACCGAGAACACATGGTACATACTTGGTGCAGCAATGCACCTCTGTATCTGTTACTACTAATGTTCTACTATTTTGTTGATCAATTAATAAACTTCATCCATGCTCTTATTGTTTTAGGCAACACCTTCTGATTATATTTGTCATGCTTCCTGGGAATTAGCAACACATTCTATTGCATCTGAAAGTAAAACTACAAGGCATGTTGGCCATCGCCATGACGTGTTGTATGTGGACGTTCTATTTTAAGAACGAGCAGACGAAGAGTGTCTTTCAAGAGCCAAATGAAGAGGAATAAAGGATTACTAACATAATTTCGAATTGGATTAGACCACGAGAGGTAACACCTTACATATATTTACTTATTGACTACCTCCGTGGTGGAGTAATATGTACACTGGTTTTCGTGGTGATGCCTACTCTGAGTTCCTGGGTTTGAATCCCAATAGGGGCAAATGTTTCTATGACGAATACGAGCATTTGTACCTGACGTCATGATTATTTACCTAATAATAATTCTACTAAATACATATATATACCATATATTCCGATTATCGGCTTCCCTGTAAGAAATCCCACTCCATGCAGATCTTAATAATTATGTCAGTAATTAGTGCCACCAATGAGTTAAACATTCCATGTTTTTTATTACGTGATTTATAAATTTTTGGCCGGCTTAAACGGCGAAGGCGCCGTATTTTCCCAAACACATCCCTCGCCACTGTTATTTCTACTGCATTTTTGCCCATTGGCCTAGTATAACATATCACAAGCCTTACAGTGCTTACTTTGGGGCTAGGCCACTGACCTACTTAAACTATCAATTTGTTACCTGAGACACCCAAGATAGTAAATATTTAGGTCAGCATTCTTGTATTATAGAGAGGTCAGCGGGCTAGGCTAATTGGTGTAAGATTAAAAAATATTTACTTTACACTCTGTTACTTTTGTAATTTAATTGTGATTGTTTATTTCAGCTTTCTTCAGAAAATGAAGCTTGTGTTCCTTGCAGGCTCCGAGCTCTAAAGAGCTTCACGTAGAAGTGGACAGCCAGAGTTTTAACTGCATTGTGGGGCTACGAACTGTTGGGTGCTGCTCACAGATTTGCTCGTCATGAAGGCATGACTAGACCTGCTCCACTTTTCGATGATGATGACACGTGTGCGCTTCCCGCACACGTGTTTCCTTCCTCTTTCTCTCCCGGGTTATTTAAGCGGGACGTGAAAAAGCATTTATGCAGGCCGCCATTGTGAGAGCGTTCGGCATAGCGTGGTAGCGCTGTGATGAACACTTTCACTTCTTGGGCTTCACTGGCTGCTTTTCATCAGGCAGAGTGAAGCCATTATGGCGTGCCAAAAAAAATAAAATTTTAAGAGTGCCCTTAATTACTTTATAATTTAATATTAAATATGTGACCAAACTAAATTATTGTTTATTTCCACTGAGCAAATGCTAATATGGAAAAACATTACTCGTCTGTGTGTATGTACAATTGTGAAACTTCCCTGTAGAAAGACCAGTCGAGTTTCTGATTTATTTAAAATGTTTTCATCATATTTTTTAGGATTATATTATATTGTTTGCCTTTGATGAAGTAATTTATTAGTAGTATCTACTGGAAGGATCCTCGATTGTACTGTAAATATAAGTAAGTACATTCTGAGCAGTACCTAGTAGACTAACATTCCTATCTCAGAGACAATTATTTTAACCACTAGCTTCCGCCCGCGGTTTCACCTGCGTGATTCGTTGGCACTACAAGGGCTATGTTACTTTTCGTTCTTTCAAAATCTTTAAGCCAAAGATCAAGTCAATTGGTTGCTTAGTTAGGGCGTAAAGGAAGGACAAACAAGTCACTTTCGCATTTATAATAATAAATATGTAGGATAGGAGATGATTTCCACTTAATGTTGGTATAGGTAGGTAGGTAGTCTAAAGTTGCGACTACTAATGTGGGAACGTGTATACCTACTATTGTTTACATCTATGACTTTCATCATGTTTTAAGTATTTTGCTGTTATTTATCAAAACACAGATGGGTAGTTTCTTTTTGTGTTTTAAATAATCAAGCACAAAGATCTGAATAATCGCAGTCGCAGCAGTTCCTGATAGGTACTTAACCTATATTCCTATCCTATGTATATATCTTGTAGAATCTATAACTCGGGCTTAACAATACATAGGTACTTACATAATTAATATTGAAATGCACTACTTAATTACCTACCTATTTTAGTTCGATTCACGATTGATCTATAGATGAATCAATCAAGGCGCGAACGTACATTTTTTCAGATTAATTATTTAATTTGTTACTGTCAGAATCATTGTCCGTCCCTCCCTGACACTCAACTGTCAATGTTAATCAAATACAGGAAAAAACATAACCTTAAAAAATTATCGAAATACAAGTATAACTTTTAAACCCCAACATTTAAAATTCTGTTAATTTATATAGTAATTCTCAAAAATATAATCTACCAAATGTGTAAGTCTCATTGCCAAACATGAAAATTGTAGGCCTGTACAAAATCTCCATAGTACCCTGCCATTGTCCTTTGCTACCCGTGAGAGTTGCTAGTTGCGCTTCCTTTGTGGGTATAAAACGGTCAACACGGGTTCAATGTGGGTCATTCGCTATTCAACCGTTGAAGAGGACACACGCACAGATTTTGATGGATACCACAGCTGATAAAGCCGCTCAAGTGGTTGCACTACTGCAATCAGGGGTGCGGCAGTGTGATGTCGCCCGGCAACTGAACCTGAGCCGTTATTCCGTTCGAAGAGTGTACCAGCGCTTCATAGAGACCGGTGGCTATATCCGCAGACACGGTTCGGGTAGACGTCGCTGCACTTCGGAAAGAGACGACCGGTTCGTTGTGTCGAACTCTTTGAGAAATGGTTTCTCCAACGCTGTTGAGTTGCAACAGCAGCTCCAGGCAGTTCGCAGACGCACCGTAAGCGTATCTACGGTTAGAAGAAGATTGAAGGAGAAGAAGATAGCGGCCCACAGAGCTGCTACGGGTCCAAAATTGACTGCAGCGCATCGGCGAGCCCGCTTGCAGTTTGCTCGTGACCACGTCGATTGGACCCTTGAGCAGTGGAGAGCTGTTCTCTTCTCAGACGAGACGCGAGTGTGTCTTTTCTGCAACGACCGACGGAGAAGAGTATACCGGAGGCAGGGTGAACGTTTCGCCCAAGCCTGCATCCAGGAGACGGTGGAATATGGTGGCGGATCCTGCATGTTCTGGGGCGGTATGTCTGCTGCCGGCAAAACCGACCTTGTCTGCGTCTCCCGGACTGGAGGTGCTCGCGGACAAGGGTCGCTGACTGCTCGCCGCTATGTCACTGAGGTCCTGGAAGTGCATGTGGTCCCCTTTGCCGAATCTTTTGGCGAGTCTGAAGAGTCTGAAGTTGGTGAGGTCCATGAGGGACCGTATGGAAGCCGTGATCAGGGCAAGGGGGGGTAACACTAGATTTTAAGTTAATTTTAAGACACTTTTTGTACATTTTTCTTTGTAAATTATCTGTTGTTAATTAGGACTTAATTAAGGATTTTTATTATTTTATTAATTTTAATGTTGTTTGTATAATTATAATTAAACAGAAAGTTAAATTTAATTGTTTTTTGATACTCCTTTTTGTTACCTTTCTAATGATACCCAACACTATCCTCTACATAAGGTTTAAGAATTTTTAAAGATGATTTTTAAAAGGTGCGATTTTTTTGACGCCGAGTGTATTACAGTACGAATATCACGTCTCATTCACAGAAAAGTTGAACTAATATTTTAAATGTTCACCATTAACTCGATATAAAAGGCGACACGTAGCGAATTCAGTCGAAGAATACGTCTGTGCATACGTGAAAGTGGGTCTCATTTTGTGCTCTTTAGATCACTATCTAAAGATCTTTAGATCACTATCTTTTATTGTAAAGCTTACCACTGTAAGCTTTACAAAAAAAAAAATATTTTTCTTGGTCATTCTTTAATTTAAGATACTTACTATGTTGTTTAAAATTAATTGATCCTTATGAACGACTCTTTCGGTTGGTATCATAAAATGCGGGATGTGTTTTTTTTACATTTCACCGGTTTGATTCCTGGCTCATGCAGATGATTTTTCAAAAACAAGTTTAGCAGTTTTAATTATTTTTGAAAATAAAGTAATGTTCTTTTTCAATAAAATTTGCCATCGTCAATATTAAGGGTACTTTTCCTCTAACCACCACGGCCTTTTTTTTCTACCCTGTATAATCACGACTATTACTACGAAGGGTTAGTCAGAGACTAGGCAATGAGGACATCAGAAGCAGTCCTCAATCATAGTCTACTTTTCACCAAATAGGTGGTGGTGGTGGTATGGTGGTGAGCCCATCGCCGGTCTATGCTGTTGGATGTATGTGCAGTCTTTAGTCCGATAGTCGCCTTTTACGACACCCAAGTGAAGAGAGCGGGTGGTAGTATACTTTCACAGCAACGCGACACGGTTCATAAACGGCTAATAAAAAATAAACTATTTGATGAACAGTATTCATGGTTTCCTCTGTACTTCGGAAGGCACGTTAAGCCGTTGGTCCCGGTTGTTGTCGTAAGATGGCAGTCTTTAAAACCCACCAACCCGCATTGGGCCAGCTTGGTGGGTTATGGCCCAATATCCCCACGTGCTATTGTTTACGTGGGAGGCCTGTGCCCAGCAGTTGGACGTTTATAGGCCGATGACGATGATACAAGATCTCTAGCCCTAATTGCTTTATGCGCAAACCACATCGCGCCGCACGGACCGACAAAACGTGATAATCATCTGGTCCAGCGGGCCGCGCCGCCGCACACTGTGGCGGGCTGTAGAGTGTGAATGCCCAAAACACAATTTTTAAACGAAAGTAGTTTTAAAAATGTTTGTCATATTATTGTTTATCCTCTTGCGCGTCGCGCACCAGACACAATATAATTTGTAATTGGCAAAGTTATTGCTTTTATTCCTTTTGCATTTGCATTATTTTTCATTAAGCTGTTTGATCATTCATAACTATGTTTCTTTTAAAGATATTTCAAATCTAAAACATGTCAGATGAAGACTAAGGCTCGTACTATTTAAATGATTATGCCTATTTGATTGTGATTAATATCAGTAACTTTAATATTTTTTTAAAAATTTATTTGTAAAATATAATTTAAACCATGATTTCTTAATTTCGGGCAACGAACTTTTTAAATGATTTGTCTTTTTTAACACACTTCACCTTCCTTAATATGAAACCGAGTAGAAAATTAAAAAGTATTTGCGATAATTTTAAATATTAATTTTTAAACTTGGGAACGGCAATATCCAAAAAAAAAATAAAGTTTGCTTTTTCTAACTTTTCTTGTAATTTACTTTTAGTAATGTCTTCTTAAGTCCAAATAAGACAGAGAACTCTTTCAGAAATCATTTATTAGGTATATTATATTAAAAACTTTTGTAAAAATAAATTAAATTGTTTTGTTTTTTGGCAAAAAATCCTCTTGCCCAATGAAATCACGTCATAATTTGTTAAGTGAATTCTAAACATTAAACAACAATAAAAAATGGATATCACATATTCGACAGAAAGAAAGATTTTTGGCTACTGAGAAGGACTGGCTAAATTCGAAATGTGACTACTTTTTTATCGCCTGTTAAATCCTCATCAAAAATTGGTAGACTATCATTGCATTTTGGGGAGAGCAGTGATAATCGAAATTGTTGATCAGGCTTTGCTTACGATTGGGCAACTAAGTGAGGAGGCACAAGAGGCCAGAAACAAAGTCTTACAGAGAAAATTTTAGCAGGCAAACATCCAGGACTGGCAATACAACAAACATTTTCAATCGTTTATTTATTCATCAGATCTGTAATAACTTTTATGCGCAAGTTGTATACACTTTTTGTGTTAGTAGGTGACTAACACAAAAAGAAAGCCGTTTGACCTCGAAGTCATTTATTATATGTTAGCAGAAGAAGTTCAATAATGAAAGAATAAGTCGAATTTTTAATTATACTAAATTATTATATATTTTTTTTTTCAATTTTTCAAAATATAATTAAGTATTTGTACAAATATATTTTTTTTCATCATTAGATGAGCATAACAAATTATTTTCAGACATTTTCAAATCATTACTGAGTTTTGGGCATTCACCCCATTCAGCCCGCCCCAGTATGCGCCGATAGACGCGGCCGGCATTGTGGATTACGTCGGCAAACTATTTCCCGTTACGATAGATAGTGGATAGCCAGACAAGCCCACTGTGCAGTGTTTATTAGACGTACAATCCGGTGGCGGGCGCTGTATCAAAATTGTAGAACTTGGAGCTAAGTTAGGCAAACAGTTTTTCATAATTTTGTGCCTCTATAAACAATAATGACAAGTCTAAAGGATTCTGAGGATTGTTCTACAATTCTATCCTAAGCTATACACTGAGGCGCTACACGCTCGTAGACACTTTTTTCAATTGCAGCTGCGTTTTTGTAGGATGGTGTGTAGTGTCGCCAACAGAAATTGTACGTGTTAATCATCTGGTTCAGCGGGTCGCGCCGCCGATAGACGAAGCCGGCATTGTGGATTACGGCGGCAAACTATCACCCGATAGATAGCGGATAGTCAGATTAGCCAGACGATGCTACTGTGCAGTGTTTATTGGACGTACAATCCTATCGTTATCTATAGGTATAGGTACACTAGAGGCGCTGCGCACATGTAGACACTTCCTTCACTTCACACTGCAACCACAGAATAACTAAATAGTACTACCGTACAGAAGGTTCACTCTCTAACGACTTTCATGCGAAATTGAAACTTATCGTGTGACCCGACGTTCACATTCCGTTAAGCAATGCTGACTCGATGTCGATTTGACGTCATAGATATATTTAAGTACGAAAGCGACGACGCGAGCCGAGCGGCAACCTCGGCGGCGTATGGCACACGCACGCCTGCTTAAGAGGAAACACTACGTCGCCGTGGCATGCAAAATTCTCATACAAAACACAGAAAAACGACGTTTCGTAGTCCCCTGTTTCCTCCTTCAGAACTGGACCAATTTTTATTACTTTTTCAGCATCCGTTAAAGAAAGAGATTTTCTATGTGTGTATGTTTGATTTTATTGCATTAAGTCATTTATTTAATAACCAGGAGCCTTCAAAATTTAGCGAAATCACTCCGTTTTAAAGCGTCTTCAAAAACATTAAGTGGTTTGTTTAAAAAAAAATCAAACATACACACATCGAAAATCTCTTTCTTTAACCGATGCTTAAAAAGTAATAAAAATCAGTCCAGATTTGAAGGAGGAAACAGAGGACTACGAAACGTCGTTTTTCTGTATTTTGTATGAGAATTTTGCATGCCACTTCGGCGTAGTGTTTCCTCTTAAGAGGCGCGCCGGCCGAACGTACCTACCTAAAGTGCGGAGTGACCGAGTGACACCCCCTGCTGCAACTGCGTTATTTTATGATGGTGGCTACTGTCGCCGACAGAAATTGTCTACGCTTGCCGTTAGCTTATAAACTTTCGCGTTACCTATACATCTTAATTTTTTTATTTTACAGCATCAACATAACGCTCGAAATCAAACTCGAAATGTATGTGAACTTTCACATGCCATTACGTGCCATGTGTAGTTAAAAAACACATTATAAGATATGGATTAGAATAAGTCTAAGTAATCCCATCCAAACAAAATATATTTAATTTAATTTCATTGTGTGTTTCAAATGGTGTCATTTTGTCTCTATCAGTGCCATACAAATGGAGCATAATAGTGCTTAAAGCTGGATCGCTTCGCTAAAACTACAATAAAATTCCTGCGAAAGTGGCGCTCAGAATCTCTTTCACTGGAAAGTACTTATTTTCTAAAGACCAAGATTTAAATTGAAATCTTATCATGAGAATGGAGCACAAACTTTAATTGGCGGGACTGGTTAAGTGAGTCTTCTTCTGAAAAGTCGCTTTGTGAACGTCACCGCGGCATTCGTGAAGGGCTTGTTAGTTAATAACGAATCCGTACCTTTGTGATGTAAAATGTTGGCATAGAACTGCTCTAATTGGCTACTTTGAATCTTTTTATTATCTTTAAAACATTGTGAGAGCAAATGAATGACAAAGAGTCATAGGAAATAGCATGCTGAGGTATCTGCCTACCCCTCTCAGCGTTTACTTATTTATTTAATTTAAGTACGTTTACAGCTGTTACAGCTAAAGGGTGTTTCTCAGTTTGTCAGGTTCGCAATTTGTCTGGCAGACGAACTGCGAATTTTTGTTATCAATAATTGGCCTATGATCTTTGCATTTTTATAATAATGTAGTGATTCTAGTAAATAAAGTAAAGAATTATCATGTACTGACTGAAAAAAGAGCATGCATTTTAACATGTACCGGTTTATCTGCCGGACAAACTGATATTAAAAATTCGACGACTTCCGGACGAAATGCTAATCTTAAAAAGGATCCAGACGAATTGTAGAATACAGCACGTACATAATTATAGAGAGTTGGTAAGTGAAGCAAAGGATGTACGGTTGGGGTCACCGTCGCTTTACCACTTTGCAGCGATTTTCGTATGAAGCGCACCGACCGCCCGGGTACGTGCCCGTACCAAATAGACGCCGCGGTGTCCAAGGGATTTTGACCTTTAAAGTGGTAAAGCGACGGAGTCCGCCATTGAACTTTTATCAGGATTGTAGCAAACGGAAAGCTCTAAAGCAAAAGCTCTCAAAACTAAAAACATTATTAATATAGAATAAGTAAATTAATATAATAAAATAGTATAATATAGTGCAATAACATTATGTAATAATTTAGTAATTAAACTTGTAAGTTTGAATGCTATTTGATTAATATGTTGACAATTATTTCATAAATAAAATGGCAATAGTAGCCCCTCATGGTTGCTGTGCCCTTGCAGGGCGTCACTTGTACTTACTTTATTTTGTAACATCTCTGTAAACCTGTGACTTGCAATAAACGTTTGAAATTGAAATACCCCTTCGGGTTTAGGCGTGATGTGTGCTATGTATGTATATTATAATATACTAGCGGCCGCTCGCGGTTTCACCCGCGTGGTTACCGTTCCCGTGGGAATATCGGGATAAAAGGTATCCTATGTGTTAATCCAGGTTATAAACTATCTGTATGCTGAATTTCATCCAAATACATTCAGTAGTTTTTACGTGAAAGAGTAACAAATATCCATCCATACTTACAAACTTTCGCGTTTATAATATTAGTAGGATTAGTAGGATCGTTATAGGCCTTCGTCCACCCTAACTTATAAAAACCGTCATAGTTCAGCCATTTAAAAAAAAAAACTACAAAATATAAACAAAAACCATCCTCAGTTATCGCTCTATCTTTTAGTGAAAACCATATAAAAAAAATCCATTGCGTGTTTTAGAAGAAAAGTGCGGTGCCACAGAGAGAGGAAAACGACGACTTGACTTTAATGATAATAATGATATACATAATTATGTTCCTACATACTTTTGTTTTAAAAAACGAAAGCAAGGATTTAAACTAACACTGAACATAAAGTAATTTTAGTGGCGTGCCACGTAGCTGACGTAGCCATGGTGGCAATTAGTCGGCGACGCCCGTGTGGTGAGCACACGGCTGCCAGCTGCCAGAGCCGGCTAATTAATTGTCTTCCTGCGTGTGTAATGTGTACACAGTGGGCACGTCACAGGGGCACGCCGTTAAACCCAGCAAACACTTTATATTGCGACAGAGTGCAGCGTTTAAGGCGCAAAACCTTCTACTGATAAAATTATGGCAAGGATATTGTCAAAGGCAATACCAAAGCATTTACGAGTATTAGACGTAGCACAGTTTGGCACTCATGTGGTTCGGCTCCGTTTTTAAATACATAACAAAAGCACAAAACCATAAACAAAATTATTAAATTTAAAAACAAAGATAAAACTATAATAGTACATTGTTACCCTAGGGGTGAAAGTAGCTTATTTACTCCCGAGACGGGATTTGTTGTCCGAGGGAGTAAATAAGTTTTTCACCCGAGGTGCTAACACTAAGCTTTTCATTACGAATATAAGGAAAGTAAAAACAAAAACATGAATGTCTTTAGTCCGTTAGTCGGCTTTTACGACACCCGAGGGAAGAGAGGGGTTTGTATTATTATTTTTATGAGCCCATCGCCGCTCTATGCTGTTGGATGTATGTGCAGCCTTTAGTCCGTTAGTCGCCTTATACGACACCCAAGGGAAGAAAGGGGTTGGTAATATTATTTTGATGATCCCATCGCCGCACTATGCTGTTGGATGCATGTGGAGTCTTTAGTTCGTTAGTTGCCTTTTACGACACCTAAGGAAAGAGATGGGTTGTTACTGTTAGTATTATTTTAACAATAAGTCACAACTACACATGACAGTACCTGTCAGAAAAACGATTCTCCCTAGGGCGGAAAAGTATTACTTTCCACTACTTACACTACTACAACTAACTACTACACTTTTAACTACTTTCCGTGTATGAGGAATGAAAAGTATATTACGTACTTATGGTTTTAAATTGAAAACATTTATTACGTTTTAATCTTGCGTCTCTGTGGAGTGGGAAAAGCTTTCATTTTAATGTGCGCCTGCAATTATACACGAAACAGCCTGTTGGTTGGTTGTATTTTTGATGGTACTTACATTAAATTAAACTTTTATGCTAAAAGTACTCGTTGTTAAAAATGCGGCAAGTAACTTTATCTGAAGAAGATTAGAAAAATATCATAAGTATTGTAATTACAAAAGTCGTGAGTGTATAAAATGTGTGTGTATAAATACAATATCAGGATGTCATAATGAGCAGGCCAGCAATTGCGATTGTGGCCACTACTCAGCTCGAATTGACGTTCACGTATGGCTCCGATTTTAATGAGTATTTGCTTGACTACGTAAAATTAATAATCCTACGTATCCTAAGCATACGTGGAATTGTTTGAACGTAATACCAAGAGTACTAATTAATTCACATGTACGTCCACCACACGCTGAATTTCTGGTTAGAAAGCATTGAGTGCACTGTTGGGTTTATTAATAATGAATTGATACACTAATTACGCGACGGCTAAGATTATTATTAATGGATCATGAATTCAAATTCAAGTTACTATTTTTTTTTTGCTAGAGAAGCTCTATTATACTTACGTGTAAGTATATTGTTTA
The DNA here is from genome assembly GCA_963921215.1 of Scoparia ambigualis. NCBI lineage: Eukaryota > Metazoa > Arthropoda > Insecta > Lepidoptera > Crambidae > Scoparia > Scoparia ambigualis. The sequence goes on from OY992501.1 coordinate 5,173,380, forward strand.
GTTTTTATTAAGTGTCTCAATTCTCTTCATCATTAAAACTTGGTTGTCATGGCAACAGGCACGTTTAATAAAAACGAAATCTTTAGTGTCTGCTCCGTAATCGTAATCAGACTTGCCTGATCTCCAGATTGCGATACAAGACAATAACGCACGCCTAAACGGGTGTTGCTATTCAGAGACGTTAAATATTACATATTCACCAAACATATTTTGATGCGAGTAACAAACGAGTGTATTTATAAAACACGAGGGAAATATATATTAAATCCCAGATACACTTTCACTTCGAAGGTTACGTCGTGTCACTCCCGGTTTGTGAGTTAGGTATTACGTCTTTAGACTTTTAGTTGTCGTATTATAAAGGAGCGGAGGCGGCAATGGAATGAGGGCAAGTTAAGATTCGGTTGGATCCCTGATGTTTAGTGAAAGGTGGGTCGCCGAAGGAATCGTTTCATAACTGTCGATGTCGTCGAATTTCGAATAAAAATAAAGCGCGGTGCTTTGAAGAAGTTTCCAAAGGGGGTGGGCGGAACATATCAAGTGTAATTTTGGAGTTGTCGCGGAGTTTAAAGCATTTCAGGCATGTCTTGAATATTTGCTGATAATTATGAAACGGAAATCAGACTACACTTTTTGTTAGTTCAATTTGTAAATAAAAAAACTCATTACATTTTTATTCTTTGTCATGATTCGCATTTAAAATAACGTCAGCGGTGTGAAACCTTTTCCTATTGTTCATTGGTAAGTACTTATATTGACAAAAGTGATTTAATGGACATTAGTAAGAATTGCTCCGACAAATTGAATAACGCTCTTTTAGGGCAAATACGATTTGTCCGAGGTAAATGGATTCGGCTTTACGAATAATATCCTTCTGGAAAGCACGACAAAAATATGCTTACAGTCGTTGTTCTCATTATAATTTTACTTCTCATTCATTATTTATACAACCTAGGCATTACAAATAAAGTCTTTATTATTAACCACTCACTCTTGGATTTTTTTTGACACTAATGGTCTAAAATTACACGTACCTACTACCATTTAAATCATATAATTGAAGGCGGTGCTAATTTTGTCATCAATTTCATCGGAACTGTCGTGCGTGGGATCAAGTTTGGGTATTTGGTCGATCGTTAGTCGATTCTACGGCGGGACGAGGCCGACCCAGATTACGCGGATTGGGACGGTGAGCTAGTATTACAGGATTATTGGGGCAGCCCGGCAAGCCCCGACAAATACAATACCGGAACACCGTACCTATTTGCTTTAAATTCATTTAAACAGATCCATAATACGATAAGACATCTCGGGATCCTCATTGATCAGTGCTTCCTCACGTAGAGCCGTTGGTCCCGGTTGTTGTCGTAAAATGGCAGTTTTTTTTTTAAATGTGACACGTCATAGTGACTACATCATGCCTGATGGTAAGCAGCCATAATGAGAGCGCTCCCCACCGTGGAACAAGCACGGTAACAAGCGCACCCATTCATGACGGCCTGCATAAATGCCGTTTCACACCCCGTTTAAAGCTGGGATTCCCGAAATTCCCGAAAATAGGGTGGGTATTACTCGCAAATCGCAAGTACTCAAAACATGGAAAAAATATATGTTATTTATTCCAGTCTTTTATCGAGTCATTCCGGCCATTAAATAGTGATACTTTACTGCATCAAATAAAATTTCAAACATCCGTCTAATCGTAATTCAAATATCGTATTACTTGCATTATACTTGGTTTTAGTTAATGAAAAATATACAAAAATAATTGTCTTTGAATAGGTGAAGCATTCCGGCCGTTATAAGTTATAAAAATTAAAAAAAAATTCTACCTATTTTGCTAAGTTGACGGTCGCGAATCGCGATGTGCAATCAATCAGTCCCCTACTAGTTTCTGCGCTCGGGAATCCTAGCCTTAAAAGATCCGGGATCATAGGAGCTGGGAAACACCGCTGGGAAACAGAGCTTATTTATTATTTTTAAAATTCATATTTTGTATTTTATGACCTGGTAACGACATATTCTTTTTTTTGTTGTAAATGTCGTTGCTTCTGTGTGCTGTGGGTTCTTGCGCCCGTTCTTTGCCACAGTTAAAAAATGACGTCCTGAATGGGTGGTAGGTTAAAAAGATTTGGACGATTCAAAGTACTTAATAATTGAGTTTATTGAATAAATATATTTTGACTTTTGACAGGCGCCGCCAGAGAATTCCAAAGCCGAATGGTCTTACAGAGGAACCACTTGAGAAATATTTCCGTTTGAACCCACCAACCCGCGTGGGGTCACTGTGGTGGGCTCAACCTTCCCATGTCTACGCAGAAAGGCGAGTGCCCTGCAGTGAGACCCCTATAGGCTGACGGTGATGATGATGATAATACAATTGGCTATTTGACAGTTGTAACAATAAAATATGAAATATGTCGGAAATGGTAGTTTGTAACTTAGCGGTAATTATTCAAAAGCTTTTTTTATTCAGAAAATTTGTAAATATTTCATTGAAGTTTTTTTATTGAAGAGTGACGTCACAGGGCAAAATGTCACGTGACCAACAGCTTTCGAAAGAAATTTTTAAATGAATGAAGAAAAATATGTTGTTTTCTATTAAATAAAGCTTTTTCGAGACAAAAAATATTGTAAGATGTATAAAATAAGCGTTTGTAATTTTATTACATTGATATGAGCTCTTTCATTGAATACTACCAACTCATCTCTTCCCTTGGATGTCGTAAAGGGCGTGACATCCAACAGCTTAGAGAGGCGATGGGCTCACCACCGATCACGCTGAGCACATGTGCAGTTGTCATTTGGTGTGGCGTGGAGTGTGGCAGTGCACTGTTCAGGCGGTCCTCATTGCTAGTCTGTGACTAAGGGTGTTACCAGACCAATCGATCGATCGTCGATCGACGGCATCGATCGACGACGGTTGGTTGACGTTGATCGATAGGTTTGGTAGCTTTAATTGATTGATTGACGTCGACTAATCCATTTTACCATCGATCGATGTCGTCGATCGACGATCGATCGATAGGTTTGGTAGAAACTATCGATCGACGTCGACTAATAAACTCTACCATCGATCGATGCCCTCGATCGACGATCGATCGATTGTCTGATAACAAACACCCTTACACTTTGGGGATAATAGTCGTAAATTGACTTGCTGTTAAATGTTGGTAGAATCGTAGCTAATAATTAATTATATAAGTACCTTTATACAATGTGTTTTACTAATAAGTTTTAAAGCTTAGTAGTTTAAATCTAAATCTGAGCATATCGAAAATATTTTGATCATGATACTCAAAAATAGCCCAGTAACATAACAGTAAAGTTTGTTGTTCTAAAATGCCTAGATATTTCAAACAACTTATTGTGCTCTGCTGAATTTGATGCTTACCGTACCTGTAAAAGCTCGTGTTACATGAATAATAGCATGTTATCAGTTGGTCGGTACACCGCTATGCGGTTGCATGCCGCTCGGTGCTCCTGATAGCCAATCTGATAGTTGCATAGTAGGTGTGGAAAAGTGTATAAACTAAGTAATTTTGGTATTTTTTTCAGAGAAAATTGTGAAAGGTGAGCTTTTTTATGTGAAAAAGGGACAAACGAGCAGGCGGGTCCTGACTAGGCTTGCCAACTCCAAAAAAGGCATTTCCGGGATTAGCCAGCTCGACATCCGGGACTTGGGTATATTACGCGGGACACAACAAACCACATATAAAATGGTTAGTAAAAAAATACTTACTTTCATGTATTTTTTAAAATCATTTATTTAAAAAAAATGGAGAAGACGGAGAAGGATATGGCGGGATGAGCTAGACTCCTACTGCAAAGACTGGCCATCCAGAGCGCTTAAACGCGAAGATTGGAAAAAGGGAAAAGAGGCCTTTGCCCTGCAGTGGGACGGCCATGGCTGAAATAATAAATAATATAATAAAAAAATCAATACAAGTGCCTAACCCGAGGGTAGTTTAAGTACGAGATATATACCTACTTACCTATATCTATCACTGATTTCCGGGACAAATAGCGTCCCGCAAGGGATCACGGCGGGACTGCCCAAAATTGACCCAGAAGCGGGACGTCCCGGAAAATCCAGGACGGTTGGCAAGCCTAGTTTTGACTCCTGATGGAAAGTAATCATCCGCAAACGCCGGAGATGCGTTGCCGGACGAAACACAGTAGCAACGAGTGCCAGTGTTTCACGCCGATGGCGATGTTCCGTAAGAGGGTGGTAGGTAGGTATTACGCCGGGCGAGCCGACCCAACACGTGCTGTGCCAGTGTCATGTCGTGATAAGACGGTTTGGTCTTTTAGAGATGATGGTTGACAGAAGTAAAGCAGAGTACCAACGTACAGCCTATAAACTTACGGGAAAAGACCTCTACCATAGTATCTTTATTATTGAAATTTTGCATTCACAATGCTATATAGATATACGGGTTCGAATCCCGTTCGAGCTTTCCTGAGACTGGTTGTTTTTTTCTAGTAAACATTTTATTCTACCATAGTAATCAAGTAATCGCTACAATTGATGGATATTGTATTGTATTGGCTAATTCACCACGTTTGCCAAATACGGGATGCCGAAAAATATGAAACACACATTACCTGACAACTGTTTTTGGCTCTGGGTGTTTTTTTATGTTTGTACTAGCGGCCGCTCGCGGTTTCACCCGCGTGGTTCCCGTTCCCGTGGAAATATCGGGATTAAAAGCATCTTATGTGTTAATCCAGGTTATAAACTATCTGTATGCCGAGTTTCATCCAAATCCATTGAGTAGGTTTTACGTGAAAGAGTAACAAACATCCATCCATACTTACAAACATGCGTTTATAATATTAGTAGGATTAAGTATGTTTATTCGTTATCTAACTAACAAAACAAATTTCGCTACATACTTAAGGTGATGCCGCGAGAACGTAAAAAAAAGACATAAGTCTTAAGAATGAACTTCAAAGCAAAATCAATTTTATTGACATTAATATTAAGATCAATTCTGCATTGAAGTTACAGACCTGAAATTTAATTAGAGCAATGTTTTTATTCTGGAAATGTGCAAAACCATCACGCGCTTGTGTTAAAAATAAAAAAAATACTTTTAAAGAAGGGGTTGCCCTGCGGAATATCAATACAAATATTTTCATGTAAGAATTATTGTTTCATGCGAAAAATTACGAAAGTTATCGAAAAAATATGTTTTTAGATGTCATTAGATTTATGAATTGTTTGTTTATTTTTAAAGAATATGATTCAAATTTCAACAAGGCCATGACCTTTTGCAATGACCAGGCTAACTTAAAATTAAGTTATTTTAATGTATTTAACTAATTCAGCGCAGAGTACCTACAAGTGACTTAAAAATACGTAAATTTTCACAATTTCATGCAGGACCTTCTTAATAAGTGTTAGAGTGGAAGTTTCTTTTACGGTAAACGCTTACCACTAACGTAACACTGTGCCAGTGTGCCAGTGGGCCTTGTCGTACGCCCGATCGCCGAATATCATTGTGGTAAAAAAAAAGCTTGTGCTTAATAAAAGTTACCACCCATAAGTTTTCAGTTTAACTTTGTTCTGTTCTCCAAAAACTCTCGTAAAACCTAAATTGGAAAGTAAAACCACCGAATCTTGAAGTTTTACGTCACATAACTTTTTTACGTAACCGTAGAACGTAAGCGGTGTTGCATCTGGCCATTGTAGAACATTACGGGTACATCTGTGTGACAACGCGCAAAAGTTATTTGTTTTTGGATCTGAGATTAGACAATACCAAATGGACAAATTACTATCTTATGAATATTTTGTGTAGCGTAGCGGTGAAAGAACTACCACCCCGCTCTTCCCTTGGGTGTCGTAAAGGGCGACTAACGGACTAAAGACAGCACATACATCCAACAGCATATGGCGGCGATGGGCTCTCCACCTGCCACGCTGAGCACATCTGCAGCCGCTATTTGGTGAAAAGTGGACTATGGTAGAGGACTGCTTTTGCTGTCCTCATTGCCTAATAGCCTCTTACCCTTCGGGGATAATAATAGTCGTGATTATATGTATGTATATTTTGACCTACTGTCTCGTACTTTCGAGTGCAGAAGACTGGCAATAAATCTTAAAGCATACTATACTATGTACTCTTAGCTCCTTCGTATGCAAGGCCACGCAAATCTTCGATACTCGACGATTTTAGTCTCCAAGCGACTCCCGCCATACAAATCCATTGAGTTTCGTACACTAGTCGCGTCGCGCCAGTCGCGCGCTACCTGCCAGTCGAGATCTTCGCTACTTAAGTCGCGGCGATTCCCAAGATGGCAGAGCAATCATTAAATATTAAATTTGTTTCTGAGGTGGAGAAATATCCTTGCCTATATATACAACATTAGTATCGGAGATTTGCGTAGCCTTGTGTACGGACTGTGTGCTACTCGATACTCGCGACATGATATTGATAGGCAAGGATACTTCTCCACCTCAGAAACAAATTTAATATTTAATGATTGCTCTGCCATCTTGGAAATCGCCGCGACTTAAGTAGCGAAGATCTCGACTGGCAGGTAACGAGCGACTGATGGCGCGACGCGAGTCGCGAGACAAATATCGGCGACGCGACTAGTGTACGAACCTCAATGGATTGGTAGGGCGGTAATCGCTTGGAGACTACCGCCATACAAATACCGAATGTCGGCGACGCCACTCGTGTACGAACCCCAATAGATTTGTATGGCGACTAAAATCGTCGAGTATCGAAGATTTGCGTAGCCTTGTGTACGAAGGGCCTTAGCAGACGTTAATAATGTTGACGATAATTACCTACAGAACCTATATACAATTTTTCATTATAAAAGGTGCTGACGTCACACCCTCGGGCTGTTATTGAACCAGAGCTGAGCAAGGAGGCTAGAAAAATAAAATCTACAAACAATTTAATCGTTGTCCTTCCTATAAAATCTATAAGCATTCCATCATCATCATCACTCGTAACTACATAACCATGAGCTTTACGAATCTTTGAAAGCACGAGAGGCTCAAGATGTATTTTTATTGAATTAGTCACTCATCTAATAACCTGTCTTTGCGAAAGTAGCTTAACTGGCAAGATCGCCGCGCTATCGAGCTCCATATGTATAACGCAATAAACATGTTGTCCGCTATGTTTTAGGTAGGAAAAAAAATCATTCTCGCTTCGCAAAGAACCGCGCGTAACCAGGCCGAACCAGACGTAGGTAATTCGTTTACCGCACCGAACATTTTATTACCTGTATTCGAGGTACGCCATAGCAGAAATATTTTCTCTCCCCCTTCCTCGGCAGTACTAAAATAGCGAGGCCGTGAAATATTGCATATAATGACGACTTTTATCCCCGGGGGGTTAGCCAGAGACTATTAGGCAATGAGGACAGTAAAAGCAGTCCTCTACAGCCCACTTTTCACCGAATACCGACTGCACATGTGCTCAACGTGACGACAGGTGGTGAGCCCATCGCCGCTTTATGCTGTTGGATGTATGTGCAGTCTTTAGTCCGTTCGTCTTTTACGACACCCAAGGGAAGAGGCTGCGCTAGCGGCACGACCGCGACTTCGTCCACGTGGACGGAGGTTCGTAACAAATCTCCAAAATTTCCAATATTTTTTTATCATACATTCCTTGTCCTGATAACAAACACAACAAAAAATAATTTGCCGAAAAAGGACAGCCGTTCTGAAGTGATGCATGAACATACATTCGTGGATATACTATATCTAAGAAGCCGAGCCGTCGGCAAAATCAACGTTTAACAAGAGTAAACTTTGAACACAAAAAAAATAATTATATGTTAACCATCAATGTTGATTGGCAACGAAGTTTTAAAGCAAACTAGTTTTTGCGCGTGGCTCGCGTCGCGTAAGTTTTTCGCGGGACAAAGTACCAAATTTTATCAAAATCGGCCTAGATAGCGGTTTAAGCGTGAAACAAACTCACGTTCGCGTAAGAATAAACGAGAATGTTGTAGCGATTAAGTACTTCATTATAATTGATGCACAGCTGTGAGCCATTGTGATGGCATTATATAGAGAAAATTACTGATATGTTATAATATAAATAAAGAAAGTTTATATCTTTTGGCACCAGCCGAGTTCTCTCTATCATCATCTCATCTTTAGTTAAGTTATTAATAATGTAAAAAATAAGACTTTCAAAAACATATTTAATAGAATTAGGGAAACATATATATAGGGACTTTACAGTTTGGACATGCATTTTGTATAGTCGCTCCGGAAAGTTCGGATCCGTCAAACTATTTGTATGCATAACTTCGTCTTTAGTTTACTCATAACTTCAGCTTATAAGTTCTTTGCCTCGTATGTAATTCTAGGCGGGAACAGTGCTACTACACTTCTCATCAGAAAAATCGAAACACCTTGCAAGTTTACGTACGTTTTGTAAGGATTACCAGAAAAATGTGTATATTTAGGAATATAATGTCAAATGTCGTTTATTGGTGAATATTATGAGGTTTTCAAATCCTAATGTTAATGTTCTAAATTCAAATTAATTCTAAACTCTTTTATGTTCAATTAGGACAGAAACCATAAAAACGGAAGGGTTTTGATTTTTCTGATGAGAAGTGGATATGACTAGAAGATAGTTTATTTAGAATATTTTTGTGCTGATGTGCTGGTCGACATGTGATGGAAAGGGTTGTGTTTATTGGGATGTTTATTGATATGATTTGAATAGACCCTATTACATTCTAGACCACAGGAGCACTTAAAGTACCTAGTTTAGGCAAATAAATAGTCAAAATTCAAAATCAACATTCGAGCCAAAATCCACAAAGGAACAATAAATTCTACAATGATACAATCGAGTATTCAAGCGTAGGGATGTTTACTTTTTCCAATGGACCATTATTACGATATCATATTAACATTTAGGTACATACATATAATCACGACTATTATCCTCGAAGGGTTAGTCAGAGACTAGGCAATTAGGACCGCAGAAGCAGTCCTCTGCCATGGTCCACTTTTCACCAAATAGCGATTGCACATGTGCTCAGCGTGACAGGCGGTGAGACCATCGCCTCTCTATGTTATTGGATGTATGTGCAGTCTTTAGTCCGTTAGTCGCCTTATTATGTTTAACATTCAGCGAATCTAATTAAAAAGGGCCTGAGCTTGAGGCATTGGGATTGGGAGAGAATGTCAATAATTTAATATTTATAACAGAATATCTGTTGGTTTGACAAATACATTCAGTATATTTGCCTCTCATTCGGTATTTGCCTTTTTTATATTGGCAATGTGCACTTGGCCTTGTAATGTGATATTTCGCGAATGTGACGTTTTGCAATGGAACTTTTACATATTATTAGAATAGAATAGAATAGAATTCCTTTATTGCTTAAACTGTATAAAAAGTTCTTAAAAAAATATAAGTATCAACAGTTTGCCCATGATCAGGCATGCAATGTACACAAATCAATAATATTAACATTAATATTAACAAAATTCATCGTGAATTTAACAATTAATTAGTCTTGAAACTAAAGTATTCATTTAGTGTATAGAAAACATTATTAAATAACCAAGTTTTCAACTTAAATTTAAATAATTAGTAGGTAAATGATTATACACTTTAATACCATGTATGAAAGTACTCTTATCATAAACATTATTATTGACAATTGGTAAATTTAAATTATATCTATACTTAAGACGTTTTTAATTATTTTTTTTTATTCTCTTTTTTGTCACGAAACCCTACGAAATATGCCATTTTAGCGAATGTGGCATATTGCAATAGTGACTAGCATTAGCTGAGAGTATATATATGACACAAGGAATGTTGGCCTACGTTCCCCTCAGCTCAACTATGAATTTACCACGTAGGTATATGTGCTACCGTTATTAACATACCCTAATCACTTATTTAGTCGACTTTATATGAATTGAAAGGTTATATAAATCAATATAAATTGGCAATTGTCTTTTAAATGTACTTATGTTATTATTTTCTGTTTGTCAATAAATGTTTTTCTCTCTATCTCTAGACTGCATTAACACTTAAAGAAGAGTAGTTTGTTATTTTAACGTTCAATTAACGTTATCAGCGAATCCATTAGAACAATCCGAAAAGTGTTACATTACAAGGAGTATAAGCGGCGCACAATAACAGAATAACGAACGAGAATAATTCAAACAAACAAGTCGTGACCAATTAAAAGCAACTCAACTAAGTTTGTACAAAATCCACATAAATTATTTATTCCACAGACGCGCGCCGACTTATGAAGAAACATTGCTAATTGCTAACGCCACCAGGCCCAGACGGCAGACACGCAAACAGGATAATGTTTGCCTTCTTCCCTTATAACTTATAAGTATAAATATAAATAAACGTGCGGCACGCCCGCGACTCCGTCCGTGTGAACCCCCACCCCGTGTCCAGTGGCGATTTTTAATATTTTTTTAAATTACAAAACCAAAAACTAATTATTATTTATTGTTTTCTGAGGTTTAAGCGAGCACTACACATTGAAATGAAACACTTATTTACGGATTAACTAGCGTTTAATTTACTATTTACATAGTTTTTTATTATTATATAATTATTATTTACAAGCGGCCGCTCGCGGTTTCACCCGCGTGGTTCCAGTTCCCGTGGGAAGATCGGGATAAAAAGTATCCTATGTGTTAATCCAGGTTATAAACTATCGGTTTGCCGAATTCCATCCAAATCCATTCAGTAGTTTCTACGTGAAAGAGTAACAAACATCCATACATACGTTCCCGTGGGAATATCGGGATAAAAAATATCCTGTGTTAATCCATGTTATAAACTATCTGTATGCCGAATTTCATCCAAATCCATTCAGTAGTTTTACGTGAAAGAGTAACAAATATCCATCCATACTTACAAACTTTTTCGCGTTTATACTCGTAGTATTAGTAGGAAGTAGAATTTGTGTACGTAAGTACCTACTTAAAAATTGTTGATTTTTTTTCAAGTCTTGAGACTAAAGTAAATTTTGTGTCGTGTAACATAAAAGTAACACGAGAGGGTCAAAAGTAACGTACAATGTTACAAAGGCCAAAAACTAAATTACGTCACCGGCGAAAGATTTTGAGCCTTGTGCCGACTTTCCATATTTCTCGGCTTTACTGAAATATCGAATTGCTTTAAAAGCAATCTAGATACAAAATTAAACTATTTAGAATACAATGACAACCCTAATGTCTTTTATAATAATTTTTTTAACATTTATTGTGCAGAATTTAATAAAACTTTTATTCCAAAAAAGATCTCAGTTAGTGGTACTGTAACTTTTAATGAATGGGCTACAATTGGTATTCACAGAAGTAGGAAACGCCTTTATGAACTTTATGGTGAACGCAACTATAACACCAGCGATGACTTCAAATTATATGTTAAAAATTATTCAAAGTTATTCAAAAGAGTATCTCGATTAGTTTATATCTTTTGGCACCAGCCGAGTTCTCTCTATCATCATCTCATCTTTAGTTAAGTTATTAATAATGTAAAAAATAAGACTTTCAAAAACATATTTAATAGAATTAGGGAAACATATATATAGGGACTTTACAGTTTGGACATGCATTTTGTATAGTCGCTCCGGAAAGTTCGGATCCGTCAAACTATTTGTATGCATAACTTCGTCTTTAGTTTACTCATAACTTCAGCTTATAAGTTCTTTGCCTCGTATGTAATTCTAGGCGGGAACAGTGCTACTACACTTCTCATCAGAAAAATCGAAACACCTTGCAAGTTTACGTACGTTTTGTAAGGATTACCAGAAAAATGTGTATATTTAGGAATATAATGTCAAATGTCGTTTATTGGTGAATATTATGAGGTTTTCAAATCCTAATGTTAATGTTCTAAATTCAAATTAATTCTAAACTCTTTTATGTTCAATTAGGACAGAAACCATAAAAACGGAAGGGTTTTGATTTTTCTGATGAGAAGTGGATATGACTAGAAGATAGTTTATTTAGAATATTTTTGTGCTGATGTGCTGGTCGACATGTGATGGAAAGGGTTGTGTTTATTGGGATGTTTATTGATATGATTTGAATAGACCCTATTACATTCTAGACCACAGGAGCACTTAAAGTACCTAGTTTAGGCAAATAAATAGTCAAAATTCAAAATCAACATTCGAGCCAAAATCCACAAAGGAACAATAAATTCTACAATGATACAATCGAGTATTCAAGCGTAGGGATGTTTACTTTTTCCAATGGACCATTATTACGATATCATATTAACATTTAGGTACATACATATAATCACGACTATTATCCTCGAAGGGTTAGTCAGAGACTAGGCAATTAGGACCGCAGAAGCAGTCCTCTGCCATGGTCCACTTTTCACCAAATAGCGATTGCACATGTGCTCAGCGTGACAGGCGGTGAGACCATCGCCTCTCTATGTTATTGGATGTATGTGCAGTCTTTAGTCCGTTAGTCGCCTTATTATGTTTAACATTCAGCGAATCTAATTAAAAAGGGCCTGAGCTTGAGGCATTGGGATTGGGAGAGAATGTCAATAATTTAATATTTATAACAGAATATCTGTTGGTTTGACAAATACATTCAGTATATTTGCCTCTCATTCGGTATTTGCCTTTTTTATATTGGCAATGTGCACTTGGCCTTGTAATGTGATATTTCGCGAATGTGACGTTTTGCAATGGAACTTTTACATATTAGGTTTAAGCGAGCACTACACATTGAAATGAAACACTTATTTACGGATTAACTAGCGTTTAATTTACTATTTACATAGTTTTTTATTATTATATAATTATTATTTACAAGCGGCCGCTCGCGGTTTCACCCGCGTGGTTCCAGTTCCCGTGGGAAGATCGGGATAAAAAGTATCCTATGTGTTAATCCAGGTTATAAACTATCGGTTTGCCGAATTCCATCCAAATCCATTCAGTAGTTTCTACGTGAAAGAGTAACAAACATCCATACATACGTTCCCGTGGGAATATCGGGATAAAAAATATCCTGTGTTAATCCATGTTATAAACTATCTGTATGCCGAATTTCATCCAAATCCATTCAGTAGTTTACGTGAAAGAGTAACAAATATCCATCCATACTTACAAACTTTTTCGCGTTTATACTCGTAGTATTAGTAGGAAGTAGAATTTGTGTACGTAAGTACCTACTTAAAAATTGTTGATTTTTTTTCAAGTCTTGAGACTAAAGTAAATTTTGTGTCGTGTAACATAAAAGTAACACGAGAGGGTCAAAAGTAACGTACAATGTTACAAAGGCCAAAAACTAAATTACGTCACCGGCGAAAGATTTTGAGCCTTGTGCCGTCTTTCCATATTTCTCGGCTTTACTGAAATATCGAATTGCTTTAAAAGCAATCTAGATACAAAATTAAACTATTTAGAATACAATGACAACCCTAATGTCTTTTATAATAATTTTTTTAACATTTATTGTTCAGAATTTAATAAAACTTTTATTCCAAAAAAGATCTCAGTTAGTGGTACTGTAACTTTTAATGAATGGGCTACAATTGGTATTCACAGAAGTAGGAAACGCCTTTATGAACTTTATGGTGAACGCAACTATAACACCAGCGATGACTTCAAATTATATGTTAAAAATTATTCAAAGTTATTCAAAAGAGTATCTCGATTAGCCAAGGCAAACTATTTGAGTTCTAAGATTAAGAATAGTAATGACAAAATAAAAATGACATGGAATATTATAAATAGTGAAACAGGAAAGGTCAAAAGTCGTAATAATGAGTACAATTTAAATTGTGATAATAAAACCTTGACTTCTGATGCTGATATTGCTGCAGCATTTCAGAGGTTTTTTACTGACATTCCAGTTTTAACTACAAAAGCCTTGATTTCCTCCCCCACTGTAGCTGAATCTGTTTTGAAGGAGAATGTTAAAGATAGTGAAAGTAATTTCAGTTTTCAAAAAATTGGTGTTATAGATATAATAAAAACATTTAACACTCTCAATAAAAAGAAAACTGCTGATCTGTGGGGTAATTCCGTGGACGTCGCTAAATCTGTAATTATGACAATAGCTCCAGTTTTAGCTTGCATATTTAATGAATGCATTGACTGTGGTGTTTTTCCTGACCTCATGAAATATAGTAAAATAATTCCATTATTTAAATCAGGTAGCACTTCTGACCCCTCTAATTTTAGACCTATTTCTGTGCTACCCACATTTAGTAAAATTTTTGAAAAGTTAATGCTAGACCAAATGCAAATTCATTTTTATAAAAATAAACTTTTACATTGTAAACAATATGGTTTTACTAGGGGTCGCTCTACAACTGACGCCGGTGTTGAGCTTTTAATCCAAATATTTGATACCTGGGAGGAATCACAGGATGCCCTAGGGGTATTTTGTGATTTATCCAAGGCTTTTGATTGTGTTTTACATGAAACTTTGGTCAGGAAGCTTAACCACTATGGAATTAGGGATGCTTCTTTGAGCCTTCTAATCTCATACTTGAGTAACAGGATTCAAAAGGTCGACATTAACGGTAAAAGATCTCCGGGATCAGTGGTTAAAATGGGAGTTCCGCAGGGTTCAATACTTGGTTCATTCTTGTTTTTGGTTTATATTAATGACTTACCTTATTTTGTAAAAGACAGTCATGAGATAGTATTGTTTGCTGATGATACTTCACTTTCATTCAAAGTGAAACGACGACACCCAAATTATGACGATGTGAATAATGCGGTCTCAAAGATTGTTCACTGGTTTAGTGTTAATAACTTGCTATTAAACGAGGCAAAAACCAAATGTGTAAGATTTGTATTGCCTAATGTTAAGCAGGTAATAACTAGTGTACAAATTAAAGATAAGAATGTGAATCCTGTGGACACCACTGTGTTTCTAGGCATCACGTTGGATGCCAAGCTTCAGTGGGGCCCACATATAGCTAAATTGTCGAATAGACTTAGCTCTGCGGCTTATGCAGTAATGAAGATCCGTCAGTTAACTGACGTTGATACAGCTAGATTAGTTTATTTCGGTTACTTTCATAGTGTAATGTCGTACGCCATTTTACTGTGGGGAAATGCTGCCGACATTCAAACTATCTTTGTGCTGCAGAAGAGGGCTATTCGAGCAATATATAACCTACAGGCTGGTGACTCTCTCAGAGAGAGATTTAAGGATATAAGTGTAATGACAGTTGCATCACAATATATTAATGAAAATCTTGTGTATGTTCATAAAAATATTGAAATGTTTTCAAAAACAGTGATATTTACAAATTAAATACTAGAAGTAAGAACAAATTAGCAGTGCCTTATACTAGGCTCCATAAAATAAATAATTCTTTTAAGGGTCTGTGTGTATGATTATACAACAAAGTACCAAATGATATTCAGAAATTAGATCTTGATAAATTTAAAATCAAAATCAAAGAAAAGCTTTATAAAAAAGCTTATTATAAAGTGTCGGATTATACAGAAGACAAAACAGCTTGGGTCTGAAATGCTCCAAGTACCTACTCCAGCAGCTATTTCTAATTGCCTATAATTAATTTATATAGAGCACCATATTTAATTAAACTGTTTACATTCAAATTCATATTTTGTATTTTGTGACCTGGTAACGACATATAATATATATATTTTTTATTGACTATCATAAAACGATTACCCTTATGCCAAATTTTCAAGTTTCTTTGAGTTTGGTTCCTTTATGCCGACTTTCACTTGATGCCGACTTTAATAATAAATACATGTTTAGGTTTATAATTCCGAAACAATAATTATCTTCGGTGCAGTACCTAGTGTTTTGTAAATAGTAATAGTTATATTAAAACAAAAAATGTTAATGTGCTTTAAAGTAAAATAACAACAAAATATATATATATATATATATACAGTCGTGGTCAACTAATTAGGGACAATCTCTAGTTAAGCCAAATTGTGAATTTATTTTTTATTTTCCAACGAGTCTTAACAATATTCCATATCTTTTACACGTAAGTATAATTAGTCATTGATGTGCCCGATTATACAAACAATAACAACTTCTTAAACATTAAACCTCTTTACAGTATAGCTGATAGATTATCAGTGTGCTATTTGTTCAAAGAATGCTGGCTGGCCATTTAATTAGGGACACTGAGATATTGTGTTCTATTTTCAAAATTTGAATCTCAATACTTTTTTATTTCTTCTTTTATTGTTTTGTGGTAGTTTTGGCGGCAATCCAGATTTTTAATTTTAAGTTTTGAGAATTATTTTGAAGAAATATGGGCAAAAATAAAAGTTGCGATCCAACACTACGAACAATTATCATGAAGTTTGTCGAGCGTGGTTGGTCATACCGAGGGATAGCAGAACATTTAAATTGTTCAAAAACTATGGTATGCAATGCAGTGCAACATTTCAGGCGCAATAACACAGCTTTAAATGTGCCCAGGACAAAAAGATCGAGAAAAACAACTCCGCAAGAAGATAGAATGATAACCAGGTTAGCTAAGAAAGATCCGTTTCTAGGCTCTATTTTAATTAAACACGAAGTGTTTGGGGCAGACGAAAGAGCCGGTGTATCAGCGAGGACCGTTCGACGACGTCTGGTAGAAGCAGGGTTGTTCGGAAGAGTGGCTCGCAAAGTACCGTTGTTGAAGAAAGAACATAGAAATGCTCGTTTGGCGTTTGCACGTAAATATGGACATTGGACCTACGCCCAATGGCAACATGTATTATTCTCTGACGAGACCAAGATTAATTTAATTTCTTCAGATGGAAGGCAATACGTACGGCGTCCTGTAAAAGCGGAAATGAATCCAAGATTCACAAAAAAGCAGGTGAAACATGGCGGTGGAAACAATAAATTTGGGGTTCATTTTCTGGACGTGGAGTGGGACCTGTGAGAAAAGTTCAGGGTAACTTAGACCAACATCAATACAAAACAATATTGGAGGAAACTATGCTTCCCTATGCTGAGGAGCATCTCCCTATTATATGGACGTTTCAGCATGATAACGACCCGAAACATACCGCCCGTTCAGTCAAGTCGTTTCTTACCAGTCAGTCAGTATCGGTGCTAGATTGGCCAGCAAATAGCCCGGACCTCAACCCAATTGAGCACCTTTGGCACGAAATCAAGAAAAAAGTTTCAACTTATCGTACCACAACTTTAGATCAACTTAATCAAGCTTTTTGTGAGGCATGGGCAAACATTCCTATCGAAACATGTCAGAAACTGATAATGTCTATGCCACATCGGTGTCAAGCGGTAATTACTAACAAAGGTTTTGCTACTGGGTACTGATTTTACACGTAATAAAATGGAGCTTTTAAAAATATTATAATACTGGAGATTATTCGTTTTGTTTAACTCTATTCATCATTATACTTTACTGTCCTTAATTAAATGTCCAGCTACATAATTATACCTTAAAATTTAATACATGTTCAACCTTTGATATTAAATACTTTTTTCTATTTAATTATTCTCTTATTTACAGCCATTTATAGTATAGTAATCGGACCAAATTATGCAAATAATAGGTGCTGAAAAATCAATAGGGTTTTATATTTATATGTACATAACCGGTTATTGCTCTTCACTATCTTGAATGTCCCTAATTAGTTGACCACGACTGTATATACAGTCGTGGTCAACTAATTAGGGACAATCTCTAGTTAAGCCAAATTGTGAATTTATTTTTTATTTTCCAACGAGTCTTAACAATATTCCATATCTTTTACACGTAAGTATAATTAGTCATTGATGTGCCCGATTATACAAACAATAACAACTTCTTAAACATTAAACCTCTTTACAGTATAGGTGATAGATTATCAGTGTGCTATTTGTTCAAAGAATGCTGGCTGGCCATTTAATTAGGGACACTGAGATATTGCGTTCTATTTTCAAAATTTGAATCTCAATACTTTTTTATTTCTTCTTTTATTGTTTTGTGGTAGTTTTGGCGGCAATCCAGATTTTTAATTTTAAGTTTTGAGAATTATTTTGAAGAAATATGGGCAAAAATAAAAGTTGCGATCCAACACTACGAACAATTATCATGAAGTTTGTCGAGCGTGGTTGGTCATACCGAGGGATAGCAGAACATTTAAATTGTTCAAAAACTATGGTATGCAATGCAGTGCAACATTTCAGGCGCAATAACACAGCTTTAAATGTGCCCAGGACAAAAAGATCGAGAAAAACAACTCCGCAAGAAGATAGAATGATAACCAGGTTAGCTAAGAAAGATCCGTTTCTAGGCTCTATTTTAATTAAACACGAAGTGTTTGGGGCAGACGAAAGAGCCGGTGTATCAGCGAGGACCGTTCGACGACGTCTGGTAGAAGCAGGGTTGTTCGGAAGAGTGGCTCGCAAAGTACCGTTGTTGAAGAAAGAACATAGAAATGCTCGTTTGGCGTTTGCACGTAAATATGGACATTGGACCTACGCCCAATGGCAACATGTATTATTCTCTGACGAGACCAAGATTAATTTAATTTCTTCAGATGGAAGGCAATACGTACGGCGTCCTGTAAAAGCGGAAATGAATCCAAGATTCACAAAACATGGCGGTGGAAACATTAAAATTTGGGGTTCATTTTCTGGACGTGGAGTGGGATCTGTGAGAAAAGTTCAGGGTAACTTCGACCAACATCAATACAAAACAATATTGGAGGAAACTATGCGTCCCTATGCTGAGGACTATCTCCCTATTATATGGACGTTTCAGCATGATAACGACCCGAAACATACCGCCCGTTCAGTCAAGTCGTTTCTTACCAGTCAGTCAGTATCGGTGCTAGATTGGCCAGCAAATAGCCCGGACCTCAACCCAATTGAGCACCTTTGGCACGAAATCAAGAAAAAAGTTTCAACTTATCGTACCACAACTTTAGATCAACTTAATCAAGCTTTTTGTGAGGCATGGGCAAACATTCCTATCGAAACATGCCAGAAACTGATAATGTCTATGCCACATCGGTGTCAAGCGGTAATTACTAACAAAGGTTTTGCTACTGGGTACTGATTTTACACGTAATAAAATGGAGCTTTTAAAAATATTATAATACTGGAGATTATTCGTTTTGTTTAACTCTATTCATCATTATATTTTACTGTCCTTAATTAAATGTCCAGCTACATAATTATACCTTAAAATTTAATACATGTTCAACCTTTGATATTAAATACTTTTTTCTATTTAATTATTCTCTTATTTACAGCCATTTATAGTATAGTAATCGGACCAAATTATGCAAATAATAGGTGCTGAAAAATCAATAGGGTTTTATATTTATATGTACATAACCGGTTATTGCTCTTCACTATCTTGAATGTCCCTAATTAGTTGACCACGACTGTATATATATATATAGAAAAATATATAATCTTATGAGACAAAAATAGAAATACCTTTACATAAAAATAATAAGTTAGAAGCGAACATTTCCGAGTCTTAAGGGGGTCCTGCACGAAGTTGTGAAAATTTACGTATTTTTAAGTCACTTGTACGGTCGCGGTCAAAAAATGTTTACATGCACTTATTTAGGTCACAAGTTCTAAATGTCTATTTCATATTAATTTGATTGACCATATATTAAAATCTTTTTTTAAATGATATGAGAATTAATTGCTCTAGCAGACGGACCATGACTACTATCAAGTTTTGATTTATAGAAAAACTTCTTTAAAAAAAGAAATATTTTAATTTTTAACTAGGAACATGAAGAAATAACAAGATAGAAACTTCAAAAATCTTTATTTAATATTTAGTTTATCCTCCCTCAGCAGCTATGATGGCACATAGTCTATCTCGCATTGATGCAACAAGGCGCGCGCATAGATCAGTCCCTCTGATATCCTCCCATACTCGAGCACAGTGTGTTCTAAGGGCATGAGGGTTTCTTTCATTTTGACAGTCCCAGCGCTGAACCATAAGCCCCCCTAAATTTTCAATAGGGTTTAAATCAGCAAACCGAGCGGGCCATGTTATTTGCGCGTCAGTATCGCAGCGTAGTATCGGTCGTCGTCCTGGATTATTTCAATGATCTGTTGCCCTTCTTCGCCGTGACGTCGAATCCAAACCTCACAGTGAATCGCGATATATTGAGTTCTCGTGATATAGCACTAATACTATGTCCATCTTCGAAGAGAAATATTATTTCAGCCCTTTGCTCCAGGGTTAAACTTGCCATTTTATTTCGTTTTATAAATATCTTTCGTAAAATTATGCTCTTGTCGAAACGACGACGTTCAAACCAATGACCTTTAATATAATCATTGCGTTCAAACAATCATTTTTGATAAATGTCATTTCAACAAATAAAGAATTGAGTTTCAACATCAAAAAGTGGTCAATAATCTCTTTGTTATACTCGATGCGTCATATTGAATAATAACTATTGAAAGGTAATAAGTAACTTAATATGGCATTTTTGATTTTAGTGAAAAAAGTGTGATATACTCGTAGAATCTAATTTCAAAACTGGTAAACATTTTACTATGCGCTGAATTAGTTAAATACATTACAAGAATTTTTGTATCATTATTATTCATTATGTAGCCTGATCATTGCACAAGGTCATGGCCTTGATGAAATTTGAAACAAATTCATTAAACAATAACAAACAATACATAAATCTAATGACTCCTAAAAAAAACATATTTTTTCGACAACTTTTTTAATTTTACGCATGAAACAATAACTCTTACATGAAAATATTTGTATTGATATTTGTTTTGCACATTTCGCAAAATAAAAACATTGCCGAAATTAAATTACTAGGTCTGAAGAGGGTTTACGCCATTCGGTTTCCCATTCAAACTTTCAAGTCGAAATTTTTAAAAACCAATGAGCCAATTTTCATGAAACTTTGCACGATAAAGTAAAATACAGGGATCTAAATAGTTTGTTGAAAACATTTTTAAAAAACGTTTATTTGGTTGAGTTATTGCGATTAAAAGTCCACTACAGAAAGATTAAAATCACAATAACTCAGTTAAATAAACGTTTTTATTAAATGTTTTCAACAAACTATTTAGATCACTGTATTTTACTTCGGCATACAAAGTTTCATTAAAATTGGTTTATTGGTTTATTGGTTTTAAAAAATTTCAACTTGGAAGTTTGTATGGGAAACCGAAATGCGTAAACCCTCTGAAACTTCAAAGCAGAATTGTTATAATAATAATTATAAATATCGATATGATTGATTTTGCTTTGAAGTTCATTAAGAGACTTATGTCAGTTTTTGTGATTGCGCGGCACTTCCTTAACAAACATTTGACCACTTGAATTTTGCTGCTCAAATAGTCATTCACTATTTTGTGTTAACGCCTGTCTCATAATTTGTATTTTTCTATTAAAAATGCAGGTCGGTTGTCACATCACAAACAGCGGTCAACACATCGAAGCACACATTGCCTGAGCGGGATTATCTGCTGCAAGACTTTAAACTAAATTCTAATAAAAAAACGACATTACGTCACCGTCCAAAGTTTTATCGAATATTCCGCGTACGTCGCCGCTGCGCCTTACCCCGGCGTGTACCGGCAACTTACATAACAGCAATCGATAAGGCTCTGGTTACAATGGGCACGAGCCCAGGCAAGGCACGGAGCTCGGAGACTCGCCACTCACGACATTGGGGTGTTTTAACTAGAGACGACAAAGCGAAGCAAGTTTTTGCGCACTGGGTTGCATTGCAGCCTTCGATCACATACTCGTATATACAAACTAGATGCACAATCAATGCTCTCAAAACGGCCTCACAAAGAGTATCTAGTGACATGACATTGCTTTTTCTTCAAAAACACATAGGTATACATCAAAAGTATTAGGTACGTCAAAGCTACCACTATTCCGCTAAGATTTAGTATAGGATTGTGTAACTAGTTTTTTTATATCATCGAAGGTCCATAGGCTGTAAACAAAGAGCTCCTTCGAAAATTGCCATTTCTTCTAAAACACATATATGTCAAATGTATTACGTATTCCGCTACGATTTAATATAGGATTGTGTTACTAGTTTATTTATATCATCGAAGGTCGTCACATGTATTGTGTGAAAGCTACCACTTCTCCGCTACGATTTAGTACAGGATTGTGTAACTAGTTTTTATATGTCACCCAAGGTCCATAGGCTGTAAACAAAGAGCTCCTTCGTAAATCGCTTTTTCTTCTAAAACACATTACGTCAAATGTATTATGTCAAGGCTACCGCTATTCCGCTACGATATAGTACAGGATTGCGTATATAGATTATGTGATCGAAGGTTGCAGCCCATAGGCTGTAAACGGCTGACAACAAAATCCCCCCGCTTACCCATGCGCTTCTCGCTATCATCGAGTTGAGCACATTTTTTTGTATGGAATTGCTGCTCTAGTTATAATACCTCAATGTTCACGACTAATCATTATGAATTAACCTGGACGTCCACGAACGTAAGCGGCTATAAAAGAAAAGCCATAGAAGCGAATAAAAACTTTAGAATAACCAAGTGACTTTGTTTTAAATAATTATTAGATGTATTATCAACTTTGTGTACAAAACTTTGTAAGATCTTTGTTGCCAAAAATACGAATTATAAAATTTCATAGGTACCGACCTTAGATTAAAACAAAAAGGGAAGATACGGCATTAGCGTCTAGTAAGTGAGCCGCTCAAAATTAGGCCTAAAGGCACAATTTCACTTCAGTCGGAATCGGTATACCTACTCGTCAGTTGCGAAGCGACCGACACGTCAATGCTTTGTTTTAATCTAAGGTACCGACGTAGTAAATTATAAATTCCCGAAATAGGGAAAAATTCTTATAAAGTTTCATTGTAGCAACTAGTTAACTAGCGTGAGTAATTCAGGCTCAGGTACCAAACCGCATCTTTACAATGAAAAATAAATTCTACAGTTTACTTATACGAGGGGCGTTCAAAATAATCTCGGTATTGATACGTTACAACCTCTTTTATATATATATATTTGTTACTGGCCGCTAAGATTCATCCATTGACATTAAAAAAAAGTAAAATTGGAACCGAGATGTTCTTTTGTTTTTCTGCAATTGCCGAACAAACATGAACACCATGAGCGAATTAACAATTTTAACGAAATTAGAGCACCGATCCGTCATAAAATTCTTGACAAAACAGGGTAAAAATCAAAAAACCATAAAAGAGGAAATGGATTGTGTTTACCGTGAGTCTGCTCCTTCTTTATCTACTATTCAAAAATGGTCAAGCGAATTTAAGCGTGGAAGGGAGAGTATTGAAGATGACCCTAGACCTGGCCGGCCTGTAGTGGCTACCTCACAAGAAAATATTGATAAAGTGGAAAAACTTATATTGGAAGACGGCCGAGTGAAGGTAAAATCTATAGCTCAAGTAACCAATCTCTCTATTGGTACCGTACATGACATTATACATGACCATCTTAATATGTCAAAAGTAAGTGCAAGATGGGTTCCGCGAATGCTGACGCTTCTTCAAAAGGATATGCGTGTGGCTTGCTGTTCAGATTTTATCGACCTGTGTGGTGAAAATCCCGATGAGGTGCTGCAAAAAATAGTTACTGGAGATGAAACCTGGGTTCATCATTATGACCCAGAGAGCAAACAGGAGTCCATGCAGTGGCACATTAAGGGTTCAGCTCACCAAGAAGTTCAAGGTAATCCCGTCAGCTGGCAAGGTCATGGCCACAATATTTTGGGATTGTGAAGGAGTTTTGCTTATCGATTATAAAGAAAAAGGTGTAAATATCACAGGGCAGTACTACGCTAACGTTATACGTCAATTAAGAGATGCGATCAAAGAAAAGAGGCGAGGAAAGTTAACCAAAGGTGTTCTGCTTCTGCATGACAACGCCCCTGTCCATACTGCTCATATTGCCAAGGCAGCTATTGTTGAATGTGGGTTTGAAACTGTTACTCATCCACCCTATAGTCCGGACTTAGCCCCAAGCGACTTCTTTTTGTTCCCCAATCTTAAAAAGGATCTGCGTGGAAATAAATTTTCTGACGATGAAGCGTTGAAGACGGCCGTGGAGGAGCATTTTTACACCAAAGATAAAAAATATTTTTATGAGGGATTAAAAAAAATAATTGATCGATCTTATAAGTGTATGAACATAGGGGGGGAGTATATTGAAAAATAAAAATATCAAACTTTTCGTACTTGTTTGTTTTTATCCACATACCGAGAATATTTTGAACGCCCCTCGTAGTTTATTTGATCGGGTACGATTACTGGTTGTGTTTGTTAGTTTATAATTTTGTTCAAAAGGACACAACAAATTGCACCACATATTTCCCTATTCCTTACCGTTTTGGACTTACCCGCGATGAGTCATTTGGATTGATCTGTTTAGTTCTATAAAGTACTAGCGGCCGCTTGCGGTTTCACCCGCGTGGTTCCCGTTCCCGTAGGAATATCGGGATTAAAAGTATCCTATGTGTTAATCCAGGTTATAAACTATCTGTATGCCGAATTTCATCCAAATCCATTCAGTAGTTTTTACGTGAAAGAGTAACAAACATCCATCCATACTTACAAACTTTCGCGTTTATAATATTAGTAGGATAGTAGGATACGCCAATACGCTTAGAGCATTAAACCAACTGCGTAGTAAGTACATTACAATTAAACACTATAATAAAAAGTATTAAAGTATATTAAACCATTACCTTTCGGCGACTTAGGACCATAAATAAAAGCGTCCACTTCTTTAAATTACCACTTCTAAGAATGACCACTTACTTAAATGACCATTTCTTGGAATAACCTCCTCGTTTCTTACAACATTCTCGACTATTTCTATAAAATAACCATAATCCATCAAGCAACGTGAAACCAGACACAATTGAAAACCTGTTGTTTTGCGACCGCCGGCGGTCTAATGATCCTTGAAGGGTTAAAGAAGTTTCATAATAAAGTATGTACCTATTATGTTAAGTGTTTCCTTTTTTTTCCTATTTAAATTGATGGATATTCTCTAAATTTTAATGTCACCGCCTACAGAAAATGTATGTACATATTCATCGGTTGACTGTTAGAGAATGTCTTATGGCATTAAGTTTGCTGTATTTTAAGCAAAAAAAGTTTAAATAAATAAATAAAGCTTAACTTACTAAAGGTAATTAAAGTAAGTATTGTACAGTAGGTATTATAAATATTTTAAAATTATTATAATACCTACTGTATCATTTGTAAAGTGTCTTGTGTCAGATAATCTTTTCTTTAAACATAATCTTGTTCAATATGTAAAGTCCTTATGTGCCTCCAAGTGACGTGATGATCCATCTACGTGCCATATACGTGTAGTCGTGAAATACGTTTCGTGAGTTTCATTAGTAAATAGCAAACAATTTGTCTGTTACTCGTTCCAGCACTGAAATATATGAGAACTGTATTTTATGTTAGAAGTATGGGAGCCTTCATTTTTCACAGCTTATGCAGTCTTTTCTAGAGGTAGGGCGTACTCGCAATCAATCAACTTTGCTACACAAATAGGAGGCGTCAAGCAAACACAGATTGTCGGATGGGTGACACAATTTTTGCTAAAGGTCTGTTTCTCTCTCTCATTCTCTCTTCTCGAACATAACATTCGGGCACGGAATAATAGAAATAACAGAGCAATAGAATCGGTATGAATAAAAACGAAATTGTACATACAGCCCCCTGTCCTTATTGTATAACTTCATCTTTCGCAATACCGTTCAAGTAGACGCACATTGCTGTGCTAGTTTGATTATTTCAAAATTAGTTGTTAAATTATGTTAAGATAGATACGGTTTGTGAATATGTTCTGCTAAAAATATTTCTCTTGGTAATTCAAACTTTGTCGAGAAAAGCTTTGGGTCTGAATCGCCGTGTTTGTTCGTTTAGAGGTACAGATCGGCTACACATGCGCCTAAGACAAGTGACACTGTAAAAGTGACACACTGCTTGAAAAGTCGTTGATAGGTTGGAAATGTTTAAGTAATTCTGTTGAGTTTTTGTGAATATAATAAAGTCTCCTGGCTCTCTTATTTTACGCACAGAAGCTATCGCCCTACAGGTTATGGGTCCAGCAACCTGGATATTTTGCATCATCATCATCATCATCATCCATCTAAAAAGGTCCCATTGGTGGACCATGTGAAAAGGTCCATGGTCAAAAGTATATGTGGGGATTGTGGGCCATAACCCACCACGCTAGCCGATGCGGGTAGGCGGGTTGGTGGACATAAACATAAAGGAAAAAAAAGTAGTAGAGGCCCACGTGTTACCCTGGAGAATTGGCCGTAGCCCCCCGCACGCTAGCCCAATACATATATAATCAGGACTGTTATCCCCGAAGGTTTAGTCAGAGACTAGGCAATGAGGACAACAGGAGAAGTCCTGTACCATAGTCCACTTTTATAGCGACCATGTGCTCAGCGTGACAGGTGGTGAGCCCATCGCCGCCCTATGCGCAGGATGTATGTGCAGTCTTTAGTCCGTTAGTCGCCTTTTACGACACCCAAGGGAAGAGAGGGGGGGAATACTGGAAAAGTGAAATAAAATAACATAGGCCACGCCTGCATTTCAGTTTGCCAGCGAACTTCAGTGCGATAATTTCCCCGGTGGTGCTTACTAGCGGAATAACAAATAAATTTAATTATCGAACCTCCCTCCCGCTTATCTTATGGTGCCGCCCGTCAACTCGCAAAACTTTTGATTCACTTATCCCCTAGGAGGAAATAGCTTAGGGACGTGTGCTGTCCAAGAGTGGGCGTAGGTAAACGATAAAAACTTTAAAAATAACTTGTAAAGAAAATATGAATGAACATACCACATCCCACGATTAAGAACGGTGTGTTTTGGGTTAAAATAAAATAAAAATGTTTATAATCCAAATTGCAGATGTGATAGAAAGATGACATCAGAAAGGTTGCGGACTAAAATTGCATACAGACGGCCCAAAATAAAACGAAGTGGAGGTGGTTGAAGAAGGTCTACGCCAAATTGGTGAAGAAGGCTTGATGATGAATGATGATAATCCAAATAAAAGTTATACAAAAGCCATGACTTCGTAAACCCTACGATGGCATGGAGACCTTGTTTCGTTAAGAACCCGAACGAAAATAGGCTAAAGCTGTTCTGTATGTCTTGATCTCCGCATATGCAGAGACGTTTTAAGGTTGATGATTTATACAAAACAAGGTGACGGGAAAGCGAACACTGCTCTCGTTACTCGACCTAAACAACCCGCCCAAAGAGTCTAATACTTACTGTATAAGGATATTCTAGTTTCTGGCGACCTTAGAAAACTTCTGTAGTCGTCTCGGTAACGTTACAACAGCTTGAAAAACGACATAGTTTCTAGCGACCCTTAAAATCAGTTACGTAGTAAAAGGACAACTTACAGCACACTGTATCCAAAAGAAAAAGCAAACGTGTACCTAAAGAAGTAAGTACAGCATGTATCCGTCAAGTCCTACCTACTTGACAGTTTTCGGAAAAGTATTTAAAAAATTACAAACGCTTATTTTATACACCGTACAATATTTTATTTCTAGAAAAAGCTTTTATTTTTTCTTCATTCATTTCTTTCGTGCGAAAACGGTTGGTTACGTGACATTTAGCCCTGTGACAGACACAGATAAAAAATCGCAAATTTTTTTGTAAAAATAAAATATTTACAAATAATCTTAATAAAAAAACTATTGGATAATTAATTATCGTTAAATTATAAACTACCATATCCGACATATTTTATTGTTACAACTGTCAAATAGCCAATAGATGGGTGTTGGCTCTATCACCACGCTTGCCAAATGTTATTTTATCTCTGTGGTGATCACGAACCCGGTCTATGCATCGAAAAATCCGAACACACACTTTGCCCGACCAGGGAATTGAACCCTGGGACCTTCGGATATCGAGCCGAGCGCTTGCCCACTCGCCCACCGAGGTTAACGTGTACCTAGCTATAAGGAAAATAAAATAAACTTTTTTTAACGTCAATTTCGTAAACTTCGGTGGACTGGACCCTTGTACCGAAAAGAGGTACTTAGCACAAAAAGTAACATGTACCTATCCAGCATAAAGCGCAGAAGCAGTCGTTTCTATATTGACACAAAGATAATTTGTTGGCACAGGCATTGTCTACAATAAGTGTCATATTACCGTTATTTAATATAATATTGCCGCGCCTCATTGGGCAAACATCAACTTAATTAGGTCTCAAAGCGGATTGTGGAGTTATTGGAGGGAACCGTAATTTTCTTCGTCGTACGTCGGCTGTTATCTCAAGTCAGATGAAAACAAAAGCTGGCATTAGCATTCCACGGGCGGCGGTCACAGGGCATACTCATTATCGATCAGATATAAATCCCGGAGCCTGCTCAGCAACAATAAAGATTGATACACAAAACCCGGAGGCCAATGGAAGGGATGAGAGATCTAATTGTCGGCGAGGCGAAAGGATCATTATATCTTCGCGGCGTTTATTTTGTTGCCGGTTCAGCGCTCGAGATAAAAATTGTGTGAACAACATTTTACCGGAGCACTTTGTTGCTCGAGAGGACTTAGTACAAGTTTGTTTTGGGAGCTACGGATGCTATAAACATTTTCAACTTAACTTTATCTCACACTTTTTAAACTATGGTCACACTCACTGATTTATTCAAGGGATTATTACCATATTGTTTGTGGTAGTCATCCCAAGAACCGTGGTAATTATCCGTACTTTTGTAAATATTTTCTTACTCAATTTTCTAATTCGTTTTGTATTCATGAACGTATGCCACAGCGGTTTGTTTGAATAAATTAGCTTAAGCTTGTACAAAATGCAAATCCAGTAGTAAATTAGTTCAAAGAGCGTGTCAATTTGTGGCTCGGACACTGCAATACACAAGCTTGTTTGTGTCTGGCAGTGAGAGGACCCTCCCCTGCAGACTATGCACGCCCCGAGACACCGGCATCGGCAGCGGACACCAAAGTAATTTATACAGCACTTAAGGGTCAGAGTGCTTTACATGGTTATACCTCTGGTGTCGGTAGGGTACATAGCGCAAAACTACATACAGTTCTTGTACACATATTTAAACGGAATTTAACGCAAAACTACTTAGTAAAGGCCTCCTCAGCATAACTTTTTAATATTTTTGTTTCATAAAATTTTGACAAAAAACACTAGTATTTTAAAACGACTTTAAATGAGAGATTCTCAATTCATCGTCAAATCTGTGTGTGCCACCTTACAGGCATTAACAGAAACTACTGTCTTTATATTACTATTGTAAAAGCGAGAATTCCTGAAAGGGATTAAAGTCAACAGTATTCTAGAGTCTAATCTATTTACTTTGTAGCGATCACTATAGTCTTGGATTAAAACCGGACCTTCTTCGTTGTGTTTAAAATTTTATTCTTTTTATTAAATGTTTTTTGCTTTTTGCTGACATAGTTTCTAAACATAACTTACATAAATTTTATGTAAATGTTTGTAAATGTTTATTTTGCTTACATAAGGCGGTGCCAGTACTTAGTCATAGTATTTTTATAAGCATTTATTGACTATGAAGCATCGCTCCTTACCACGTACGCCATAGGCTTTAAGGGTTAAGGTGGCGTGCAAAGCAAATCCTCCAATAGGATTACTTCATTTTACACCGCCTCAGGCGCGCCTAGGCGAAACAAGGAACACGAAATAATAGTATTGGTGGATTTATTCTTCGCGCACCGCTTAGCTTCCTCGCCTAGCTTTATTGGTAAAGCAGCCTAACGCCTTCAACATTGAAAATTCTGCAGTGAAGTTTGTTACCAACGTTTACCAGCTTTGTACTATTTAAGGACTTATCTTTATCTTATCTGGCAATAAATCATTACTAACAACTATAAATTTTCGGGTATAAATACCGGTATATACAAACTACCGGTATCATATTTCGTGGTTTTAACAACTCCATGTTATGATGTTTCGTCAAAAATTTTAGGTAAATATTGTCTACCTAGTACCTATTTCAATCACTGATAATGAGTCATAAGTGTGAGTTCTTTTTTACATAATTAAAAGAAATCCAAAAATTTTGATATATATTTTTAAGATAAGACTTTAAACTATCGCGTTGCATTGCATTGAAACTATTTTAACGGGACCTAACTAACACGATTACCTAATCGTGTTATATTTTTTAAGGTAAGTAAATGTTAAAAATAGTAGCCATAATCCTGGGTGAAAAATTAATTTATTAGGTAGGTATTAGGAATGTCGTATTCGTTATTATAATTGACACTGTGAGCATAAAGACCATTTTTGCTAAGAGATCTTGTGTAGACCTTAGACAGAAATTATCATTTTCACATAACTGGATGGGTATAGGCTACTACAGACGGTCCCATCAAATGGTCCGCGAGATCGTCTGATATCACGCCACTTTGTTATTTCATGTTATGTTAATGGGTTATGTTAAAGATGAAATTTAGAAGATTTAACAAGAGTCAAATAATGAATTATTGCATCCAGGAATTCTTTTGAACATTTACCTTAAAAAAATAATTATCCTTTTTATTGAATTTTAAAAAATTATTTAATCAAGATTCCATTAAAAATGTGTTCCTTATGACTTATTATTTATACCATCAACAATAATCACGAATAAAAAACAGTTGTTAAGTCTTAACTACAAGTTAGTTAACTGTTTTTTTTTTATTATTATTAGTATTGACGTCAATAAGCGCCTTTAAAGGTTTACATTGATTAAATAATTTGACTTTGACTATCTCTGTAAACAATGTAATAACCTAAAAACAATTTGACTTTGACTTTGATAGAGGCTGCGGGTTCGACTCCCGGTTACGTATGAGATTTAACAAAGAAAATTGAATGCTGTTTTAAAAAATCTAAATTCGACGCCATGGTTTCTAAGAACAGATTTCCCTAACTCTTGTAGTTTTTGATTTCTCCTTACTGACCCATTTGGATTGATCATCCTGTATTTGCCATACAAAGCTGTACGCTATCAACAATTGTTAATCGACGAATAAAACGTTATGCTCCCACATAACTATGTTTCCTTTGCATCTTTGCAATGTTTACGACCGACTAAGAGTAACTTAGGTATCGAACTACAGTCACGTTTATGAGTCCATTATTATCCTTCATTATTCAATAATATCCTTATTTTAAAATCGCTTCTGTAATCACTAGATTACCACTAGGTTGTCGTCGTTATTTCTATGGTTTTTCCAATCCCACCCAGTTGTAGTGGCAGCTGTCAAATATACGATATTAGCTATCCCACTCCATAACGGTAGGTCATCCTGAAGGTCGAAACACATAATACCAAAAAAGTACAGCTTCCAACTACGATGTAAGCTATCCCAATTCAAAACGTTAGTCATCCTGAAATCCGAAGCAGATAACAAAAAGAAATACAACTTCCAAATACGATGTTAGCTATTCTACTCCATAAAGGATGACCGTTTTAAAGTAGGATAGATGACAGTTTAGATGGTTACAACAGGATGACTGCCATCCTAAATTTTGAAACACAATAACAATATAAATACTCACAATTGAGCCCCAAATCGTGGTAGGTGAGTATGGGGGGCTTGGAGCGGTCCCCCTGCACCGCCACCACGATTTCGCCCGAGTCGGTGCGCACGCGCGCCTCGCCGCACGCGCCGTCGCCGAACCTCCGCGTCTGCGGCAGCTGCAGCTGGATGCTCTTCAGCTCGATGTCGTCCATGCTACGAGAGGGGGGCATAGATTACAACAGGTTTTGTTTATTTTAAATATATATAATATCATATCTTAGTGGGGCCTGCAAAGTCCTTCATATAGCAGCAGCACGTCGACCCATTGGGATCTTTTGTGCAACCCCGTCCTATCACTCTGCATCCTCAGTGAAAAGGACTGCCATAAGCTGGGCAATTTGAGGGCGAAGAGCCTAAAATCTTCTGGTTTCGGGTAAGCCGATCCTAGGAGACTCATTCTTTTCCAAGCACACTCACATAGTAGG
This sequence comes from Scoparia ambigualis, assembly GCA_963921215.1. Taxonomy (NCBI): domain Eukaryota; kingdom Metazoa; phylum Arthropoda; class Insecta; order Lepidoptera; family Crambidae; genus Scoparia; species Scoparia ambigualis. Next base: position 5,205,353 of record OY992501.1, read on the forward strand.
TAAATGTTGCATGCACTCTGTTTTCTCTCCACATGCCCTGCACAAGCTGTATGTTGTTACATATACAGCGTGTTAGGTAACACGAGGGACATATTTAATCTTATGGTCGTTTATGCCTGGGTGAACATAAATAAATAAAAAATACTACTCGAAGCATATGAAATAATTCAGAAAATCCATGTTAAAATTTCATAAAATTTTCCGTAATGTTTGGGCACCCTAGTGCTTTCGACTCATTTACGCGTATGGTTTTGAATAAGTAGCTGTCGTTGTTGGTGTGACGTTTTCCCTTCATACTTGATCATATTTGATCTATTCCCGCGCTTAGTGTATACGCTAACATTATTTAATAGAATAAAAAAAATTCAAAATATTAAGAATATTTTTTTTATATCTTTATTATTGAAATTTTGCATTCACAATGCATACTTGTTTAGATATAGAATAAAATGTTTCTTTTTCTAGTAAACATTTTATCCTATATCTATATAGCATTGTGAACACAAAATTTTAATAATGAAAATATTTATAAGCAATTACGTCTTTATCGATTGTTGACTTAGACTTCACAGTGACGTAATACCGCTGGCTTGCAGCGTAAATCAAACTACTAGGAAAATTTCAGCGAGTTTTCTGGGGTCTCGGTAGCTCAGCGGTTATAGCAGTGGTCCGGCAATCCAAAGGTCGTGGGTTCGAATCCCATTCGAGCTTCCTGAGACTGGTTCATTTTTTTTCTAGTAAACATTTTATCCTATATTTTTTTAATGATTTGGATCGGGAATCGACTACCTAATGTCCTCCCTTAATATGTCCCTCGTGTTAACTAACGCGCTGTATACATATAATCAAGACTATTATCACAGAATAACTAATAGTAAGTACATAGCTCATAACTCGTAATCCCTACGCGCGCGCGTAAACCCTGCGCTCCTGACGGACGTCAAATCGATATCGAGTCGGCTGTGCTTATCGGAATATGAACGCTCGGGTCACGAGATAGGTTTCAGTTTCGCGTGGGGGTCGTTGGAGGGTGAACCTTCTGTACGGTAGTAGTATTAGTTATTCTGTGCTTGTACCAAGACGAAAAACGAAACAATTTTAAAACACACAAGTTTATGCTTATTAATTTTTGACGTTTTTTTATGTTTAAGTTTTTATAAAAAAAGATATTTGAATGATTACAAATGTCAACCTTATTGGTTAGGTACTAATGTTTTCCAAAACTCATTTCAGCCGCTACTTTATTTTACTTCAAAAACTCTCCAATTTATATTACTTACCACAGTATCAATACGATAATTGGAAATCATATTACACAATTCTATGACCACGGCTTATATTTCGGTTCGACGAGATTCTGTTTCGGCGTGCAGTGGTTCTGGGGGTAGCAATGCGCATTTGTCTGGCACAGACTATAATAGCTCGTTAGATTAGTTATTAAGTCTTAACTATAAGTTAGTTAACTGTTTTTTTATTATTATTAGTATTGACGTCAATAAGTGCCTGTAAAGGTTTACATTGAATAAATAATTTGACTTTGACTTTGATAGTATCCCCAAAGGGTTACTCGGAGACCAGTCAATGAGGACCGCAAAAGCAGTCCCCACACTCCACGGCACACCAACAACTGCACATGTGCTCAGCGTGATAGATGGTGAGCCGTCACTTTATTGTTGTGACATTTCTATAGAACAAGCCTCGAACGAAACGGATGTTTAGCACAGCGTGACGTCATTTACTCAACATGGCGGTAAATTTAAATCGGAATATATAAACGCAAAATAAAGTATTGTAAACTCAGAATAATAAGTTATTATTCTATGATTGTAAATGATCGATTTTTTTAAAGTAATGTATCGTATCATATAAGTAAGGTATCGTTTTAATATGATTTTGAAATTTAGTCAACTAGCCTATTGTCAGGACAAGGTGGTTTTTAAGATATAAAACTTTAGTAAGTAAATTAGTCACGTCACGACACACGGGGTGTTCACGTGGCCGGGCAGGCCGCTAGTACTCGTACAAAACTGGCACGGCAGAGGGCTTCTGTTTCAAGTTGAGAAAATGTTACGTTTACGCTAAATAGAATTTAAAAAAATCTACATATAAATGTGTCGCGTAGCGGTGAAAGAATACTAACACCCCCTCTCTTCCCTTGGGTGTCGTAAAAGGCGACTAACGGACTAAACACCTGTCACGATGAGCACATGTGCAGTCGCTATTTGGGGAAAAGTGGGCTATGACAGAGGGATACTAAACAGGAAAGTAAAACTGCTTCTAAGTATGCTTCTGGGGTCTTTTTTATGAAGATAAAGAAAAGAAATTGTTGAATAACTAGTAACTGAATATGAGGTACGTATACAGTACTTAATACCTATGTACGGGTATTAATATTATTTATAACTTGTATGTACCTTTTTCTATAATGAAATGACATAGGTGTATTACCGACGCACTTTATGAATTCAATTAAATATTTATTGCAATAGCTTTTCATATACTTATTAAATATTAATTAAAAGTAAACGTGGTTAAATTAACATGAGTTGAAATAAAGTTAAGGTCCGGGCATTTAATATACTAATATAATAAAATACCTACTCGGTATTTCGAAATTGCTCACATTGTATGTCTGTAACAAATTATGTGTGGTAATGATTTGCACTTTTGTCGAGTATTTGCATTTCATCAAAGTGATTAATGATTTGTGAAGGTACTACCTCTACACTTATAATAAAGGAGGCTAAGGGCATCAAATACCGTTAGTAGTGGCTTGATACTAACTAGTACTCTAATAACTTTGGCCTACTTATGTTTTCTGTATTCTTTTTAATCTATATCTTTTGTTTCGTTTAATGTTCGTACTGTTTTTTTTTCTTTTTTTACGATTCTTTGCGTGTCTATGTGGGCCAATAAAAATGTATCCCTGTCTTTCTTTTGACAGCTTCGAAACTTGGCTTGTGATTTAGCGATGAGTCTGAAACTATAGCGTAAATAACTTAGGGTGGATTCGACCAAACTGGAATAAGGTCTTATACCTAGATTAAACGCCGAATTTGTATAGACTAATCTCCGAGTAAGTCTTATTCTAGTTTGGTCGAATCCACCCTTAACCTATTGAAAGCCGCCAATTCAAAAAGAAAAGAAAATCTATTGTTAATGGCATGCGGACATGCCAGGCGGATGTCAAGAGGTTAATGATTTAGTGAATATTAGTAGGTAAATAATTATCTTTTATGGGTTACCTTCAAAATGTTGGACATAGACACCGAATAGGTACTAGTAAAAGTTAAAAACACACAAATACATTAATTATTTTTACAACTACTGTCACACACAACACTAACGGTGTCCCTATTCCGTCTTTATTCTGGTATAAACAAGAATAACGTAGTCTTATATTAACACGAATTAATTTTGTTTTGAGATTTATGATTTTTTTCGCAACCTGTTTTTTTCTTTCACTTGTGCGAGGTTCGCCGTTCGAGTTGTTCTGTACTTACAGGTAGTCAAATTTAGCACAGAGATTTTTGTTTGTTTAACATAATATTATTGGAGTTAAAATATAATCTCGCAAAAGGCAATGTGGATTCGGTTGTTGAAGTGCTTATACTTTGTGAGGAGGGAATACGTGAATATGTAATAAATTTTATTTTGGGTACCTAAGTCATCTATCTACGAGTAGTGCCCCGGTACGCCGCACCGGCGGCGCCAAGAATTAAATTATAGTATTTTATTTATTAATTTATTGTACACAGTATTGGCAGTAAATGATGTTCTATTTTATTCTAATCGATTCTATATATTTGGGTTAATACTGGCTGAATAACAAAACTTTTTTTTTCTTTCTGTCGAATAATTTATGATGAATAATAAATAACAATGTGATTGCAGCAAAAATAATAACATTGTTCCCAAAGGAAACCATAGGTATAACCCGCGCCAATCATCTAGCTCGCTGTGAACACGAGGCGAGTGGCGTCGCAATAGCACAATATAGGTATCGGCGGGACGGAAGCGGTTAGGGGGGGCGGGGCACACCCCCGCGCACCCCTGCGCAATAAACAATAAAAATGTTTTTGTAAAATCGAAGAAGGTGATATGTACGTACATAACACCCTCTTTTAATTTTATTGTCAATGTGTGGTTGGTTATTGGCAATATTTTAACGCGCCAGTAAAACTATAAAAAAACATAAAGAAGATTATTAAACACAGGTAAGTAAGTGTTTGTTTTTAAGGTTATAATATAAATGATATTTAAAATAATAGATTGTAAAACAAAATTTTGTAGCTGATAATCATGAAACGGTTCAAACTATTAACAAACATTGGTTTAATTATATTTGAATATCTTTTTTCATTCGTTCTAAAATGGCGACATTTTGTTATACAGCTTAGATAATATTAGGAGGGTACTAAAGTCTTACTAGCTGTACTACGGCAGATATGGATTGCATAATACATCTCTTAGTTTTTAACCAGCTTTATTAGTGTTTTTTTTATTATTTAGGCTGCATATGAGATCTGGGTAGAGAAATTATAATTCTGTTTAGAGATCCGTGTAAGAATTGATTATCCCTGAGTTTTATTTTAAAAATTGAACAATGAAATGTAATTGAATTTAAAGTGGTAATTAAAAATTAAAATATAATATTTAATTTATTCTACGATTGGTTCCAGATTGTTAATCAACAAGAGAAATCATTAACTTCACCTACTGCAACAATATTCACACAGATACTTCCAGAAGTGGCAACTGCTGAAAAATATGTTATTCAATATATAGACGAGTGCGAGCTGGCAACAATTTCTGTCGACCCCCATCGTAATGAGTTTGAATCTCAAACCCCTTTTCAAACCCAGAAGATCACGAAGTAAATCAGATTGAAAATTATCAAAACAAATTTTAGATAATCAAAATAATATATTAGACAAATAATAAATGTTCTTGCAGACAATCAAAATAACATTTAATCAAATAAAACATGTTATTGCAACAGATACTTTCTTTTTCACATTTTCTATATATATCCCGTTTTTAATTAAGTGTTCCATTTCGTACACAAAATCATCTAAATATTGGTCAATTTGTTTGGTTTTCCGACACCAAAATAAATTCCAATTACAAACGGCTTAATATCTGGTCTTTCAAATATAGTGGACAAAATTGGCCAAAACTCTTTATTTGAGCTCTAAATATGAGACCATCAAAATTGAAATTTAAAGTATTTTAGTTGGAACATTGTTCAACCTTGTTCAATCGTTTTGATACGTATTTGTTTGATAGTACCTAAAATAGTTCTAGCGTCATGTGGCGCTAAATCGTTTAGAGCTATTTGAGTTTTTTTTAATCCACAACGGGTTAGCGCTTGGCCTTTATCTTACCTGATAGTAAGTGACGATAAGGCCGAAGGTGGAAGCGCGCTTCACCCGGAATCTTCTACCACTGAGGAACTGGTTATCTTATCTCAAACTGTCGGAACACAACAATGCTATAAACATTGTTGTTATGGCGACAGACTTAGATAAGATGGTGGTAGCTAGCCAGGCGGACATAACAGCCCTATCACCAACCAAACCGAGCACACAAAGATGTACACCCCGCTGGGAATCGAACCCGGGACCTCTTGGTCTAAAACCGGTGGCTTAGCCACTAGACCACAGAGGCGGTTAAATAATTTTTTTTTTTTCTGTAGCCCATTCTTTTATTCACTAGCGAAACTACATACTTTTTGAAAATTCGTCATCATCATTATTACGTTGTTAATCAGGTTCCAAAGTTTAAACTAAATTCAAACATTTGACACCAATTATTGTTTTTCCTACAGAACCTTCGTTGGACGTCGATGGAATTGGCGCTTAACTGTAGGTTGTGAAATTTAAAATATTATAAATAATTACTGTCATTTGGTTTATTTATATTTCGTTATCAACCGACGTAGAAAAAGGAGGAGGTTCTCAAGTCGTCTGTCGTCCATCTTTTTCTTTTTTTCCACATTCTAAATACGAGCTTCAGCAAACACTATGATGCAATCGTGACGACTCTGTCAGTAAAGTGGGCTAAAGCTGTACTATTGATGTAGTTTATTTTTTTAGTTTTAAAGCACTCTTGTAGACAGTTGTTTTAAAACCACTGTATTTACAAGAGTGCCTAATTACGCTATAAGATTAAGTTTTATAATGGAGGTTGCATACACCATTGTACAGAAACAAGTATCGAGTTATACCATAATAACGCTTAGTTCAGTAGTAAGTGATCACATACAAAAACCAGCCTCTATACAGCTTTAACGATAAAGCTAGCTTAAAGTGTCACAAAACTCTTAAAGTTCTATAACAGAGTTTTAATAATCTGTTTTAAAACCTTAAGATTCCGCAGATCCCTTAAAACTAATTTTATACAGCTTGAGCTGTAAAATAACTCAAATATCTCTCTCATAAATATAAAAGTATCTTTTGACACTCTTGTACGTCTTTTAAAGGACCTTAAGTTCTAAAGGAGCTAGTAAATTAATGTTGTAAACGCTTGTGTGCTGCTTGGGATAGATGTTGCATTAAATTGGGTCTATACCGAACTCAAGTAACGCAGGAAGCATTTTAAGAAACGAATAGTAAAAAACTTATATAGAACTGAAGGTCCATATAAACCCTTATATAAGTTCACCGAGCATCTTGACACCTCATATTGGCATCTCAAAAGTGTTATGATGTTTTACACATATAACGGTTGGATAATGGCATTTAAAATGCTTTTGTAAAGCCTTTAGTTGTAGTGTAGCAAATCTAAACGCAGCTATACAGCTATTAGATGTTTTAAAAAGTCTTGCATTTTTAATGATCAACTGTGTTCTGTTTTACAGCTAACAGCTCTTTAATGAAATGCACATGACTTATTGTAATGCGTATGGCTGGATATACATTCATTTTACTGTATTCGTAAAGAAAAACCATTTGTTTATCGGCCATTTTGGAAACGAACGTATATACCTAAAACCAGTTACTGAGACTGGTGATGTTAATAACGCCCAATCTATAGAATCACAATAAATGGAAGGCCATTTATTGTGATTCTGAATTAACAAAGGTTAATTGAGTGATATTGAAGTAGATACACGAATCAAACTATATCTAGGTACTTAATTTTTTTTGTTAACAGCTCCATAGTCATTCCAATAAGCAACGCGCATTGCTTATGTAGATAATACGTTCAGAAAGCCTTATCTCTAGCCTATCAACCCTTGGCAAACGGATTCAAGTATTAAAACTGTTTTAACGGGACTAAACACGATTAATTTTGTAGGTAAGTACATATCTACTTACTGCTTGACGTTTCGGCCGCGATGCTTAATCGTCTTTAGTCCCGTTAAAACAGTTTTAATGCAATGCAACGCGATAGTTTAAAGGATTCAAGTAGTACAAAAATTCAGAAATAAGTTTAATTGTTTTGCTCAAAGATCCCCAAAAAGCAACTTCATTCACCATAACCATGCTTCTTTAATGCAATTGTTCCCTTCCTTGACTACAGCTACTTGCAGACTTTCTGCAACGCCTGGGTTGCAGACTTTTTAGAAGAGCGGAGGATTCGTATCCTTTGTGAGGGTAGTTCCTCCGCGGTCAAAGTCAATGCCGGAGTGCCGCAGGGTTCTGTGCTCTCACCAGTGACGAAGGTTCCATACAACTCGATTCCCACCGGCTTCCCTTCAGAAGTTTAGAACACAACCACTCTCTACTTGAATTGAGAAATGGCACAATCAGTAATTAAAAAAGTAAATATATAAAAGAAACATTACAAATTGCCTACACTATGGACATTAAATCAACAAAATTTGCTTTTTAACAACATATTGCTTTAAAATAAGCCGCAGGCGCGATCGGCTTCTAGGCAGTTAAACTTCTGTACAAAATAAACGTCATGACGTCACATAAAGGTCAATAAACCCACCCGCGTATTAGCAGCCGGTAAGCCGTCTTTATCCGAGTTACTTGATAGAGACAGTTATACAATTTGCGTACGAGTGAGCGGGACGGAGGAATAACGTTTTCGGTTTGTGTTCTGTTGACAGATAATTTGACGTAATTGCAATTCATCATTGAATGCATGACTGTGTTTTATTAGTATTTGAATTTTTTAGTTAGTTGTTTCACCTATTAGAATGATTAGTATTGTAGTTGGACTTTGTTTATTTGTGTTGTGTGTAGAAAGTAGTTACGAAGACGTACGTTGTAATTAGGTATTTGCGGTAAGTAGATATTGTAATAAGTTGAAATTACGTATTTAGAGTAAGTAGATTTGCAAAGTAATCGGTAGAATTGTAAGATGTCGTCATTAATAGCTTTAGATTTGCGGTAAGTAGATATTGTAATAAGTTGAAATTACGTATTTAGAGTAAGTAGATTTGCAAAGTAATCGGTAGAATTGTAAGATGTCGTCATTAATAGCTTTAGATTCTTCCCGGCTTTTATGATAATGTCTTAGCGCACTTTGTAAGAAAGAATAGACGAATAGCTTTAGAGTATAAGTAGTATTATTAGTACTTAGTCGATTAAGTTTTGTTTAATTTACATCATATCAGCATTTCACCACAAACGGCTTTTATCAAAGCCACTTCTATTATGCTTGCAAGACACTGTTTCAATATCTCAGTGCTTACACGTATAGTAAAAGTGGACTGAAGATACATCTGCCTATACAAGACTGAAGCCAGGATGCCAATCACAGATTTTCGGTAAGGACTCAAGACTGCGTGCCCGCGCTCGGAGTAGGTAAGCATTTTTTTTTGCTCCGGCTTACCTCTCTCAATATTTCACGCTTCGCCACTGGCTCTCACCTGCTTTATTTCTTTTGCATATTAATGACATGTTGTCTTTAAGCAATATTCATTGTTATGCGGATGACAGAACGGTGCATGAGCGGTTCTTGGGACATCTTGCGGCCAAAGTAAGCCGATATCGTGGTGAAAAGGCAAGAACTGGTTGCCAAATTGAACCAGGCTCTCGATCGTATCTAAGTGGGGATCTGAAAACCTGGTCGAGTTTAATGCCAGCAAAACCCAGGTTAGTTGAACCTCAGCATTCTCGGCATGGACATCGTCCAGAAACTGAATCCAAAATGCTACATGGAGAGTGTTATTTTAGCTGCCTCCCATAAGTTGAGTATTCTTAATAAGGTGAGGCGGTTTTTCACTCCCGAGCAGCGCTGTTGCTGTACGACACTCAGGTGCGATCGAGTATGGAGTAGTGTTCCCTTCTATGGGACGCAGTTCCGCTTATGTACTGACTTATCTCAGAAAATAAAAGTAAAACTTTAACCTCGATTTACCCAAAATTTGAATTTTGTGACTTATCACCTTCATCCACTCACGTCTTTAATTATTAAAGTCAAGAGAAAATTAATATAAAACCAATAAATGATCTCTTCGTTTATCATTGCACATTCTCAACCTTAGTCAAGTAAATGCAAGTAAGCAAGTAAGTAACAATGAAATATTTTCTTGAAACAAGAATAATATATTTTATTTTAAGTAATTTGTGTCTTTATGGAAATAACAAATACATTCACCTGAAGAATTTATTTTATTGGCTCTCAACATAACTGTAATTCTTGAGTGAATCAATATATAAGATGACTGCTAGATACCGCCAGAAACTTCAAGGGCTGGTCAGGTCAAGTGTTTTAAACATGGCAAAAATGGCGAAAAAGGAATTCGTGTTTTTTTTTTCATTTTTAATTAAATAATTCATTTTGTGAATTTTAATTGTATAGTCATTGAGTATCTAATTTATTTTAAAGCAATAAAATAAGAAAAATAAAATGAATACAATTAAAAATAAAGATTATTTACTTTTTAATTGTTTTTTTCTTATGATATTGCTATTGAATATGATATGATATTGAAAAAAAAACACGAATTCCTTTTTGTCATTTTTGTCGTGTTTAAAACACTTGACCTGACCAGCCCTTGAAGTTTCTTGCGGTTGCTAGCAGTCACCTTATATTTATTGCTTAAAAAATTTTTGTGTGGTTACAATAAACAATTTTAAGATATTTTTTTGCTGCTAACAAGTAAGTATTCTCTAGCGTGTATACATAGGGTGGAAATCGTTTTCTTGGAGTTAATAAATCTGCTTTGATGCAAAGCAATTTGTCTTAATCAAAGAAATCTGTTTTTACCGTGTGAAGCGCGCTTCCAAGGGTAGTAATAAGCTTACCCGTAGATAATAATAAAAAATTGTTACGAGTGGTTACGGCATTTCAAGTTTTGGTAGGATTCTGTCCAAATTCCGGCTGAATGGCTACCACCATATTTTTACCACCTACTTCTGCCGCCAAGCAGCCTTGTTTAACATTGCCGTGTTCCGGTTTAAACGGTATCTATTAGATCCAATGAAATTACTGGGCATAAAAGCATTAGAACTGAAGCTCCAGGGGTCGGCAACGCGCGCGGCGAGAAGCCTTTGCTGGCTTAACATCATAATAAAAATAACCTTAAGAAGCTAAGAATAACATAGGAATAAGATAGCTATAGATAGCTTCGCATTGTACAATCGTAGACCAATAAAAAAATATCTCCAAACATCTCGATTCAATTCATGATTATACTGAATACGAATACAAAAATAGCAGCGTATTCGATATTATTATGTAGGTACGAAGTAATGTACCCACCATCCGATCGCTTCGCTGCGAATATGAACTGTTGGTGTCGGCATGGAAAATGCCGCACTTGTAATAATCAGCGGAGTTTTATGTCCTCTAAATGCTATTTACAATTCATAAAAGATCCTGAGTCCATGGACGGTCCAAGATGGTCTTTGTTTGTTTTCTTATTTTGTATTTAATCGGTCAAGGATCATAAGTCTGGTTTTACGGTGCTGAAGGAGTTTAGTAACAATGTTACTATACGAAACCACCCGTTCTTCGATATACCATTGTACGAGTATTATACACTCACAACACAAACATGGCATCGAAGAAATATCACAAAACAAGATATTGAATTGGAAAGACGCTAAGGAGCTCTACACACTATGACTTTTTGTATGTAGCGATGCAAGCGCGCTTTAAGGTATGATTCCGAACTCCGCTGCACGCAGCAGCTATGCGATTCTCTAAGCGACACATAGACGCTGCGCGCATGGCTGTGATCTGCTGTCGCTTTCCAATTCTATGAATATAAAAGAAACAGAGCCATTTCTCATCGCTGCGGCAGCCGCAGCTATCAAGGCTTTAGCTTAGAGAATCGCACGGCAGTGCTATCGCGACATTGCTGCGTAGCTCGGAATGTAATCTCATATAAACTTATCCTACTAATATTATAAACGTGAAAATTTGTAAGTATGGATGGATGTTTGTTACTCTTTCACGTAAAAACTACTGAATGGATTTGGTTGAAATTCGGCATACATATAGTTTATAACCTGGATTAACACATAGGATACTTTTTATCTCGGTATTCCCACGGGAACGGGAACTACGCGGGTGAAACCGCGAGCGGCCGCTAGTAGATAATATATGGGGACTAGAGCAGCACTGCTGCGTGCAGCGGAGATCGGAATCATAAAACGCGCTACTGCATTGCAACATTCGCGACACTTGGTACAGCACGTTTGTATCTATGTAGATCAGCGGGATTGTGAATTGACCATTAACCCTGCGTATCGCAACTGTATCGCTCGCTACAGAAGCGCCACAAAAAGTCGCTCTCGTGTGTAGGGCCGGTGTATCGTTTTAAAGTTCCACCAGGGTAATATAATATAGAGTAATATAACTCGGCCCTATCTTTGAAAAAAATGCCTACAGCCGCGCGGTACGTAAGCACGCGATAGGGCTGCTTACCTACAGTGTTTTAATTACATCTGCCTACTTTGAGCTTCTATTTAGTTTTGTGAATGTACCTATTTTGTGATTGTAAATATCATATTTTTTATTTAAACAAATAAAATACGTTGTGAATGAAATAGGTAGCACTTAAAACATGTCGCCGATAACGAATACTATCATCACAAGAAACCGTAGTAGCGGCGGGGACCGAACACAGTTGCATGTCGCCTGTTACCTCCTCCGCACACCATTGGAAAGCGTAGCTGCTGTCATGTAGCTATGACAACGCCGTACAGTTGTATGGAAATTGGTAATGTTGCTTAAGTCGGCAACTGACGACTTTTAGTCGCAACTTGCCTACACCGAACACTTTTTGATTCGCGATTGCGATCAAAAGTGTCTTCGTCTACGCGGTTGGTGGTTGATTTCATTCATATTGATGGTATGAAAATAAAATATTCCCTGCCAATATAGCCAATATACGACACCAGCCTTCAAAAGTATCCTCGTTTGCGCAGCGCCTAAGGTTGTACGGCTAGCGGCTGCTACTGCATCGCGACTGTATCGCTTCTAAGTCGCAGTGTGTAAAGTGCCTAAGCCACACTACCCGAGTTGAAAGCAACCCACATAATGAATGTCTGACAAAAGGGCGTGGTGACTAGCACTCTGGATTCTACTTGACCTAAACACAGATTTGTTATAAAATCTCTTTACAAAAGAGCACGTCTAAAAGGACTTCCAGTCATTTGCATTTCCGCGCTCCATTTTTTAGAGTGCAGAGGAAATTACACTAAATGCAGAAGGCGGGCAAGTGCCTCTCGCTCTCCAGATAATAATTGTCGCACCCAACTCTACCAGAGCTAGTGCAGCGTATTATAAACGGCTATTATGCATTCACAAAACTTTATTTAAACATAGGCAGCCTACGTTCTGTCTCACTACTGGTGAGAAAAGGTTTCTTCTATTAAAATCAAGGCATCACTACAATTGATGGGTAAGTAGGTACTGGCTTAAGTCACCACGCTTGCCAGTGATGACAAACTCCAGCTATGCATTGAAAAATCCGAAACATCCTTTGTGCGATCCGGGAATTAGACCCAGGACCTCTGATTATCAAGCATAGTGCTTGACTATACTGATACCGAGGCAAATATTTATATCTTAAATAGAAACACAACACTTCAAAAAACCTATAGCAGTGTTAATAAATAATTGATATGAAAGACAGACAGAACGCCATCTAATAATGCTTCATGAATTTTTTTGTTGAAAATGTCGGATGGTTAAATAATCTTACACCACACTACTGTCCATAATTCAAATAAAAATAATATTCAAAGTCCATAAGGAAATTCGAAAAAGTAAAATGTTTTACGTCTGTGACTTATACCTATATTATTCTGATTAATGTTACGCAGCCATATCTCTATTTTAATAAAAATCATGGTTGTTTGCGCAGAGCGCTTCAGAACAGCTGTACTGTACCTATGGCTCATTCTTTTTTTATGTTTACAATACACGATTGCTGCTTGAAAACCAGCACCACGAAACGGCTTCGGCTGACAAATTATGGCAAAGGCACGAATCAAAAACGTGCCTTGTTTTTCTACGAAAATTTTCGAATTTAGAGCTTTGTCCTAACTAGCTTGAATCTAGCGAAACTAGTTCCAAAGTGATGTAACTCCAATAATATTTTTATGAATTTGTACTTTAGTGCCTAAAGTTTAAGGATTCCTTTACAATAAATGTTTACATACCTACATTCTGTCAATAAAATTTCGGGAACGGATGATTCGTTTATGATTCCAAATTAATTTTTTTGTTTTTTTTTTTGTTGTTAGATTGGCACAACCCTGCACATTTGGCGCGGAGTTTGAGTTGCATCTGTTATTTATATTAAATACAGAGATGTTTTTAGTTAGTTTATATCTAGTGTGTATTGCGAATTTCATAATGGATAAAAACATCGAACAAAGAGTTGGTCTTAAATTTTGCGTCGCCAATGGAATTTCGTGTTCGGAGTCACTGAAAATGTTACAGAAGGCTTACGATGAATCGACTTTATCAAAAACATGTGCTTAAGAGTGGTACAAAGCGTTCAAAAGCGGTCGAGATGTGATGGAAGATTTGCCTCGCTCTGGTAGGCCATCAACGTCTTCAACTGAAGTTAACATCGCAAAAGTGAAGGAAATGGTGACTGAAAATCCTCATTCAAGTTTGAGAGAGATAGCCGCTGAACTTTCTGTGTCTCACGAGTCGATCCGTATCATTTTAAATAATCACTTGGGTATGAAACATGTTGCCGCTCGGGTAGTCCCAAAAGACCTGAATTTTCTCCAAAAACTCAATCGCATGAGTCGCTGACGCCATGCTAGAACGAGTCAATTCCGACCCAACATTCATGCAACGCATTGTTCCTGATGACGAGACGAGGGTTTACGTATTTGCCATGCAAACTAGTCTACAAGCTTCGGAGTAGGGCGCCTTCCGACTGAACCGAAACCGAAAAAACCACGCCAAAGTCGATCAAAAGTCAAAGACATGTTGACTGTTTTCTTTGACTACCGCGTTGTTGTGCACTCGGAATTTTTGCTGTAAGGTCAAACGGTAAATAAAGAATATTATTTGAGCGTTATGCGGCGTTTAAGACAGCAAATTCGAAGAAAAAGTCCAAATTTGTGGAAAGAAAATTCTTGGATAATGAACCACGATAATGCGCCTTCGCACAAGGCCATCATTGTGAAAGAATTTTTGACCAAAAACTCAACAAACCTACCATCAACCACCTTATTTACCAGATATGGCTCCAGTCGACTTCTTTCTTTTCCTAAACTCAAATTACCCGTGGCACCCGTTTTCATTCGGTAGAAAACATAAAGGAGAATTCGCGGCGAGAAACGAACTCAACTCCGGAAAAAGCGTTTAAAAATCCAATCCAAAGTGCTGCCGTGATGATCACGATCCTCAGGCGTGAGGGAACGACCGAAGAGAGAGATCTTTTCCCGGTACTTTCTTGACAGAGTAGTATGTATCTCCTTTCATTTCTGATGTTGATCCATGGATATCTCTCAGAACAATAATGCTTTAGTTATTGTTCTGAGTTCTGAGGGATATGTATGTTTTTACGCCGGAACATTATTTGAGTTTGATTTTGTATGAGACCGTGCGTCTATTGTTTATATGATCGAACAAGCCAAATTAAAAGTAATGTAGCACGGAGGCATTGATCGATTTGCGTAGCATAAGTAAGGCGACGAGATAATTAAGTTGTTTGTAATAACTAATAACCTATCCGATGACGTAGCATTGCGAAAATTAGATAACTTGCAACATTGCAACCTAAACACGTTGGCTGCTGCCATCTTTACATAAGCTAAGTTACTCTAATATACACTCAGCGTCACAAATAATCGCACCTTTTAAAAATATTCTTTAAAAAATCTAAAACCTTATTTAGAATCAACTAAGAGGACAGTATTGGATATCGTTAGAAAGCTAAAGAAAAGGAGTATCCAAAAACAATTAAAATGAATTTTCTTTTATTGAAATTATACAGTATAAAAATATTATTCTAAAAGCAATAAAAACCCTTCAGGGGGTGCCGTGCGATGCAAAAACTGACATAAGTCTCTTAATGAACTTCAAAGCAAAATCAATCAATCATATTGATATTTAAAATTAGAACAATTCTGCTTTGAAGTTTCAGACCTAGTAATTTGGTTAGAGCAATGTTTTTATTCTGCGAAATGTACAAAACCATCACGCGCTTGGTTTAAAAATTAAAATTTACTTTTTGGCCTTTTCGGGGTGGCCTGCCGAATATCAATACAAATAATATCTTCATGTAAAAATTATTGCTTCATGCGTAAAATTAAGAAAAATGTCGAAAAAAAATTTGGGACTCATTACATTTATGCATTGTTTGTTATTGTTTAAAGATTTATTTCAAATTTCAACAAGGCCATGACTTTGTGCAGAGATCAGGCTAACTTACGTAAGTTCTTTTAATATATTTAACTAATTCAGCGCATAGTACAAGTAACTTAAAAATAAAAAACTTTCAAAATTTCGTGCAGGATCCCCATAATTGCTTAAAACTAAACTTAAAATCTAGTGTTGTGTTCCCCCTGCCCTGATGACGGCTTCCATACGGTCCCTCATCTACCTAACTAATTTCAGGACTTCTTCTTGAGGGATATTGGCCCATTCTTCAATAACAGCCTTTTCGAGCTAAATCGGCATAGGGGACCACATGCACTTCCAGAATCTCTGCCACATAGGGGCGAGCAGTCAGCGATCCTTGCCCACTAGCAACTCCAGTCCGGGAGACGCAGACAAGGTCGGTTTTGCTGTCAGCTGAAATGCCGCCCCAGAACATGCAAGATCTGCCCCATATTCTACGATCTCCTAGATGCAGGCTTGAGCAAAGCGTTCACCCTGTCTTCTGTACACTCTTCTGCGTCTATCGTTGCAGAAGAGGAACACTCTCGTCTCGTCAGAGAAGAGAACAGTCCTCCATTGGTCAAGAGTCCAATTGACGTGGTCACGACCGAACTGCAAGCGGGCTCTACGATGCGTTGCAGTCAATTTAGGACCAGTAGCAGCTTTATGGGCCGCTATTTTCTGCTCCCTCAGTCTTCGTCTAACCGTAGAGACGCTCACGGTGGTTCTGCGAATTGCCTGGAGCTGCTGTTGCAACTCAACAGCATTGGAGAACCGATTTCTCAAAGAATTTGAGACGATGAACCGGTCGTCTCTCTCCGAGGTGCAGCGACGTCTACCGGATCCATGTTTCCGGATGAAGCTACCGGCCTTTATGAACCGCATTCAGTCGCCGAGCGACATCAAACTGCCTGGCTTCGCCAGCAGTTGTATCCATTTCCCAGGTGATTTTTCTTCTGAAAAATCTTTGCGTGTGTCGTCTTCGACGGCTAGATACCAAATGACCCACATTGAACTTGTATGGGCCCTTTTATACCCAAAAAGGTAGCGCAACTAGCGCCCTTCGCGAGTAGTAAAAATTGCATCGTTTTTTCAAAGTCACATTATTGGTAGATATAATTTTTTTTTAAATTGAAATTATACGTTTTTTCTAAGTTTATTTATTGGTCTTTTGAATAACATCAATATTATTTTGTTGTGGTATACGCGTATGTCATGAAAGTTATTTTTGCAGAGGTGCCATTTTTTTTGACGCCGAGTGTATAAGTACTAACTTTTTTGCAAATTGCCATTGCAGGCATAGCCTCATTTATTTATTCAAAACAACAAGCTTCGGAAAGCATTTTTTTTATTTTGTTTTGTTATCATAATCATAAAAAATTCATAAGTCATTAAACTACCGGATTTAATTTTTTGTTGTAATTCTAATTTTCTTTCTTATTATATTTTTTATTCATTCACTAGAATCACTATCTCTTGATTTGATTATATCATATTATCATGCGATTACTACATATCACGTTGCATCAATGCTGTCTTGCGGTACTACGCTACACTGCTTTCAGTAAGCAAATCTAACAGATATCGCATCTGGCACGAATTGTGGTCGAACCCATTGTTTGCTATCAGCTGCATCCAGACCCAGACCAGAGAACCCTTAGCGCACGACAAATGGTGCAGACGCAAACAAAGGGACGGCTTGAGCTAATCGCTTCGTCGCTGCCGCATACCGACAGGCTACGACTGGGTCTAATCGCGAATGAATAGTGCTGGCAAATGAATAGACAGCTAATATTCTAGTGGACCGCTTGGAGTAGGTCATGACGAGTGCCTTTAGATTTATGAATTGTTAAAATTGTACACTTTTTGAACTGTAACTAGCGGCCCGCTCGCGACTTTGTCCACGTGAACACTTTGTATCCCCGTGACGAATTTCCAAAAATGTTCTTACAAACAAACCTTCCTGATGACAATTACAAACACAAAAAAAAAGAATTAACCAAATAGGTGCCGCCGTTCTGAAGTGTTGCGCGTATAAACATTTCGGCAATTGATTTTAAATAAAAAAAGGATCGAAGAGCATATACTCAGAAATTTCAGTATATTCCTTAAATCTGTTAACATACATCCAAATTATAAGGACATGGACTAAGAAAGTTTTCATATAGCTACAATAACGCATATGGTACCTTTTCTCATTTGGTAGTCTCAAAAATCCATCCATGAATACTGATAGGTTGGTGCAACTTATTCAAACTTAATTTCTACAGCAAAGTAGGAGTGCTGACCACAGATATGATGAAGACTAATAGTTTCTCAGAATATACATTAAAACTACAAATTACGTTTTCTTATTTCAACGATGAGGGTCAAAGAAAACACATTCAACACGCACAGACCACTTATCCCAACACGTCATGTTATATACTTATATTTCGAGATATTATATTATTTTGATATAAAACTGAGTGAAAACAATTATTCATATTTGACGACCTCCTTGGTCGAGTGGTTTGTACACCGGTTTTCATGGTGTCGCCATCTCTGAGGTCCCGGGTTCGATCCCCGGTCAAGTCAATTTAGAAATTATTGTTTTTCTGAATTGTCTCGGGTCTGGGTGTTTTCTATGTATAATAAGTATGTATTTAAGTATTTTAAGTATGTTTATCCGTTGTCTAGTAACCATTTAACGAGTTTCTTCGAAGCTTCTCTTGGGCTAGATAATTGGTGTGATTGTAGGAAAGATTTATTTATTTATTTATTTATTTATAATTATTCATGATTAAGTATTGTTGCAGAACTATTGCGTATGCTATTTCATGGATGGAAACTGTTATAGCCACAGCATTTTCAAAGTAAATTTTGCTTAATTGAGTCAGCCATACAAAAAGTCAGATTTAAAGATAGGAAAGTACATACTTCTGGTGAAGTGTGTGAGTTTGGGTTATTAGTTTAGCACGTCGTCGGCCGCATTATTGATGTAATTCCCGGAGCTGGTGATTGAGCTATCGGCGCCTCATAATTTGATTAGGGCCGTAGTTGAGCCGCCACAGGGCAGCGCGCTTGGCCCGCTACTATTTACATAGGATGAAATAACCAATCTCTGTTCCCCTTTGGTTGTTCAAGGTACTGTATCGGTACATTTGGTGTAATCAAGTCATATTTGTGTTTAACCAGTAATAATTTCAGATGTATGAAGCAGATAACATTTCTGGGAGAATAAGTTTTACCAAAATGTTACTTCACGTTTAGTTTTTACTGTTTCATTAATGGTCAAAAAAATTATTTGTTCTAGTCTTATTTGTACTGGCAACCGCACAAAACAACTCGCTCAACTTGCCACTGCTGGAGTCGTCAACTCCAAAGTGGACTTACAAATGTCCTCCTTGGTCGCAAGCACACTCTTTTCTATTAACTCATCCAGGGAACCTAGCCAGTTCCTCAGACACAATCATCTAGCTAGGGGGCAGTCTCTACCAGTAATAGTAAAAATCCCTCTCCGCATTTTCAGTTTATTTGTACTGCATGGCACCTAAGACCAACCGTTAGGTTATGCACGGAGAGCCAGACGTAGGTACGTAGCGCAGGTGCGCTAGTCGCGTAGGAGAACGTCTATGCGTTAGGGCTTGACGCCGAACTAGGATCCGCCGAAGCGCGTTCTTCATTCAGTACTCATAAAGACTAGTGTCTCAGGAGAGTGACCCCGTGGACACGTGTAGTTCGCTGCCTATTAGTAACAGTTTAAAAACCGAATGGCCTTGAAATAGTCCCTTGCGAATTGATCCCGGCAGCGATAGGGGCGGGCGTGGAATCTGGAATCTGGAATCCCGCCGCCGCCTCCACCCGTTGAGAACAAAGACTTGGCAAAGCTTTCCATTGAACGCTCGAACAGCGCTTAATGTTAACACTCGGACATTATTTTCGAATGTAACTCAAGCTGGAATTGGCCGAGCGCCCCCGTTTTTGGGACAACGATATCTAATAATATGGAATAACTCAAAAGTTATGTACTTGTGTGATGATGTTACTCTACCCATACGCATTGGGTCGGCATGCCACATATAGAGTTGCAGCATAAATGCTGGGGAATGATCTATCTTGCAAAAAATGGATGTGTATGTGTCAGAAGTTTCTCCCAAATTGAACATGCAGTACCTGTCACCAGTAAGCCGTATTTTATAGAATAATATAAATAACATAGCATTGTCATCACTTTATAATTGTGCAGTCGCAATTTGGTGAAAAGTGGACTATGGTAGGACTATGGTGGACTATGGTAGGACTATAGTAGGACTATGGTGGACTATGGTGTCTAGTCTCTGACTAACGCTTCGGGGATAATAGTCATGGTTATATGTGTGTATCACTTTATATGCAGTACACCTTTTTTTTTTGTATTTGTTGCCGGCCGGAGCTTTCGCGTGCAATTTCAATTCCTCCTTAATTCGTCTTAATTTATGAGGAAGCGATAGCGGAAGAGGAATTTTTATCTTTCATTTATGGGGAAGCGATAGCGGTAGGGGACCTGTAATAATTGCGAAACTTCCGCAACATGTGAAAGCGGAAGAGGAATCCTCATCAACCCTATCTAATAGAAGTTGTGACCAATTTATAGAAGTACTGAACACCGATAATTCTGGGGGGGAAATCTGAGCGCAGCAGCTGGGCCCTATCATCGACGACGGACTCTTAAAGCAGTATTACTTTAACCTTGCTTCGCATTTTCCCATACGAATTTTGCATAGTAAGATTAAAGTAATACTTTTGTAAGAGGTGACAGAGGGCCGTTAAAGATGATGTTGATGATGAGATGCGATAAAAGTATTATTAAAAAGTAGTTCCAATACTAATCCTGAAATCGGACAGATCTTTTAAAACATGTTGTTATAGTCAAACACTAAAATTAACGTTTACAAAGAGCAGAAAAAGCATAATTGGAACACTGGAAGTAGTAAACTTCTCAGGCAATCAGATTTTAGAATAAACAAACACGTTACTGGATACGCATGTTACCATTCTGCCTAAAGCGTGTGACATTTGAGAAGCCCCTCAGCCTGACTACCGAGATGGAACGACGAAATAGGCCGGCCGGCTGACCCAGAGTTACTCAATTAAGGCCTAAATTTAGGCTCGCCGTCGACAGTAAAAGCCAATTCCTACCAAGGATACCTACTACCTACTGACGAAACACGGCAGCGTTTAAGTGAAGATATTGGCGGGATTTTTGGATGCCATCCGCATGATAAATGTATTACGAACAAGAACCAATTTGAGGACAACAGTTGGGGTTTATTTAAAAAATAGTGACTGTTATTAAAAAATATGAAGCCTGTTATAACAACACAGTCTTTTAATAAATAAATAAAGCAAAGCTCAGTCCGTATGTATGTTCACGCATCACTTCAGAACGGCTGATCCTATTCGGCTAATTCTTTTTTGTTGTGTTTATAATTGTCAGGACGATGTTTGTATGAAAGAAAATATTTGGAAATTCGCCACGGTATAAACGGAGTTTACGCGTTCGAAGGCGCGTTCGGGCCGTTTGTCTGTACTAATATTATAAAGAGGAAAGATTTGATTGTTTGTTTGTTTGGATTGATTAGGCTCCGAAACTACTAGACCGATTTGAGTTGGGAAGCTACAATATTTCCGGGTGACATAGGCTATATAATATTTTCAAAAATTCGTCACGTACGGGGTCCATGCGGAATTGCGGACGAAGTCGCGAGCGGTCCGCTAGTTAATAATAAAAAAGACACAGTGTATCCTAAGTTCGTAACTAGTTTATTACGCTTTCACGTTTAAACCTATTTGAAGAATTTTAGTATAGAGTTGGATGGGGCCACGAAGACGATTAGGTTATTATAGACTACACAAAAAATTCACGCGATCGAAGCCGCGGGCAAAATCTAGTACTTAGCAAATAAAGATGATGGCCTGCGACAAGAGCACTGCGCTGACGCCGAGCGCTATGCGTATTCGCGCACACCTGCCCTTCGCAATGAAAAGGCTCTGACGACCCTACACACCAGCACGTATAGCGAAAATAAAAAGCACTAGGTAGGTACTCTGGCTTAGAGCGTTTACACACTGCGAGTTTCTAAAGCGATCCAGTCGCGATTTACAGCCGTACAGTAGCTAGAAGGAGGAGGAAACAGTAGTAGCCGTACAGTAGGAAAAACCGGCCAAGTGCGAGTCGGACTCGCGCACGAAGGGTTACGTACCATTATCTATAAAACTTTCATTCAATAATAGTGTATTTTTTTAAAATTAATTAATTTATGACGTATTAAAAAAAACTACTTAGGGTAACATGCCCAGTCTCCGGCCTCTTAAGCGCTCAGCTGACTTAATTCACTTATATATAACTGATTTAGAGGATTCAGTATATAAATATTTTTTTTTATGCCAGAAATATGTTCAAGATTAATTTTAAAACTGATATAATATACAAAGACTGACAGTTTTTATATAAATAAAAGATTTTCAGAAAAGTACGTTTTTGCCAGTGTCCGGCCACACTTATCTAGTGACCGACCACTAGCTACCCAGTGTTCGGACACCTAAATATAAACCTACAGCTATTGAATGGATAATAAACTCTCAGAGTAAATTAATAAGGATTATATTGTAATGATCCCACAATCTAAGGATTTTTGACAACTAATGTGCTACGGATATACTTGCGGATTTTATGAACCGCAAATCTTTATTTATAAAGACGTATAAAAAATAAAAAGTAAGTATTGAAATACAAAAAATTTATTTAGTAAATGTGATGTAATAATAATTTTAATTTAAACTATTTATTTTAATGGATTTTTCTTTGCACTCAGCACTAATCAATAAATTAAATCCTTTTTTTTAAAATATAAAATGCAAATAAATAACAAAACGTAATACTTATAAAAATGCAAATATAATAATAAAACTCTTACTAATAATAAAACGTTACTAAATATTATTAAACAGACAATTTTTTTATTAGTAGATAATGGCCGAATACTGGTACCATAGCCAGTGTCCGGCCGCTTAGTCATTTTGAGGGGCCGGCTATCTGGTCATTGCTACCAGTATTCCGGCCATTCTATTCTCATACAAGTAATTTTACCTATAATTTTTATCTCTGCTTATATCGGCGGCCGGATACTGGCCATAACTAAGGTTTAATGCTAAGGCCTGTCACTACTAACATTACTTACACTTCACAACACCCTAGGTATTATTAAATACATAAAAATCATGGTACCGTTATTGCTAGTGTCTGGCCGGGGTGGACCGGCCACTGGAAATAGCCATTTTCTGTTCCAGACCACCGGCCCCCATCTTTTTTAAACAACGGGCGTTGAAAAGTCATATTTAACAACTAAATCGTGTAAATAGACATACCTACGTGTTATAAAATATAAAACTTTATCGGTATTATAACAAAATATACATGAACTAACCAGTTGAAACACCTCTGCACTAATTTTTTTATTAAGTTGTGGTTAAATTGTCACGCGTGCAATGACCTCCACTTTTAGATGACAACTAAACGTAGAAAATTTAGCTTGCCGTAGATGTCGCTGTGTCTATGTTGTAGGTAATTCAAAATACTTTTTAAGAGGATTGATTTTAGGTTCCAATTCCTGTTACTATTCTTATTTTATTTAAAAATCATGTCGCACGGCCGGGCACTGGAGGGGGCCGGCACACTGGGCATGTTACCCTACTCGATCTCGTTCAAACCAATTTCCGGTGGAAGTTTGCATGGTAAAATTAATGTTCATCATATATTTTTTTTTAGTTTTATCATTCTTTTATTTTAGAAGTTACAGGGGGACACACAATTTTACCATTTCGGAAGTGTCTCTCGCGCCAACTATTCAGTTTAGAAAAAAATTGTATTAGAAACCTCAATATCATTTTTGAAGACCTATCCATAGATACCCCACACGTATGGGTTTAATGAAAAAAAATTTTGAATTTCAGTCAATCCCCAAAATATATTGTTTTTTTTTTCTATTTTTGTGTGAAAATCTTAATGCGGTTCACAGAATACATCTACTTACCAAATTTCAACAGTATAGTTCTTATGGTTACGGAAAAAGTGGCTGTGACATACGGACGGACAGACAGACATGACGAATCCATAAGGGTTCCGTTTTTTGCCACAACCTTCTACCTCCTTTTTACGCTAAGGAAAATGCTTTCCTAAGAACTGAGGGCTACGATTTTCTTTAAATTGTTTGGGACTGTTCGCTTTTGCAAACTGTCCAATTGCGTTTTACTACCTTCTTCTTTTCCACTAGTGAAGCTTGCTTAAGAAATTAAGCAAACATTGGGGCATGCCCATGGATCGTCACCAGGTGGAGTGGGAATGTTCGCTTTTGCAGGGATCCAGTCGCTATTTACTAGCTACACAACACAATAGCCAATCTTCTACCTCCTTATTTCACTAAGAAACATGCTTTCCCAAGCAAACATTTGGACCAGAGGAGTCACTACGCCCTTTCCCGGAGGGCTAAGCAAAGACCCCTAGTACTATCCCGTCCTTGCCACAGGGATGGCTTGAGACCACGACGATCCTCCTACGACCCAAATTAACCTTCTACTTCTTCCACATTCTACCTCTTTACATTCTACCAACCTAAAGATAGTGAAACCTTAAAAAAACTTTACGTACCTTCTACCTCCTACACAGACTTTAAACAGCGACCGTTTATACAATCTTTAACACGACAGCTGCAGTGCCACAAACGCGATACGACAGCATCTATACAACAACCGTGTGTTAGTATCGCTGATGTCTTGATGCAGTCGCATGTTTCCCAAACGCGCGTTTGTTAAACGTCAAAAAGTGTCGCAGTGTGCAACCGCTCTTAGGGCAGTGCATTTTTTTGAAACTAAGCTAGCAAACGAGTGATGGAAAATGGTTCCAGCGTTTACAGTTTTAGACGGTGGGGTCACTAAGCGTATCAGTCGCGCATTCCGACTCCGAAGCTTCAGTTCTTGTACTTCGATGCAACGTTATTTCACTGAGTTAAATACGATTCAAAGTGCAGGTTAGTAATACTAAACGATGCTGGTGTCACACTCCAGTTTAGTACTGGGAAGAAACCTTATATTTAAAATAATATAGTGCTTATTAGAATAAAAAACAAAAAAAATGCCGTCATTGTTCCTAATGTTTTAAATTATGCTTCTTGTTATGTAATACCGAAAGTCAGGGTTAGGGAAGTTCTAAGACTTAGGAGATTGACTAACACGAGGCTTGATACGTAGGTACTTATGATAGAATAGCAAAATATCCATCGAACGATAATTATTAACATTATTAATTAAAGAGAACATATTTGTCAACTTAGATGACAGATTTACCATTTACCATAATGCTCTGTACTTTTACGGTCTAATTATAAACATTAAATAGGTAATTATTTAGTTAAACCTTAGATGAATGATTGGTCTCGCTGCGTCGAGAGCAGCGAGACCAATCATTCATCTAAGGCAGAGAATATAATACACTACCGTGTCTAAAGCTTACCTAAATAATGCGTAAATAGTGTTTATACCCTTATACAGCAGACACAATAGAAATTCGGGGTATTCCTCGAAGCGCACCAGACCAAGCGCACCTAAACTATTCCTCCAAGCGCACCCGTTGGGTGCGCTTCAGAATAGGTAATTAAAATTTTATATTTTTATTCTTGTGCATCTTCTAAATAAATAAATTCCTCGAAGCGCAATCTGAAACGCGCACAGTGGAAAGAGATGTAGTAATTCTAACAGAAAATATCGATTTTTAGAGTATCTACCTCTTTTCATTTAATAAATGACATAACATGTCACCCTGGTACTTTTAGCACAGAATAAGTAATAGTACTACCATCATTGATATATATACACTAGATTAGCAATTACCGCGCGAAAGCGTTGCCACCTCACATATGGCCACAGCCATACTCGTATGCCTAGCTAATGTCAGTTCAGTCCTCAGTGTGACACCGGCCAGGTTGAACCGGACGGAAAATGTGTAAATGCATAGTGAAAGAGTGCGATTAAAGGTCACAGAACCATCATAACTCAAGCGGAATTACTTTCCATACGTATGTACATTGTAAATGTATTGATATTGACGTAAAAACACACAAAAAAAAATAATTAAATAACAAATATTGCGATTTATGTTCAGTGTTGTCATTAAAAAGCTCGTTTTGGTTTCCCACTTTAATGGGAGAAACAAATTAATCAATGGATGAAGTTGTAACCTCCGATGTTAAATAATAATATGTAATTATATTTTAAGTTTCGTTCAAAAGAGATTTCGTTCAGAAAATGCAATCTTATTAATTTGTAGTATATTTAATCAATAATCATATTATATTTTATATTTAATATGATCAATTTTGCAGGGTGCCTAAAGATGCAGGACGCCGTGAGAAGAAATATTTAAAACAAGATTATAGCATGAAAACATACAAAAAAGAGACTAAACACAAAACTGATGCTTCATAGCGGAGTTTGATTACTGTTTGTATAAATAAACTACCAATATGGCTAGTGATGGATTTACGCCCGGGCGTTTTGGGTGCATTGGATAAATGCCCGATAAATGTCTGTATATGCCGAATAAATGTCCATTCACTGGGCAAAAACTATAGAACATTAATCAATTTTTTTTCATTAAAATAGTGACATTTTATCATGCAGCATGAGTAAATACCTAAATAAAATTAGATTATGACTATATTATTGACATATAAATTATTTAACTTATCAAAATGAAAAAATTTACTTATGTTTAGTAATTCAGAACACATTTAACTACTTCTTACTAGCGAAAACGATAGAATTTCGGGGGCAGGAGGATTATTTCATTACTTATTCTTACTTTTATGTATCTAGTAAGCAAGACATGTTATTTAAATAATACTAGCTGTTCCTCGCAACTTTATCTTCGCAAAGTAAATAATAAATAAATAAATATATTTCAACAATCACACCAATGAGCTAGCCCCAAACTAAGCCGAAGCTTGTACTATGGCGGCTAGTTAACGGATATCCATACTTAAATACATATAAATATCATATTTAAACTATGTCAACGGGATAAATCGCGACACACATTGCAAGCAAATGCCTACTTAGTACTGCTTGACATTTCGGCCGCAGCACCGCAAGCAGTAAGTAAGCATTCATTCAGAAAACGCATCGCATCCTAGGGGGCTATCACGCTAAATAATCTCAACCGAACCACAACTGAAATGTAGTCGTTAGACGTATTTTTATAGTGCTATCGCGTTTGACACATGCGATAGCGCTATACGAAGTTGGCTGAACGGTAAAGGTATAGTTTTGGTAATATCGTTGGTGCTTAGTGTGAGGGGCTATCACGCTAAATAATCTCAACCGAACCACAACTGAAATGTAGTCGTTAGACGTATTTTTATAGTGCTATCGCGTTTGACACATGCGATAGCGCTATACGAAGTTGGCTGAACGGTAAAGGTATAGTTTTGGTAATATCGTTGGTGCTTAGTGTGATTGAGGCCCTGTCCTGCTAACATAGTTTCAATTATGTTAAAATAGTAGCATATTAATGGTCAAAAATAATATTAAAATCGATTCAGTAGTTCCTGCGTTTATCGGCTACATGCAAACAAACAAAAAAAATATTTCTCTTTATAATAATAGTATTATTTAAATTCATGTGTTTTATAAAACAATTGCTTTCAAAAATATTCTATTTTTTTCTTATTTTGGGGTAAAATTCATATGGCAGGCAACACTGGCCCGCCAGCGCATGACTATGTATCTGTCTTTGTCTAATTTTAGTGACAGTATGGTTCTTGCGACTTGTGTAGATGAGACAGTTATATGTTTACATTAAAATGTTTATTGGTTTCAAAGCTACGTCGTCGCGGTTAAATAGTGGTTACATTTTTTAGGACTCGCGGTAATAAGGTTTGCTCCTCTATTAGTTTATCTCAATGACTACCATACTTTTAGTTCAAAACAACTGTCATGATTTAATTTATTATTGACATAGTAAGTTGCAGCACCTAGTCCTACTCGTTTATTTCTTTTTTTTTGATAGTTAAAGGTAAGTAAGATCGCTAAGGCGCCTATCTACTTCTTTTCATTTATGTCTCCCTGGTACTTTTAGATCAATATGATTGTCATGATTCAATTTATTATTGACGTAGTAAGTTGCTTCAGCACCTAGTCCCTAGTTTCTATCGACATTAATATTACGAATCTTTTAAGCTCCTCTCTATTGTTTACCGTTAGTGCGTTTCGAGGAATAAAAATATAATATTTTAATTATCTATTCTGAAGCGCACCCAACGGGTGCGTTTGGAGGAATAGTTTAGGTGCGCTTCAAAATGGGTGCGCTTCGAGGAATACCCCAGAAATTCAAGTCAGTAACCGATATCGGTATTCTCACAGACGACGAGAGGATAATAATATGTAGGTAAGTATCTTAGAGCTAATTATTCAAGCCCTAGATAAAACTTAGCCATCTGATAAAGTATGACGCGAACAAAAAAAAAGGTCACTTGTCAAAAAAGAAAAGACGTGATTTGACAATACATTACAAAATGGCTAAGTAATACCTACGATAACAAATAAATAACTTTTATCCAGCGATATATACTCGTATGTTATCAGACAATTGAAAAGTCGGCCCTAAGAGATAATATCATTTTACTCTTCACTTCGTTGTGTTCGCAAACGCTTGACGTGGACAAACAAATAAACTGAAGTAACTTAATAAAGCAAATGGCATTGCATTGTGACAAATCAATATTGGCACTGCAGCTTGTTGGTTTGTTGGAGCTTATTATGTACTCTCCGTACAAAAACTTCCAACGGAATTTACGATTTCATGAGCTAATGGAAATGCAGTTGCTGTATGTGTAGTTTTATGTTATTTTATAAAGCCAAGCATGTCAAGCGTGGCCATTATGTCAAATTACCCAATGATGCTTGGGGAAGGCATTTGTCTATAGGCTGTTATTTTCATAAAAGAAGAAGCCAAACGAGTGAGCGGGTCACCATCGTCGGAGAGTTAAGGCCTGTTCAAACCTTAGCGGTATTCGCTGCCGCTGTGGGTAAAGGTATACCGCGCGGGTTTCGCTCAGGTATTTAGTATAAAGTTCCGCGGCTAGAGCGACCTGCGTGGTATTTTTGCTGCCGCTACCCACAGCGGTAGCGAATACCGCTCAGGGCCCTGATTCTGTATCGCAATCTATAGATTCCACACCTAAACCTTACCGCGCACAAACGTCAAACGCATACGTTTTTGGGAAGATATCGTAACTTTTTAAGGAATTAACGTGGTTTTGAAACAATGAATTGTTACAGAATAAGGGCCCAGGTTCGTCGCCCATACCCGCAACACCAGCTGCGGCTGCGTTCCGTCGCTTCACTCGATGACGAGCGAGAGCTATCAAACTGGAGAATTGTATCCTGCTCGCACAATTGCCACTATAAAAATAGTTTCGTGATCGTATTTTAGCATTTTAGAAGAATTATCTATTTTACCCAAAATATCAACACGATTTCTCAGTGTCATCGTTTAGTTTATTTTGGAAATAATTCATTATTATTTTTTAATACATATGTATAAAACAATGATAATAATTGATTGTTAGTTAGATACCAAATCCTCTGGAAGTATTTTAAATGGTACATTGGTAACACTTATATTTGCATATGACGTTCGTTTTACATTATGTATTTTAGTTACCCTATGTAGAAAGAGATGTAATTCCCTAGTTCCCTTCACTTTTTGGAGGCCAGGGCTCCGTCCTGTAATAGGTCCATGGTTCTGTGGCTCAAGAGCGCAGCAATCAAACAACCATCAAATCGAATGGTTATTTTTCACTCTGATAGCAATTTGACGTTTATACATCATTGTTAAAAAGTGTCAAAGTTTGCAATTTATGTCAAAACGTCTCGAAAAATTCCGCCTGTTGTTTCGTATTGTTTTACTTTTCAATAATTTTGTTAAATATGGTATAAATGTGGAAAAAATGGAGACAGAAGAAGAGTTTTCTCTCGTTTTTGATAGGTATACTTCAGAACAGGTTATAAAAACAACTCGATGGTTCCGTGGCTCGGTTGCAACTCAAACGGGTTAAACTTTAACCTACACCCAAACGACGGAACGCACTCCAGAGGAAGCGCAGACGCGTTGCCGGCCCAGTGTCATGGCCTGCGGGCGCCGGCGGAGGGGTGACGTCTGCCTGCCTGCACACTACCATATTACTTAGAATAAAAGAAGTATGGTATCTTCATACAATACACACGCACCGAGCGCGGCTTGTATGTGAGCGCGGCCGAGCCATCCCGTACGTACGCGTCGTCGCACGCACACACTGACGAGTTTTTTGATATATATATTTGCTGATAATGATACCAGTCGCGGCAGATCCGTACCACAGTGTAACACTGTGCTATAGCAGTGGACGTCTTTCGACTGATGATGATGCATGTTTTGTGGTATGGGCTTAATTATTTCGAAATCAATGATTTTCGTTTGTTTTACATTGATGATCGCCAACAGTTCGACCCGACCAGTCCACCGAAGCAATAAAACATCGGAATGAGACAGTGCCCGTCTCCAACCAATACTGAGGCGTTACAAACATTTCGCGTCGAAATTTAAAAGACATATCGGGATTAAGGTCAGCTCGGCAGTTTGGCGCGTCGCCAGCCGCCGGGGCCGCCTTTTCAATCCCCTCCTTCCACAGCACAAGCTTTTCCTCTAATTACTGCCTTTAACTTATAATAACAATTCGGGTGTTCCGTGCAAATGGGCTTGAGATTCGCTCCCGAGTCTAGGTGTTTCGTACAGCTATGCGATTCTTTAAGCGACACATAGACGCTGCGCGCACGGCTGTGATCTGCTGTCATTTCTCAGCGCTGCGGCAGCCGCAGCTATCAAGGCTTAAAGGTGGGCATTCACGGTCGCGCCATCGCGTCAAATGGCGTGATATACATCCAAAGTTTGATCATCAGTGTGAAACCCGTTTGAACTGATGTAAAACTCTGGATTTCCATTCGCGCCAAAATCCACCGCTCTGGCCCGTGGCGTCGCGCCGCGGTTGCTCGTGAATGCCCGAACCCACATCCATTTTGAACTCATGTCAAACGTCATTCGGCCCTGTCAAACACGTAAATGAAAGAAATTTGAGTGATCGTGAGTGGGATATATGTTTGGCGTCCATCCATTTGATTTAAGTCGTTTGGAGTCTTGCCAAATGTCGCTACCGTGAAAGTCCACCTTTAGCTTAGAGAATCGCACGGCAGCTATTGATCATCGATGTACGATAATTCATCATTTTCATACATTTATTGATTTCTGAAAGTGCCGGGAAACATAAAATAGGTAATGATAAATATTGCTAGAACTAATGATCTGAAGCAATTGTCATTGCAGCGCAAAAGCTGCGTGGGGTCAAATGTATGAAAATGATGAATCTTCGAACTTGTATAACTTGGCTCAGAGCAATCCTACAACTTTTGTACCATATTAACTATTACTCCAAATGGCTAGTTCTAACAATATGTACCAGTTTTTGTTGGCCGGCACTTTCAGAAAATACCCCATTATTATTGGTCCGCGTCACGGCGACAACACTAGGTGTTCAATAAAATTGTTCAGTTTCAGTTGACTTTTAATCTGCTGGAGACTGTTTGAGTGTACAAATCATGGGAGTGGAAAATTGTTTTATTAATTAGGTACCTATGCTGTTAACTAGCGGCCCGCCCGCAACTTCCTGTGGCTCGGTGGTTATATAGCTAATGTTACATGCGACAGCTGATCTTAACTGTGCCTCATTGCACATCGTCATTAGACTATCAATCACACAAAGTCAGATTTTTCTCCCTTTTAGGCTTTTTTAGGTGATGCCATGCTACGCGATGCGACGCGACGACGACGACACACGACGATACCACACAAGTGGCAATTGCTTTTTATTTTACTATCACTATTAACTGATACCGTCTAATAGCTTAACTCCCAGAATACTACGCTCCATTGCTCGCTGGCAAACACGGACACGTCTGCCGCATGTCGGACGAGCTGTGGACTAAAGTCATCACTGAGTAGAGTCCACGCAACGTCAGACGACGTCGCGGCAGGCCCAGAAGGAGATGGCGGGACGAGCTGGACTACAATCGGAAGGACTGGCAAAGTTGCCGCCCTAAACCGTGAAGAGGGGAAGGAGGGTAGAAAGGCCTTTGCCCAGCAGTGGGACAAGCCGGGCTGAATTTAAAAAAAATCACTTTAACTACGACTGCCGATTTGAATAAGCTTTCATTTTAAATATGTTTCACACATTCAAGACATTCATTATTTTTTTTATATTTTTCATGTTACTCATGATTATCTAGTTACCTATGTACAGAGTGAGAGGGTAGGTATATGTGGTGTCATTTCACTTACCTACTATGTTTAAGATTTCCATTAAGTGATATGACAAGGCTACACGCTACGTTATTATAACGCATGGTTGCAAAGCGAAGCTTTCGTGCTGAGAATGACCATGTCTATCGGTACCTGTAAGTTACTGATAGACATGCTACTAAATAAGCATGCTTATTACGAAGCTTATTTCAAGCGTATACGTAAAAAGCATGCTAATTACTAGCAACGCTTTGACACACATACTACTAAGTAGCAATTGCTCAATAATGGCATGCTTTCATGTTAGCAATGAGCATGTCTATCGGTACCTTTATTATTTTCTTTTACACCCCGACCCCACCCCTTGTCTGTCACGAAGACTCCAAGAGGTTGCTAACAATTTAATTTATATTGTGTCTGGTTTCACGGCAGCTGAGCTGCTATAGAACAAAACCAGTGGAATAATCTAGCAACATTCAGGTATAAAAACCAAGATGGTCGCCCCAATTGGTCACCACACGCCTGACGCACGCGCCGTTGCACAACACTTCATAATTTCCGCCAATCAAACGAGCAAGCGTCATAAACTCATAACAGCACGTCTGGACTCTCGGTGCCGCTCGTTAAATTGGTTGTAAGGCCAAGATAAAACCTTTTAACATAGACACATTATAATCTCGACTATTATCCCCGAAGAGACTAGGAAATGAGGACAGCAAAAGCAGTTTTATTTATTTTTATTTATTTTTAAAGGTACAATAACAGAACACAAATTGTTGCATTGCAATTTCCATCAAACCAACACTTTTTGAACTTGTATCCCAATAAAAATTGTACACAGCATTGACCCAAAACAACAGTAAACAAAATATTTAATTAATTACATAATTTAAAATAAAAAGTTAACAACTTTTGAACAATTTGGAAAATAAAAGAACAAGAACCAAAGCAATAAGTGAGTGCTACGAACAAATTCAAACAGAAAGAAGGAGAACAATTTAAATATCACGTAACAGTGATACTTTAAATGATGTTAAGCTACAATTAAAAATGTCTCTTTGAGAACATAAGTTATTATATGCATGACACATGCGTAAAAGCGGTGCATTTTTTGACACATTATTGTTCACACCTGGTAAACTGAACAATTGAAAGTTTTCTACCATAGTCCACTTTTCACCGCCTTTTACGACACCCAAGCACATGAGTAAATACCCTTGTGACCCAAGGGAAGAGAGGGGGTGGTAGTATGTATTGTTTCACCGCTACGCGACCCGGTCTTCTTCTAATGCCTCCTCTACACGTCTACAGATGCTTCCGCGGACATTGGCAGATGCATCCGCAGATGAATTTCCACGAGCTGTCCACACGTCTATAGGTAAGATCAGTCTATGTTCATTCTGGACAGACGCAAATCGTACTCGTACATTAACGTTTAAAAAAATGGATATTGAGACCGTAGCAGCCGCAGCTATTTATTAATTTAGTACTTAGTATATGTATATAAAAATATAATTAAATATCAGTTGTTGGTATTCAAGAAGTAGAAGGTACCGAAAAGGAAAAAAAAGGAGGACTATCTACAAAAAGAAATGAGATGCCATCAAAAACATACTTGTTAAAATTAAAAGTAAAAAACCTTTTTAAAAAAACAAGCGCTTAAAAGAAAAAAAAACTTTTACTATCAACTAATAACGTCATTACACAATTAAGTTTGTCGCGTGATTTAAGTAAGTAAGTACTTACTTGTATTTTCTTAGATAAAAATCTTTAATAGTTAAAATAAATCACATCAAGTTATTTAATTTACTTGTTTATATATACGTATACATTTAGTTTATATACAGTAAATTTCGCGACAACCTTTTATATCATATTAAGTTGTGTAATGACGTTATAAGCTGTTGATAGTTAAAGTTTAAAAGTAAAAGTTTATTTTTTATTTTATTTTTGTGATATTTATATTTAGGATTCCACATATAGTTTTCAGGTTGATATAGCTCAATAAACCTAAAAGTTTCCTCGGTGGTCATATTGCTGGTAATTTTGAGCGTTTTTGCGAAAGTAGGTACGAGAATTAAATTAAAACACAAGAAGCACACGTACGCATCTCCGATCAAACTGATGCGTCGGCAGCGTGTGGACAGACGCCGGGGACGTTAGCGCCGAAACCCTTTGATGCGTGCCACAAAAACCGTCAACAGTCGGATTCGAGGCAGACAAATACGAGTACCTACCACAGACGCGCAAACCCCCTCTTCACGTCGGCCGACGCCGACGTGAAGAAGGGGCATAAGAGTAATCTTTTAACGTCATCTGTTTTAACTTTGATCAATCTGTACGGATGTACGATTGCGGGTGTACCACGGTAATAATAGTACCACGGTACGGTAATGTGATTACATTTCACTGTGACCGATATGCACAGTTTACTAGGTTACATTATATAAGTTTTTATGGATGTCACTACGCGATTGGTTTATATTTCTAGTTTAAACTCAATAAGGTAATTTCTTATCTCTATTTAACAGCGTCTCGTTTCTTGGAGAATGCCGTCCACATCATAGAAACACATTTTCTATTACAGTAAAGGACTCAGGACTATTATTCCCGAGGGGTTAGTCAGAGACTAGGCAATGAGGACCGCAAAAGCTGTCCACTGCCACACAACACGGCATACCAAATAATAATAACTGCACGTCTGTGCTCAGCGTGACAGGTGGTGACCCCACCGCCACTTATGCTGTTGGATGTATGTGCAGTAGAGAAGAAGAAAGAACCTTTGAATCTTCACTTTTTTTATAAAAGGTATACATAACATAAGTACAAGGCACTAAATAAAATAGACTATGGCTATTAAGAGGGTTTACGCATTTCGGGTTCAAATACAAATTTCCAAGTCGATTTTTTTTAAAACCAATGAGCCAATTTTAATTAAACTTTGCACGATAAAGTAAAATACAGGGATCTAAATAGCTTGTTAAAGACATTTTTTAAAAACGTTTATTTAGCTGAGTAATTTCAATTTAAAGTCCGTTATAAAAAGTTTAAAATCGCAATAACTCAGTTAAATAAACGTTTTTTAAAAATGTTTTCAATAAACTATTTAGATCCCTGTAATTTACATTAGCGTGCAGAGTTTAATTAAAAGTGGCTCATTGGTTTTTAAAAATTTCTGCTTGAAAGTTTGTATGGGAAACCGAAACCCGTAAACCTTCTTAATAAGAGGTAAAGTTTGGAAGTAGTATAACCTCCGAATGTAGGTACTGATCCAATTTCAAAACTTCTTTCACCAATAATTAAGTTGTACTTATACGAGTACTATTATACTGTATACAACGTGTTAATTAAATAGTTCAAAACTTCAGATACCCCCTCTTACTTTTATAATAAAAGAATAATATAAAAATTATTTAAAGTTAACGTAGACTAAACGGTTAATAATCTACTATTATTTCACATTCATATTTGATAAAACACATTTTTTTTCAGAATTGCAGACATGCCGCGTCACTTTCCCGCCAAGAAGGCAATTTCGTGCTACTGTATTGTTGCTATTATTATGTGGTATGCTATTAGGATATTATGGAACACAGCTGTTTACTACGAAGTAACACAGGCCGTGCCACTCGTACCTAGCATCTTCAAAGGTATCCGGAGTAGGAGTAGGAGGAGACATTGTGGCATTAGCGGCCGTCAGATGGTCGGTCGGAAATTGCGGGATGCACTGAGGCACGCTACTCTCGAACCGCATCGGACACTTCGTCTGCCCGTAATTCGTCGTACACGGCTGAGTGTGCATGGTGCATAGAGTCTGACCAACGAAACGTGACGCGGTCTATTTTTAAAAGTTTTATTATGGCAATAATTTTTAGCTGTCAAACGAAAGTCAAAAGTACGTAACGCTTGTAGGTTAGTTT
Organism: Scoparia ambigualis; assembly: GCA_963921215.1. Classification (NCBI taxonomy): domain Eukaryota; kingdom Metazoa; phylum Arthropoda; class Insecta; order Lepidoptera; family Crambidae; genus Scoparia; species Scoparia ambigualis. The sequence goes on from OY992501.1 coordinate 5,241,443, forward strand.
TGTTTACTTGAATTTATCATTTAGATACTTAAAGGGGTGCCGCGCGATCGCAAAAACTGACATAAGTCTCATAATGAACTTCAAAGCAAAATCAATCATATTGATATTTAAAATTAGAACAATTCGGCTTTGAAGTTTCAGACCTAGTAATTTGATTAGAGCAATGTTTTTATTCTGAGAAATGTACAAAATTATCACGCGCTTGTGTTAAAAATTAAAATTTACTTTTTTAAGATGGGGGTGACCTGCGGAATATCAATACAAATATATACGGGCCAACGAAGTTTCGGATTCGCTTAGAGAGTAGGACCTCCGGTTTTACGACTCGGTACGAAATAAATTAGGTGAGGATTGCCACTGGAACCGACTGACGTTTCACTCTGGCACTACTTGCATAACCTAACGGTCAGTCTCAGGTGCCGGTAAATATAATTAGCAATGTAAGGAGTGGGATTGACGTCTCATTATGTTTTGTACACGTCACGCCAGCTGGTCCACCTACACAAAACTGTAAAATTTCTTTAATAGATATTGATACCTTATAGATGACGATAATTTTCAAAATGAAATGAAATAAGGACCAAGCCCATTTTGACCTATTTTTTTTTAAATGTATAAATATAAATCGTATTGGAAAAAATAACTCAAAATTCACTAAATCTAACCACGCTATCATAATTTCGCTTTAAAGTCAGGAAAAAAAATACAATACTCACTGCCGTACTCAGAGACGTCAAATAAATTTTAATGACAAATATATATCTTTAATTCTCTATTTAGCACTATACTTCCAAGTGACAGCAAGAGATTTAATTGTCATTAAAACTTAATTGACATCTCTGAGTACGGCAGTAAGTTTTCTTTTCGTATAGCAGTAAACGCACTGCTCTGCCACTCAAAGCGTTTCGATCTGCCTTTTAGGTGTTAACGTTATATATTAATTAACTTGATGTTTATAATACTATATTCTCGTTCTCCTTTTTAAGAATTGTTATCTTGGCATTAAATACGCTTCACGATTTAAAAATAATAATTAACACAGTAATATTTTAGTTCGTTTGTCTAAAGTCTAGTTTGTTTAAAGTTTGTTTGGTTGTTGGGTTGTCCGATTCGTTATTTTTAGTTTATTGAAACTCATCTATAGTCTATAGTGATCATTGGTTTTTTAAATAAATATGTGTTGTGGATTATTAATTGAAACAAAAGTAGTCAGTATAAAACACGGTTAGCTATGATTGTATGTTGCCGGACAATTTCAAAAAACAATGTCCAACCGCAAACTAAAAAAATTTATTTTTAAACTTTCTCTCACATAACTCTGGCTTTTAATGAAAAATGACTCTATACCTGTAAACAGTAGGTAATATAATAGATTGCATTTTGCTATCACAAAATTATTTAGTAAGCTAACTCCTTGTTGAGGTATCGATGTGCGGCTGAATCTAATCTTAAACATTTACAAATTTCACAAAATAAAATTATCAAAACTCTATTTAAATATAATCGTTTAATGGACACAACATTACTGTACGAAAAAACTAAACTACTTAACCTTAAACAAACCTACACATACACAACATGTATTCTGATTAGAAAGATACTAACAAACAAAATACACACTGAACTATCTTTTTCAAAACGCACTTTTAAACATCAATTAAGAAACGCAAATAAAATTAGTTTAATAACTCCAAGAATTAACCACGGTAAACATAACATAATGTTTGAAGGAGCACAAATGTACAATAACCTACCAAACGACATTAGGGAGGGCAACACGTTTGGCCTTTTTAAATCAAAATTGAAGAAGTACATCTACGAAAAAGTTTCTTAATGTTATGTAAATACAGTGTGATGTGCTGGACAATATTATAATTACGTATGTTTGAAATTTCAAACATTTTATGTTATTTAAGCTCATTATAAGTGAACTCTGTTCTTTATGACTAATAAAGTTTCTTTAAACCGAACTCATTGTCGGGTTTTCAAATGTATGGGCCGTGGGCGTAGGCATTGTCCTTTGACATTTTGTGGTAAGAAGACCTGCTAACAGTCCATGCCTACCACTTTGAGAATCGGTCGTGATATATGTGTAGGTATGTATTATGTGATAGAATTGAGTTTTCTCCAATAGGGCCTGGAGGCTTATCTGCCACTTCCGCTTAGGGCAACCGGACGAGAGCGGCACGCTTTGAACGGAGTCCCTTGTTTACACTAGACTAGAGCCTTTGGGATATAATCTAATGACGCTGTGGTGTAGTGGTCAGAACACCAGTCTCAGACCCAGAGATACCTATTGGGTTTGATTCCCCGTGGATGGTACACACTACACTTCTCATCAGAAAAATCGAAACACCTTGCAAGTTTATGTTTTGTAAGGATTATCATAAAAATGCGTATATTTAGAAATAGGTATAAGTATGTCAAAAAATATGGAAGATTTTCGATTTTTCTGATGAGAAGTGTATAAGTAAAAAGTGAGCAGCATTTGAGTTTGTGCATTTTGTAAATGGTAGTAAGACATTGTATGAAATTCTAACAGCAATTATTATGGATATTATAATATTATCTACATTTCACAATAAAGTAGACTATTACTGTGTTAACTGTGTCATTAAATGCCACCCAAATGCAATAACTCTTGGTAATTATATGATAGTCAAGAACTAACAAGATTCAGACTTATTTACAGATGTCGGATTTATTTATAATTATATTATCTTTATTCGTTTTATTTCTTTGTAACAACATTTTATAAAAACAATACAGAACCAAACATTACAAAAAAACTTAAAGGTTGCTGCGGGCAGCGGAGATAGACCCTAGCTATGGGTAGTTAGGGCTGCAGAGTGAGGAACCTCGTTACAAGACGTGCCGTCAGTGCCATGTCAAGGAGTACTTGCCTTCTGTATCTGACACTTGATCCAAACTTTCAGTGAGAGCCCCTGCAGTCGTTGGTCGAGGCTCCCCGCTATAATTATTATTTAAATAAAAGGCCCAAGACTAAAGCTTTGTTCGCACTGGGCGAGTAATTAAGTCAAGCAGCGAGTACATAATTTAGATCGCTAGTCTGATTATTTTAAAATTAGTTTTAATTAAGCTAATGTAATGCTACTCGATAAAAATACTAATGTATAGCGAACCAAGGGGCTTATTGTATAACTTTAACAATTAACATCTACCGTAATACTTTTCAAGTTTTAAAGCAAAGTACTTACGTATAAAAATACTTGAAAGGTATTGGAATAAGGTGTTGAAGTTAGAACATTAGCCCCCTGGCTTAAGGACCGGGACACTGATGAGTATACGACATTATATTGAACTTCGCAGGACAAAGTTCATTAGAAAACTATTTGAAAAGCGTGTTGCTATGCTACCATCATAAATATCTTATATAGGGTATATCAATAAAACGCGAAGCATTACCGTGCCAAAGGAATTCCTATTAACGGGCTATAGATCTGGCGCCGTTCATTCAAAGGAATAAACGCGATGGCAATAACAACCGATACGGGCTGTCTGTGCGTCTCGCGTGGCTGTGAAAGAATACTTCATTCAACCCCCTTTCTTCCCTTGGGTAAAAGGCGACTAACTAACTAAAGACTGCACATACTTCCAATAGTATAGAGCGGCGATGGGCTCACAACCTGTCACGCTGAGCACACGTGCAGTCGCTATTTGGTGAAAAGTGGACTATGGTAGAGGACTGCTTTGCTGTCCTCATTGCCTAGTCTCTAACTAACCCTTGGGAGATAATAGTCGTGATTATATAAGGTGACTGCTAGAAACATCAAGAAACTTCAAGGGCTGGTTAGGTCAAGTGTTTTAAAACATGACAAAAATGGCAAAAAAGATTGTAGACTAACATAGGTGCTTATCGCCCAGCTGACGCGGACGGGTCAACAGACGGGTGGGTCAACGGCCGCTGCCCGCGCGTTGTAAATAATCGTTATTTAATTCAAATAAATAGTTAATTCTTTCATTTTATTTTTCTTATATGTTATTGCTTTTAAATAAATTAGATACTCAAATACTATCAAATTAAAATTCATAAAATGAATATTTGATGAAAAATAAATAAAGCACGAATTTCTTTTTTGTCATTCTTGTCATGTCTAAATCGCTTGACCTGACCAGCTCTTGAAATTTCTTGCGGTATCTAGCAGTCGCCTTATATATATACACCTATGTAAAGGAAAGGGAGAAGAAAAACCCTCGGTTCTGTGCAGTATACTTAGGCACACGGTCGCTCACGTAAACTCACGTTACACTTAGTGATCGATATGATTTTAATTACAACTGTGGGTATTTAATTTCGTATTGTTGTTTTTTTACAAGTCAATCTTATTGAAATGTGATCGAAGAATTTTATCTAATTGTCAAGTATCAAATTGTGAGAGCACGAGTTCTAAGAAAACGATGAAGTTGAAGCACTGTGGTCCAAAATATATTTTTTATAAAACCCATTTTTTTTATTAGTAGAATCGATTCTACTTTCGATTCTGAACTAACTAATGTCAGAGCTTTTGAGTAATTTCATTAACACATCCATCTATTGTAAACAATAGGAATACCTATTGCGACGTCGACCTTAAACTTCCCGAGTTTAGGTACTAATGATTGATAGATTGAGTTAACCAACTCAAACAAGGCCTACGTCGAGCTTAAAGTTTCCTATCAAAGCGTTGAAAAATAAATGCATTACCAACAGCGGCCCTCACTAAATGAAGAGTGGCGTAAATTTTCTCTAACACACGCCAGTAATCGGATTCCTGGAAACGTATCGCATTACTGTCCGCCAAACTATAAACCTTATTATTAGGCTATGGGGTTCTGTTTCCAATGGACGACTGTGTTCTGCAAGTAGAACGCAATTCGCACATTTAATGATCCGGCCGTGTTGAATAGGTACACGCCACTTGGTAGTGTGGACTGAAGCACCGACCTTCTTGCCGCGGTCGCGTTTTCACTACCAAGTTTACTGTAAGACGCTAATCGTATTAACGCTTACCTATATGCGGTTTCGTATTATGGAATTGTAACTTGTACTAAAAGAATACGGTATAGAAAGGTTTTCAGTTCTTTTAATTAATTATACTACGCGTAGGTATGCAGACGTCGATAACCACTTTTGGGCTTGGTCACATCACATTATTTTAATAAATTGTCATATCTAGGGTTTTGATTTATTCGCATATTATCAAAAAGTACTTGATCACCCATCCAGTGTTATCCTGGCTTTGCGAAAGTTGCTTAAATGGCTAGAATGCAAACCGAACGCCGCTGCGCCATCGAGCTCCATCGACAACATACGTATTTTTTATAAAAAGTTTGAATAACGTAGCCATGATTCATTGCCACAGAGGGGTCTAGGCTACTGCCTATGACAGCTATAGGCTCAAGACATTTGACCTACCTAGGATTGGTGTCACAGGGCCGGATAAGCGGATGGGCCGTATCCGCCAGAACGGCGGCGGGCGGCGCGCACGCAACTAAGTACATTTGTAGCATCGTTCTGAGTCCACTGACTTTATTAGTATCAACTCCGATTGGAGTGAGAAGTTTTTTAACATCTTCAGTGCTAATAATAAACAGGTAAAAGCTTGTAGTAATCTCCGAAACTATGGGTTAATTACACGCGTAAACAGTTAAGCCACAGAAAAGTAAAGGATTTAGCGCATTGCGAGTTCAGATATTAACATCGCGTTCACGGTGCTGGCTGATGGGGCTGTCCCGGGGACATATTGTTTACTTCCAGATCTATCGCAACACCTATCAGGTAGAAGTACTCGTATATTGCTACGCTGCTGGTTTGATTATGTATATATTCGTTTTAAATAAACAAACTAGTAAAGCAATGTACTGCGATAGGTGTTGAAGTTGATAACTAGTCCTCCCGGTTTAAGTTTGATTTGCTACTTGAATTTGCGAATGACTATACTTTTTTCAGTAGATTTAATGATTGTTCAATCAGATAATTTGAATTCTCTTAAAATAAACCTACAATGTTATATAAGTAAAATGTGTTCGTAAGTAAGTGCAACTCGTTGGACTGTGCAATAATATTATCAGTTGAATCTGATGGTATGAAGATCAAGTTACTGTATCCCGTCCCAGCCCCGATAAGTCGTGTATTATGTAAAATATAATAATCCTACTAATATTATAAACGCGAAAGTTTGTAAGTATGGATGGATGTTTGTTACTCTTTCACGTAAAAACTATTGAATGGATTTGGATGAAATTTGGCATACAGATAGTTTATAACCTGGATTAACATTAAAATATAGGATATTTTTATTCCGATTTTCCCACGGGAACGGGAACCACGCGAGCGTAACCGCGAGCGGCCGGTAGTAATCAATATATTAGTAATTACTAATAGTGTCCTGTCTGACTTTGACTCCACCACTACACATTGGCCTGTCAATGCGTAGTGCACGCACGCCTTAGCCTGCGCCCAACATACATAACGCATTTACCTATTTTATTTAGGACAACTTTAATGTAGGTCATTACTAAAATATTAGTTACTGGTTAATAGGTAGCGGTCGCGAAACAATTGATTTTTAATTGTGTCTGGTTTTACGATCCTCAAGGGGTTAATGGCATTGAGAAAACGTCTAATAGTCTTAGTCACTATACTGAAATACGCCAAGCCATACACAGTTTACCTACAAAGTATTCACTCTAACAATTAAAGCGTAAAAGTAAATTATGCATAGATACATAAAAAACCACTTTCTTTTAAGTACTAAAAAACTAAACTAAACTAAATTCAGTCAGATTCGCAAAAAACTATCAATACTTATATAACCTAATGATATGATTTTCTTAATGTTATTTTGGTTTTCTTTAATTTTGCTTACAATACAATAGCTACATGTATGACTGGCACGAAGGATTATTTATGACAGCAGGCAAATGATAGTGTCTTACCCCAGCAGTGCAGTCTCCTCAGCAGTGACTGACGGCATATTCTCCAGGTTTTTGGTTCTTTCTTCCTCTTCGAAGGTTCCTCTGAAATAGTGCAGTGGTCATAGCTTACTGAGGTGGGCTTAAGGCGATGGTCGGTAAACAATCTACGAACTGATTCATGAGTTCAACCAAAACTAGGGACTGCAAACTATAAATGAATGCGGAGTTTATACAAGGTTGGATTTGTAGACGGTACCATATACAGGGGATAACTGTCTTATTAACGGGAGTTAGTAATAATGTCTGATATCAATTACAATGTTTTACCTATGAAACCAATACTTACAATTTTGTCAACATTAGTAGTCAAAAATAAAGAAATGTTGAAACAAATAAATTCTACCTAAGGTGGGAACTAGCCCATGCGAAGGACATGGGTTCGATTCCCAAATGAGGTAGTCATATTTTCAATATTTCGTTATCTTCGAGTTCATTTGAGCCATATTACCGCAACAATCAAATATTTTGAAAAACAAATTAAAAAGTGATATTATTAGTTTAGAATTTCTATAACACAATTTAATTTAAGGAGCATGTCTGTACTACTGATTGTAGTTTCTGTCTTTACATAAATTTAAAATCACGCCCAGCACAAGTTGTTACATCACATTTAACACAAATTAAAATTTTTAAATAATAATAACACATATAGCTCTACCTTCCTTTAAAATAGGACAAAGTGTTTGATGTGCCTTGCCATGATGGTTCTTACATAACAGAGAAAAAGTGAAGGAAACATGCTTGCACACAACGGAAGCGCTACAAGCACCAAAAAGCTACTTACTCTGTTAGCACCTCTGTCATGTCACTGCTCTGGTCAAACTCAAGCTTTCTCTTTGCAACTCCACCGAGCTGCAGCATTTTCTTTATGTTCGTCTTATTGTTGGGAACAGTTGTGTTCCGGTAAACTTGTCCCAGGGACGTGTACTGACCACGAGGCATGCCAACACCAAAAAGAAACGAAACAGTAAGCATCACGTTTAAAGCAAAAAAGGAAGATAAAAGAAAAACTAACATGCTTTCATAACTTAATCTTAATAACACTTTTTAGAACATTCAAAAAGTTTTTCGCACTTTGCAGTTTTGAAGTAAGCAGGCAACTTCACTACACTAGTTGGGTGAACAGCTGACTTGCAACTTGCACTCGATAGTTAGTGGTAACTTTGCAGGCAGTGAAAAACTTTTTTAATGATTTATTTCTCACCTGATGAATGAATGCACGGTGAGGCTAGATTAAAGTGAACTGTCGAGCCGTCGTCAGCTGTCTCGGAGCACCGACTGTCGCACACCCGACCGATTATTAAGCACGGAAGTCGCGGAGTGAGTGCCGCGCCGCCCGTCAGTTCAGTCTGGCATGGACGTTACTGACTCGCGAGCAGTGTTGCCAGCACGCTTCAGTCAAAAATTACCCAAAAATTATAAATTATAACCTTTTGTGGAAGAAAACGTTACCTACCTACCTTACAATTTGTTTAGGGCACGTAAATAAAATTAAATATACTATCTTTCCGCTAGAAATCAAATAACATATTATTATAACAGTTATATTAAAAAGTATAATATCAGTAGTGAAAGCATAATTATATCGACGTGTTTATGTGTTGTTGTGTGTCAACTGTGTGCACTTCATTGGGTAATGTCACTGATTCATCTTCAAATTGCATTTAATTTGGCGTGTCTGAATAATTACAGACAATCAAATATAATAAGACTTTTATGTCTATAAATACCTTTAACTAGGATCTCGACCGGTAACCAAAAAGAAAACTTTCGTGTTGGGTAGCCTGGCAGTAACGCGCCGATGGTAATATAGTACCCTAAACATTACAAAGTCATTTTCTGGCAACGCTGCTCTTCCTTGCAGCGGCTCACTTCGCGCCTAACGGGGGCGCATGCGTTCTCAAACACGTCAATTATCCAATTTAATGCCGGGAAATTACGAACGAAACTAATCATAAAAGAGACAAACCTTTTAAATAATTAGGTGCACTTAAAAATCAACATGTAAGTACCAACGAGATATCTTTGTTCTATAGATGTTGACTTAGAAAATACGTACCTAGAATTAAAACGGACACACTAACAATTCTGGTTATAATAAAAAGTAAGTGTGAAAATAGTGAAGAAACTTAGATCATTGAGTTTGTTTCACGTCGTTTGTTTTGTTTGTTTGTTGTTATTAAAATAATGTTGAATGACAGATGTTTCTTATTATTCTTGACTTATTTTAGCAAAGGGAACTAACTTATACAGCCACTTTTTCTATTATTTTAATTATTTTTTTTGATGGTTGTGGACAACGAGCAACGACAAGTGTGACTGAATATGATTATTATTGGTAATATGAGTGAAAACCTTGATATTTAGCATATTTCAAACAGTTTTAACTTTGTAAAGAATCAACAAGTAGATTTTTGTCAAAGCTACCTACCTATAGCACAGAATAACTAATATATACCTAGTACTATCACAGTCTTACTACGATGATACTGTGGTACTATAATAAGTAGGTATTGATTGCGTTTGTAGTAGCTACTTTGTTAACATGGCTAGCTTATAATTTTAAACCTGATAAAGAGATAATTGTATTGTCGAAGCCAACAACTTCATAGTCTTTTCCATGAAGATATTTACTCTACAGAGAGAGGATATACCTTCTATAGGAGATACTTACTTACTCCAGAGTGAGTGATAAAATAACTATAATAAAAACTGGTTGTTTAAAACTTTGTTGGCACTTTTGTGTTGGTAAACCTACTTTTTTTTATAGAATTGCAGGTATTTAAAACCAAAAATTAGGTAAGTATTTATTTTTATTTTTAGAGCATCATAGAGTTTAAAATACTCTAAATAATGATGACTGATGCTATTAAATGATTGTGTCATTTGTATCACAAGGAAACAAAATGATGTTTTGAATCCAGAGCGAAGCGAAGGATTCTAAGTAGCGAACTAGCGAGCGAGGGATTCTACTAGAGTAGAATCCTAAGCCTAGCGACTAGCGAGTGATTTAAAGTACATCGCTCGTGTGGCAAACTCAGCTTTTCATCCTAAACTTTATGAAAAATGTATCATGTGAGAGAACAAAACGAATGTTAAACCTTAGTGGTTTTTTGTTGCTATTAATCTATGCTAACTATGTGTATTTTTTGTAAAAAGTAAAAAAATTAAAAAAAAAGAAAGAATAAAAACCCGCGTATTCTTTTTTAAATTTGGATAAATGTACGCTTTTTTATTACCGGCCGGACTTTATTGAAGCGAATTGCGTTCAAACTTTTTAATTCAATAGTGTTCCAAATTCAAAAGTCATTTCGTCACTGTTACTGCGATGGAATGACCTACCTTTGCTTGCACTTATCGAGGACTTATAGAGGAACCCTTTGCCTCTTTTCGAATAGATGGGATCTCAGACCAAATGATATTTGGTCCGAGGATGGGATGAAAATAATTATTTTTAAGTACCATAAAGCATTCAACCAACTTGTACCTACTCTAATCTAAGGCCTGAATGTGATCTGCACTGCAGAGTTCTGCTTCTGCTTAATATTTCTATACAAAATGTATAACGTGACCATAGTAGATGTAAACATTACGTAAATTATACAACATCTTTTAAGAACGTGAAAAATAAGTTACACGTAAGTTTTCAGAACTTTGCTGAGACCCCGCGCGGACATCTTGGTAAAATTGAAAAGTGACTTTCCTTATTTGTTTAAGTATATGTTATTGCTAGAACTGTTATTGTACTAGGTTTTATGTATTCTGTGGAACTGGGTGAATTTTCGCAGGATCCCTATTATTTAAATTAATAATTAGGTATAACTAAAAGAGGGCAGCACTGTCGTGTCTACGTGCCTTAATGCAACTTTCGCAATGCCGGGTAACTAGATGGGTGAGGGTACTAAATTAAAAACCCCTCGAGCTGATCCGTGCTTCGGAAGACTCGTAAAGCCGTTGATGTCGTAAAAAGCAGTCGTTAAAACTCATAAATCCTCATGGGGTCAGCGTGGTAGGGTATGGCCCAAACTTCCCATGTGCTGTTGGGGGAAAGGAGGGGGAAAGAAATGACATGTGCCTAGAAATGGGACTTTTTAGTTAGAAGTGCCTCTAGCAGTAAAGGTAGGATTCCAGGCGATCATCTTTAGATCAAAGATTAAAACAAAAAGTTATATCAGCCTAAGAAATAAATTGATTCTGACGTTTTCAGAGCGTTGATTGTGCATCTAGTTTATAAAGGCAATTTAATTGTCTCTGGAGATATAGGATTTAGTGATAATGATGACAGATTTAAACAGGAATTATGTACTTTTTATAATGGACACATAATTTACTGGTTTGTATCATTTTGTGGTGCAGTAGGGTTACTCTTGAAACACAATTGCATTAGTCAATTTCCAATCACAAATCTAAAAATGTAAAATGGCACTTTTGTAAGCGACAATAGCGCCATATTGGAATTAAATTGCGTGGAAATTGATTGAACAAATTATTATCGAGATGGCGTTCCGGAATTATCTTTACTTATCCCAATATCGATACATATTAAACGCATTGGAATCGTATTAAGATTGAGTTTGCGTTCAAGAGTAACCCCCCAGGTTGGAGTACCATGAACCCAATGAGATTTAAATAGTAATAGAGCGGCTATTCGACACTATTTCATACAAAAACTTTGAGCTGGTGCTCAAGTTACGCCATCTAACGTTGAAAAGCAAAACCTTATATCAAGATTAAGAGGCCTATAACATCTCGAATGTGATTTTTGCGTAAAATGACTATTTTCGCATTTTATAGTAATTTTGCAGTGGTATTTATCGTTTTTATCGAAATAGGATAATAAATTTGTGCATAATATTACAAATATCCATTCTGTGAGCTTATGTTGAATTCAGACGGCCGGCGCATCGCATTTTGTAGTAATTTTGCAGTTGTATTTATCGTTTTTATCGAAATAGGATAATAAATTCATTATAAAATCTTTATTCCTCATGAAGTAACAGTTACTCTGGTATAAATTATGCTCAATAATATTATCGCAGATAGGAGATATTCACAGTTAATTTATAGCAATTTTCAAAGTTTTTTGGTTTAGAATAAGATTTTTTTCCTATTAAAATCAATGATATCTAAAAATTCCGAGGCCGCTACGCATTGTTCGACTATATAAGAGATAACATTTAAATTTTTTTATTTCACTTGTTTAGAACAGTAGTTTAATCGATGACCTCAAAAAAGTGCCTTCGCGCACTTTACGAAAATCTTTCTCTGCAATTTTGGGTTTAATTAAAAAGTTAAGCAAAATTTACAAAAAGCGAGGCCTCTAAGCACAATTTAATAGCTATTCTACACTATTTTACACAATAAGTCATAATTGTTAATGTATTTTCGTTTCTGATATCCATAACGCCAAAGTTGGCCATTTTACGCAAAAATCACAGTCAAGATGTAATAGGCCTCTTAATAAGAAGTATACTATGAACAATTATAATAAGTTTCACCTACCCCTCGGTAGGTGTCGCCCTGCAGTAGGGATGTTCCGTTAAAAATTCGACGTACCTATCGATAAGTTTGATGAAGATTAACCAAAATCGGTATAATATACAACATTGGAACAAGCAAGTGACAATTAGGGAAGGAAATGATCTGGTGTTTCAAATGATTATTTATTACTAAGTAATAAAGTGTAAAGTTATTAAAAATTCAACATAGTTAACTAATTATAAACAAAGAATGAATGAATGAAATTACATAAGCACCTAGCTAGTACCTACGAACAGCATACTGACAACACTCATTTTAGAAGTAAACCCACCCCCGCGATCACTCATCATAAGTAAGGATTATTATAAACTCCCGTATACCTAAATCAAGTCTACTTCAAAGCAAATGTAACATGGTTGTGTGATTGGATTTACGAATCAATTCATAGGAATGATAATGTAAAATGGCTGATTTTAACAGATTAACACGAGTTGATCCATATAGTGATTCATTTTAAAATACCTAAGTATACATATATTATAGAACACATTGCGTGTTAATGACAACTCGCAATCGCAAGTACAATCTTAGCAAAAATATGTAAACAATTGTAACTCTTAAAACAATGGAATAAGAGTCTAAGTGTATACATATTGGTGCTCGTGACTGTACCTATCAAATTATTTTTGTCGATCACAATCTGTTACTTTATATTACATTCCATAGATTTCTTTGATGCATTAGCATTAAACACCAATGTCATAACGGATGCGTGTATATGTTTAATTTGGATATCCTATTTTCTTATGTATCCATTCAATGTTTTTTAAGTTTAACCTTCGATCAACAATACCAACTAGATAACGCGTCACGTACCAAATCAAAGCTAAATTCTGTCCACTTGAATAATATTATACAGCTACATTTCTCTACTAACGAACTGAGACAAAAGTTATAAAACAGTTTTAAGTTCAACCTTATTACAACCATGGCACCCAGAAATAAAATCACAAATCTTCTAAGTATTATCATATACTGATCCGTTACACAAATGGTGGCGCGTCTATTGGTCAACGTTGGCCAACCATTTGTAGCGTGTGGGTTAAAATCGGTAATTGTGTTTAAAATTTTATATTATTTGTTAGTTTAAAGCTATTTTTTTTATATTCTTATTAACATTTACATAAGTAGGTAATTATCACGTACTTACTTAATGAGTAACTAAAAACTAAAACAAATTAACTTAAAAAACTAAAAACCTATAAATATCTTATAAATAAAAAATATCTCTAACAGAACCGCTGCCGGGCGGCAAGTTCCCCAAATAGCTGGCAGCGTTGCCCTTTTGAATGGTGTGTATAAAGCTTAAAACATATTTTATTCTACATGTAGGTACTTACCGAAACTAAGACACTCCGGCCGTTAAATTGCTTTTTCGGGCATTATTTATGTAACTTTTAAATACACGGCATTGTGAACGTATTTATATTGGCCGTGTTTCAAGCAAACTAAACAAAATAAGAGCTCAATTATTAAGTGCGCTGTTATTTAACGAGCCGCGCCGCGGCTAGTAGTAATATTCTAGTTAAACGATCATCGCACGATACTGTTATACACTGCATAACATTGCGTTAGGGGCGCAATGATCATTGAGTCAGAATATTACTACATATATAAAACTTAATCTTACGATATAAAAATATTATCTACTTAAACATTATTCGATAAGTAAGTAAAACGACATCACTTGAACACAACTAAATCATCTACTTCCGCTTCGACAAGTGTGGTGACATCCTAAAAGTAGATACTTTAGCTTTTCACCACTAGAGGTCAGCATAGGGCAACGGTAAATGTTCTAGAATAATTTATTAGAAATTATTATTATAGTCTGATTATTGGGTAAATATACAAAATATTTACGAAAATAAGCTGTAATCATATTCAGCCTTTTTTCCATATCGGGATTTGCAGTATCGCAATACGCTATTTGCAAAGAGATTGCTATTTGGTATAATTTCTATTGTTTACGTCAAATTTGTTCACGCGCAAACACGACTGCTCTAGAGGGCGCATAACATCATACTAAGCGACTTGTTACCACTTGGTAATAAGTTGTGGATTAAAGTTTTGATCGCTATGTCCTGTCTATTAGTAATAGTTTAATGTCTTTGCATGAACCTATGTATAGGTTTATTGGTAGTACTTACAATAATAATTATTCTCGAAAGCTTATTTTCATGACTAGTAGCGACATCTATTTTTATCAGAGTAAACTTTTACTACCTGTATGTCGTTGACAAGCGATGTGTTTTAAGAATAATAGTGTAGATGGCGCTTGATTATTTTACTAAAATATAGATAGATGGCGCTAAGCTATTTTTATTTATTGTTGCAGAAAAATGTATAATTATCCTAATGTACCTTTCTGTAATAAATTAATTGAAATCTGTCCTAGAAAAAGTATGATAATCTTTATATATTGACTGAAGTATAGACCAAAACTGCTATAATATTATCACTTTTTTTTTAGTGTTGACTTAACTCAGGGTTATTCTGGGCAATTTATCCTTGGGGTTTTTTAAGTAGGGTGGAGGCACCAATTATCAGCCATGTCAACTTTTTTTGAACTTTGACTGCTTGTAATTTTTACGTTAATAGCTTTTGCTTTCTTGCAATGCCGTTTTTGGGTAGAGGAATACTGAAATTCCATTACTACATTCGCAAAATTATGAATCGTTTGTTGATTTTGATAATAAAGATGCTTTTTTTCGAGTATACTGATTTCCCTTAATATCGGCCTCTAACACCCTAATATCCGCCGCCTGTGACCCTAATATCGGCATACCTTTTCTAGGTGAAGTTAGGTCAATAAAACTACTAACCAAAGTAAAAATGATATCGTTTTATATTTCAACTCAAGTACAAATCACTTTTTTTAACTCTTATATATCTTTTATTTAGTCTTTTCTTTGGATCTCAGTCTTAAAAATTAAAATAATCTGTTATTATAAACTAAAGATCACAATGATTCAACATAAGAAAAATTGAGAAAGGAACTCCAAAAACAAATTATTATAAATAAAAATAATTACCAAATAAAGTCAACAAAAAAATTTACTTAACTTAAAGTATCTTCAATTTAAATGCTCTAAACAGTGATGCCAAGTAAAATCTTCTTTAGCAACATCAATATCATTTCGCCCACGATGAACTGTACGCTTTAAGTAGAACCATTGGCGGCATATGTCGCATCCAATATTTTTGTCTTCATCTTCTTCGACATCACTAATTAGTTCTTCTTCACAGCCAGCACAAAGAATTTTCTCCTTTTCCATTATGTCTTGAGAAGGTTAATCAGTGAGGTCAGTTTCGCGATTGCTGTCCTTTAATAATCTCTTCTTTACTACTTTTGTTTTTTTGGCTGGTTTATTTTTTTATTCTCTTTTCCAGTTTTTTTCTTTCTCTTTCCGCTTTATTCTCTTCAATTTTTTTTCCTCGCGTCGTTTGACAATATTTTCCTTTTTATTGTAAAGTTCGAGGGTAGTACGAAAATAGGTACACAATACTTGGTGGCCGTTATTACGAATCGATTCCCTCTATATCGGCCGTAGCTGATTAGGCGGCCGACGTTAGGATCTAGTGATCAAACTGAGATGTTGATTCATTTTTAACCTTATTAATGTTACTGCTAACATATAAAATAGCTAAACATGTTGTTTAGCGTTTTCATGCATTTCCCCAATATCGGCCACCCGGCCGATATTGAGATTTATCAATAATACAGATCCCTAATCTCGACCCCACGATTATTTTATAAAAAAGATAAATAAATGTTAAAACATACTATCTAAACGGTACTTTGACTGTTTTTCTTCAAGATCAAATAAAATGAAATACCATAGGTATGTTTAATTCCATTCAAATACTTACCAACGCAATGCGTCGACTCAGGGATTTGACTAAGCAATGCTAACAAACGACGCACGTCTGTACCTGCGCGTGCTCTATTGCCAATTAAACGTTTAAATGTTGAGGCACCCGCACCAAAATATGGGAGGATATGCGTATGGATATAGAGTTACTTTTTGCATAAAAACTATTATGATTTTAGGGTTATTTTTATAGTTATGTTTCATTTTCTCAAAAAGGCCGATATTAGGAGGCGGCCGATACTAGGAGACTCCACCCTACATAGGTATTTCCCCGCGAAAACGTAGGCTACTAGGGAAAAAGGAGGGAATTTGGTCGAAAAAGTAAAGGAGATGTTTAATTTTATGCCAAGACCATGTACACCTACTCAAAAAATAGTATAAAATACATGTATTTAGTTGGTAAAAGTAATATTCCGTTATGCTTTACCATTTTTGTGTAGTAAAATAAAAATGAAAACATAATTTTCAATAACCTGGCAACTCGATATGCCTTCCCGAGTTAAAATCAAGTGTCCAAAGCTGTAAAGAAGGTAATAAAAAGTGTAACTGTCACCATGATTTAAAAAAAATAGACCGGCGTTTTATTTTTCATTCCGGTTTTTTTGGTGGTGGATTCTGAGTACCTAGTTGTGGTGTGGTTTTGTGCTGTGCTGTTTTTCTATGCTGATTTCATTGAGGTATTTCTGATTTGGAGCGATTACCTGATAACCTGATAGATAACCGTTTACTGCCTCACTTCTTGACTTCTGCCTGCTATCCTGGACTTCCGTTTGCTGCCTCACTTGTTGCGGCCTGCTATCCCAGCCAGACTTGGATTTGCATTTGATTGACCTGTTAAATTGTTGATACCATTGTTGCTACTACCTACATTCGTTGTTTTCAGGTGAGTTTTTCGTATTTTTATTAGGCATTTACGAGAGAATTAATAAAATACTTACTATCACTTCTTTACAAGGAAATAGATTCCGAACACTGCTCTATTGAAATAACAGTAACTATAATCAAAGTGAAATACATTAAACTAAATATAATATCTATTTCAGGCAGCGAACAATGTCTTCTTTGTGTGTGATGGAGAGATAGATGTGTTCGGTAGACCATTATCTGGCATCTGGGGATAGAATTACTAGGTACCTACTAATCTTGGAACAACATGTTGGACATGAGGTTAGTAGTGCATGTAGATAGATAGATAGATAATACTTTTATTGTAACAGTTTACATTAAACATGTACCTAGTATTTATGAAAAACTATTTTTATTGCATTTTTATTTTCCTATTATTTAGAACCTAACACATTCTTCACAAGACAAAATAAATAGTAGTTTATTAACAAACTTCTGAATTTTAGGTTGACACTGATGGAATAGTTTGTCATCCATGTTTCTCAGGACTAGGCGTAGGAACGTCATTAACTGAAAATGAAGCTTTTAGCCATCAAGAACATGTTTGCGTTTGGTGCACATCATTGTTTCAAAGACGAACACATTCTATCTCAGAAGGACCTTAGAGAGAACTGATTGCTGCTACAATTTATTCTAGACAGGTATTGATTAACTTTTTTAATACATAATATAAATTCATGTTCAAATAATAATAATTGAAGTACTTACCTAGATCTTTATATGAATTACTGATTTAAATTATGGTATTTTTTGTAGATTCCTGAAGGAGGATTAGTACGTTATTCATGCTGGGTCTACTTTAGGGGCTCATTAGTCAAAATCCTAGGCCTCCCAGAACTTTGGCATCACAGGACTCAAATGTCTGTGTATGGTGCAGAAGATCACATGCATTGTTAGAAGGCCCCGAAAGAAATAAACTCGCAAAAAGAATTAGTCCAAGACAGGTATCTTTTCATAGCTTTATTTTCAAGAGACACAAGTGAGTGATCTTATGTAAAAAAATTACTTTACATTCCTCACATTTTATGATTTCTTTGTTTACAGATACCTAATAGTGGACGTGTTTGCTATGCTTGTTGGGTGGCTGCTCAGCGAAATATTCGCAGACAAGCTGCAAACAATGCTGTGAGGCAAATAGATAACGTAATTGTTGATAGGAACGAGGATCAAGCAATCACGTATGATGAAAGGTTTGCATGGGGTGCAGATCCTCTTTGCTCCACAGACAGACACATATGTAGGGAGATGGTCCTAAGAGAAATATAATCTCAGAAATAATGTTTTCAAGAGAAGTAAGTAGTCTCAAAAATCTTTTTATATAATTGCCCTGAAACACTATGCCCCATATCTTCGTTCTACTGTACGGGGGGATGACAAAAAATTGTTTTGAGCTTACAATTCACTAAATAGTCGATCTCATTTAGTTTTTTAAAAATATCTTCAGTGTTTTATAATAGTATAGATAGATGTGGTGACAATTTTGTATTTTTCAGCTTCCAGCGGATGCATTAGTATGTATGGGATGCTGGAGAATTGTCCAGGAGTTACGAGAGAACCCCAATATTATCACAGTACCAGAAACAAGTTTGCAAATAAAATAAACATTAATTATGCTTCATAAATTGTAAAAATGTTTTATTTCATTACTACCAGTTACCTACTCTACCTACTTAGGTGTGTTACTTTAACTAGGTATTATTCACTGCATATTAGTACATACACTAGGACTAGTACCATGTTCTAATATAGTTGTGTTCTTTAATGTATGTTAGATTTGATTTGATGTAAGGGTCGAGGTGCTGCTCTTCTGTTATGTGTAGGTGCAGCAGTAGGTAATAAAACGCTGAAATCTAGCAGTCAATTACAATTAACAGCTTAAGTATAACTCTACCTACATGTTATGAAACTAATAGAAGATATAATTGTTATTATTATTATTATTAGCTGCAATTGTCCCACTGCAGGGCAAAGGCCACCCTTCCCTTCTTCCATTCCTCCCTACTAGCAGCAATCTGAGACCAATCCTTTTAGGAAAAGGAAAATTATGTTAGGTACCTATAAAAACTGGCTCATCTGGGTAATCTCCTAGTGCCCAGTTATAGGCAGCCAAATAAAGATAAACAATGTTCCTCATAATGTTTGTTGTACTCGTTTGTTACCCTAGGCACTACTAGTAGTG
Organism: Scoparia ambigualis; assembly: GCA_963921215.1. Lineage (NCBI taxonomy): Eukaryota > Metazoa > Arthropoda > Insecta > Lepidoptera > Crambidae > Scoparia > Scoparia ambigualis. The sequence continues at coordinate 5,260,922 of OY992501.1, forward strand.
TCATATGCCTACTCCAATAAGAAAACAATAGGTCTACCTTAGATTAAAACAAAAAAGGAAGATACGGCATGTGCCTACTTGTAGTCAATCAAAATATAGTCCTGCTCAATTACTCAACTGACTGTCTCTCGTCTCTCTCGTACGTACACGACTGATTCCGACTGAAGTGAAATTGTGTCTTTAGGTCTCTAAGCCTAATTCTAGCGGCTCACTTACTAGACGCTAATGCCGTATCTTCCCTTTTTGTTTTAATCTAAGGGGTCTACAGTGGAGTTTTTTTTTCTTCTGTGGCAACACTTTTGTAAACAGCTGATCTGAATGTCTCCTGTGTAAAATTTGAAATTTAATTTATTATTTACTCATTTTACGCCCATTTTCCAATTCAATCATTAAGTTAAGTTGTGTTTTAGTGGTGAGCGTTTCGCTTTTAGTGTATTTCATGTGCAAAATCAAAAATTTAAGTAAAACTGTTTAGTGACAGTTACCGGCATGTAAGTGAACCGTTGTCATCTTTATGGTACCTACCCTTAATTCACTTAAAATCTTATAAATTTGCATAAATTGACGATTTGTTAATTATTATACGTATCTTGTTTAATTCCAACCACTTTAGTTGCGATTAACATACGTAAACATAACCTCTGTTTGTTGGTTACGCGACTACTCGTACAGCTGTTTACTTGTCACCTACATAGTATTTAAAAATTTGTATTTCTCTTTTATACAGTTCAATTTTTAAGTTTTCCCATAATGATGACTCGCAAGGCCTTGTCTCGTCAGGAGGAGTCCAAACTCCAACTGACATTAAATGAATTGAAGGCTTCGAAAGAGTTGTGTGATCAACTAAACAGAGAGCGAGATGACAACGAGAGGGAACTTTTGGAATCATTAGACAGGCATCAAAAGTTAAAAAATGAGTTGGTACAGTTAAATGACCGTTATATCGATGCTATTGATGCCCGGGACAGGCTCCAAAACATTGTGGACAGGTTCGACCAATGTAGTTCAGAGTATGACCAGGCTCTGAACTGCATAGATGAGTTGAAACAACAATTGCATGAGGCCAATAACAAAATTACTTTATTGGAAACATCTAAACTTAATATGACTGCCTCATTAAATCAAAGCTTGTTCGATGAGTTGGTAGTCTGTGCCCCCTCCATGGTTTCTGCGACAGCTAGCAGTCAGCCCACTGTCACTATAGATCTTACATGTGAAGAAAATAAAAATAGCAACCACTCAGTGAAGATTGTTGGCTGTAGCAAAAATAAACTAAAAAAATATATTAAGATAAATAAGTACATTAAGAAAACGCAAAAATTAGTTAAGAAGCACAAATTTTTTATTAAAAATGTAAAATTAAATAGAGAAAGATTGTACTTAATTGACAAATTAGATATATACTCGTCACAACTACACAATAAAAATTTAAAATATAAAAATGATACACAAATTCTACAAACTAAAATTGCACACCTAGAGGACTCGCTTATATCTATTACTAAGCAATATGATCTTTCACAAGGTCAAATAAAAGAACACATGTTGGCCATTGATGAACTGGTAGTCCTGTGTAATGGTAACAATGAAGGGATTGATTCACTCACAAGTAATTGTAAATGTAAACAGTTACCAAGCCGTTCATCAATCCCATGTGATTCTTCCTCTGTCGAATTGATTGATGTTTCTTCCAAAGGTTCCCTTACTCAGTGCACAATTAAAAATGTACCACAACTTATACCAACCAACCAGATTCCATGTAAGACAGATTGTAATAGTGACTTGGTAATATTTAGTGATGAATTTGGTAAAAACATGGGTCGGTTGTTATCTGACTTGGGACATTCAGTTATCAATTATTGTATACCGGGTGCTTCTTATCAACATATTTTGAAAAAAGCTGTAGAACATAAATATAAACCCAATAGCACCTTATTATTATTTGTTGGTAATAGAGGTAATCTGAACAAAACAAGCCTTCTAAAATGTTTAGAATGTTTGAATAAGTTAATTGTAAAGAAAATTATATTGTTTACATTACCTTATTGTAGTAGTTTGCCACAGGAGGAAAATTCTATTAGACATAAGCTTAACCTGACATTACATTTATTTTGCAAAAATGACATAATGCATTTAATTGACACTAACAATTATGTTAGTAATTTTTATTTGACAAGAGATAGTTATTATCTGCCAAATTATTTTAAGCGACAAATAGCTTTATCGCTATCCTATTGTATTCAAACGTCAGCCAAAAACTTGGCTAAACAAGTTGCTTCTATTGAGCAATGTATATTTGACATAGACGTCAGTAGTGTTTCTACTGACATTCCAATTAATTATTTAAATTAAATTATATGACAAAAGAGGAAAACTCTTGCGAAATGTTTGTTAATAAAATGAAATTAAATGAATGTAAAAATAGCTTTAGCAAAAGCCCATGTCAATCATTAAATTTAAAAAATGTACAATCTTTAAACATTGTCCACCAGAACATCCAAGGAATGATGGGCAAAGATTTGGAGATTGAATTGTTCGTGAACTGTAATAAAATTGATATTCTTTGCATAACAGAACACTGGCTTAAAGACCATCAGTTCATGTTCAATTTTAAGAATCATTTGGTAGGAAGTTCGTTCAGTCGAGGAAATGCAATACATGGTGGCTCCTTAATTATTGTTAGTAAAAAGTTTAAATTAAAGGAACGCAAAGACATAGTGAGCCTCTCGGTTGAGCGAACAATAGAAATAGCTTGTGTGGAGTTGGAGCAGTTTGTTGTATTAAGTGTGTACAGACCTCCTTCAGCATCATATGATTTTTTCGAAAAAGTTATGGATGAGGCATTACATAAAGTCCGTAATGTAGGTAAAACAATAATTGTTTGCGGGGATTTTAATATTAATTTGTTAGAAAATTCCACGATGTCAACTAAAATTAAAAACCTATTTCTATCATACAACTTGAATCATTTATTTTTGGAGCCGACAAGAATAACTGCCACTTCGGCCACCTGTATTGATAACATATATACAAATGTAAAACCACTGGCTAAGCAAATTATTAATAACCTGGACTCTGATCATTGTGGCCAAATGGTCAGCTTTCCACACCAGCGTAAACAAGTGACGAAAAAGAATATCACTGTTGTACCAAAAACTGCAGGTCGGCTGGAACGCTTTAAAAGCAATCTAGATACAAAATTAAATTATTTAGAATACAATGACAACCCTAATGTCTTTTATAATAATTTTTTTAACATTTATTGTTCAGAATTTAATAAAACTTTTATTCCAAAAAAGATCTCAGTTAGTGGTACTGTAACTTTTAATGAATGGGCTACAATTGGTATTCACAGAAGTAGGAAACGCCTTTATGAACTTTATGGTGAACGCAACTATAACACCAGCGATGACTTCAAATTATATGTTAAAAGTTATTCAAAGTTATTCAAAAGAGTATGTCGATTAGCCAAGGCAAACTATCTGAGTTCTAAGATTAAGAATAGTAATGACAAAATAAAAATGACATGGAATATTATAAATAGTGAAACAGGAAAGGTCAAAAGTCGTAATAATGAGTACAATTTAAATTGTGATAATAAAACCTTGACTTCTGATGCTGATGTTGCTGCAGCATTTGAGAGGTTTTTTACTGACATTCCAGTTTCAACTACAAACGCCTTGATTTCCTCCCCCACTGTAGCTGAATCTGTTTTGAAGGAGAATGTTAAAGATTGTGAAAATAATTTCAGTTTTCAAAAAATTTGTGTTATAGATATAATAAAAACATTTAACACTCTCAATAAAAAGAAAACTGCTGATCTGTGGGGTAATTCCGTGGACGTCGCTAAATCTGTATTTATGACAATAGCTCCAGTTTTAGCTTGCATATTTAATGAATGCATTGACTGTGGTGTTTTTCCTGACCTCATGAAATATAGTAAAATAATTCCATTATTTAAATCGGGTAGCACTTCTGACCCCTCTAACTTTAGACCTATTTCTGTGCTACCCACATTTAGTAAAATTTTTGAAAAGTTAATACTAGATCAAATGCAAATTCATTTTTATAAAAATAAACTTTTACATTGTAAACAATATGGTTTTACTAGGGGTCGCTCTACAACTGACGCCGGTGTTGAGCTTTTAATCCAAATATTTGATACCTGGGAGGAATCACAGGATGCCCTAGGGGTATTTTGTGATTTATCCAAGGCTTTTGATTGTGTTTTACATGAAACTTTGGTCAGGAAGCTTAACCACTATGGAATTAGGGATGCTTCTTTGAGCCTTCTAATCTCATACTTGAGTAACAGGATTCAAAAGGTCGACATTAACGGTAAAAGATCTCCGGGATCAGTGGTTAAAATGGGAGTTCCGCAGGGTTCAATACTTGGTCCATTCTTGTTTTTGGTTTATATTAATGACTTACCTTATTTTGTAAAAGACAGTCATGAGATAGTATTGTTTGCTGATGATACTTCACTTTTATTCAAAGTGAAACGACGACACCCAAATTATGACGATGTGAATAATGCGGTCTCAAAGATTGTTCACTGGTTTAGTGTTAATAACTTGCTATTAAACGAGGGAAAAACCAAATGTGTAAGATTTGTATTGCCTAATGTTAAGCAGGTAATAACTAGTGTACAAATTAAAGATAAGAATGTGAATCCTGTGGACACCACTGTGTTTCTAGGCATCACGTTGGATGCCAAGCTTCAGTGGGGCCCACATATAGCTAAATTGTCGAATAGACTTAGCTCTGCGGCTTATGCAGTAATGAAGATCCGTCAGTTAACTGACGTTGATACAGCGAGATTAGTTTATTTCAGTTACTTTCATAGTGTAATGTCGTACGCCATTTTACTGTGGGGAAATGCTGCCGACATTCAAACTATCTTTGTGCTGCAGAAGAGGGCTATTCGAGCAATATATAACCTACAGGCTGGTGACTCTCTCAGAGAGAGATTTAAGGATATAAGTATAATGACAGTTGCATCACAATATATTTATGAAAATCTTGTGTATGTTCATAAAAATATTGAAATGTTTTCAAAAAACAGTGATATTCACAAATTAAATACTAGAAGTAAGAACAAATTAGCAGTGCCTTATACTAGGCTCCATAAAATAAATAATTCTTTTAAGGGTCTGTGTGTACGATTATACAACAAAGTACCAAATGATATTCAGAATTTAGATCTTGATAAATTTAAAATCAAAATCAAAGAAAAGCTTTATAAAAAAGCTTATTATAAAGTGTCGGATTATACAGAAGACAAAACAGCTTGGGTCTGACATGCTCCAAGTACCTACTCCAACAGCTATTTCTAATTGCCTATAATTAATTTATATAGAGCACCATATTTAATTAAACTATTTACATTCAAATTCATATTTTGTATTTTGTGATCTGGTAACGACATATAATATATATATATTTTGTAAATGTCGTTGCTTCTGTGCGCTGTGGTTTCTTGCGCCCGTTCTTTGCCACAGTTAAAAAATGATGTCCTGAATGGGTGGTAGGTTAAAAAATATTTGGACGTTTCAAAGTACTTATTAATTGAGTTTATTGAATAAATATATTTTGACTATTGACTATTGACTATTAATGGATGCCTCACTCAGAAAACTGCATTGTTGTGCAGAGCAGCAGGCAAATGTATGTTTGTTTATTTCTCTTTTATACTTACACCAATAGAAATACATGCTTTGCTAGTAAAAATACCTCGATTTGACCTGGCCAAGAGTAAGTTAATTTATAAGTAACATTATCAATGTCAGTATTGGAATATAGAGCTGTTATTAGTACCAAAATCACAGAAAACAATTAATAAAGACCAAAATGCTGTACGTAGGTAGGTACTACGCTACTACGAAAAAGAAAAGTACTTTTGTTTTGACAGCTACTTGACATGTCACATGACGTTGACAGATTACAGCCTGCGATCACGAAAGTTGCTTTAATTAGTTATCTAAAATAAATTCTACATGAAAACTATTCATTCATTTGAAGAAAATCATTTCGAATAAGCTTATTCCATTAATTAGCTACATTTTGGTATTGTGTACATGGTGTTGGCGTTTTCTCCATACAAAATTAAACATCTCCTTTAAAGGGACAGTTGGATAGCAGTTTATTTAGGATGTTAAGTAGGTTAGGAAATTTAGGGATGACGAATAAAATGAAGCTACTTTATAAAATGTTCTTGCTTAGACTTAAGGTCTTTGCCTAATTTATTTAATTGCGGATCACTGTTTGAGGGTAAGAAGATAAAAAGAAGTTAGGAGGAAGAGGAAGGAAGAAAGAAGGGAAAAATTTAGAGCACTGGATTAGAGTTTTTATTGCTTGAAAACTGCAGTGTTCCTATTTTTATGGATTTATTTTAAGTTTATTTTCATTTAGGTGCATTTTAGTTTTATCTAAGTAATAATATATTTTAGATATTAATTTAAGTTTAGTTTTATGATTTAATTTAGGGTTTAGGTTTAATTGTTTTAGATTTTATATAGGGTTTTAATTTAAAATTTAGTTTGGATATTGATTATTTTAAATGTTATTTAGTTTTATGATTTTAATGGGTTTATGTTTTTTTTTGTTATTTAGGATGTTGTTTAAGTTATATTCTAGTTCGTTTTTTAGGTTTTAGTTGTTTTAATAATATTTATTTAATAAGTTATTTCAGATATAGATGTTATAGTTTTAAAGTTTATGGTTTAGATTTTAATTGTTTTAGGTATTATTTAAGTTATAGTTTTAAAATTCAGTTTAGGGTTTGGATGTTATTTAGTAAATTTGTACGTTTTTATTTTAGTTAGGTTATTTTGTGTAAGGTTTAATATTAAAATTTTGAATAGTTTGAATTTTAATTTTTAGTTTATTTTAGACAAACTTTGTTTAATTCCGTCAGTCAGCCGTCAGTCTGGCCACATGAGTAACGTCTGGCTCTGCAAGCGCAGAACCATCGACTTAATACGTGGGCACTCGCGGGCGTTTGTGGCGTTGTGGCCGGTGTCTATACCTTAGTGGGAGGGATTTGATTATTTATTTTTTACCGGTAATGTACCAAAAAATTCTGTTCCGTTTTTGTTCTGTTACAAATTACCGGTATTTATAACGTTACCAATAACGTGCCGCGCCACGCGGTGCGCGGTCTCCGTTCGTGCCCAGTACAGTACGTACCTATGGCAAGGGCAAGTTGGCAACAGTGTAACGCCGAGTCACAGTATAAATATGAGCTTTATACTGTGGCCGAGTGCCGACCGACAGGCTACACTTATATTTATACTGTGGCCGAGTGCCGACCGACAGGCTACACTTGTCTTGTTTGTTTTGATTTTGTTGCGATATTACTCTAGCGCTCTAAGTTATTAAACGTATTATTTATTACCTGTGCATTGTACAATAATGGGACGTAAAAAAGAAAATAAGGTGTACAAATACTTTAAAATTAATAAAGAAAAACTTAATTCAAAGTGCTCTATATGTAATAAAACATTAAATGTAAGTATTTTCATTTCTAGGTACTTGTTATCGAATCTTTTGTCATTAACTTAACTACCTATTTATTACCTACATATTTGTGTATTGGTTATGAGCTGTAGTTGGGCGTTTTCGCGCGAAGATGTCCCGGTTACAAAGTGGATGTCATTTTAGTTTAAGTTATAAAATTATGTTTTTTAGATGTAGAAATATTCCTTATATATTTCAAGCTACCGATTGAACATAAAAGTTTCTTAGAAAAAACAGTCACGGTAGTGTATATTGTACTACCGTGGGGTAGGTGAAACTTATTCTAATTGTTCATAGTATACTTCTTAATATTCTTGATAAAAGGTTTTGCTTTTCAACGTTAGATGGCGTAACTTGAGCACCAGCTCAAAGTTTTTGTATGAAGTAGTGTCCAATAGCCGCTCTATTACTATTTAAATCTCTTTGTGTATATATATTCTCTGGCTCGGGGCAGGACGGGAAGTATGCTTGTGTGTGTGACTGGTGAACGCAACATAGCATAACACAGCAGCGACATATTCGCTCGATGTTCAGTCGCGACGTATGAGTACGGCGGGTGTGTCAGTCACTGCGTGTTTTGGCTACGCGGCGAGGAAAAAAAGTTATTTTGTAGGATTTTTTACGAAATGTTCTGTTTTTAAACGATGTACACCAAGGTAAGATCAGTGTTATTGTAATATCTTACCACATACTTGTTGCAGTAGTGTAAAACTAACGAATTTGGGTTACTTTTTCGCAGAATGATTCTGTAGGTTAGAACTGTTGTTACTTTTGCAAAATGTGTCTATCGGGGCATAATGGGATATACTTAAATATCACAGATATACCTAAATAAAAAACGAAAAACAAATAAGACGACTGACAAAAAGAAACCTGATAATAAAAAGACTGAAAATAAAGACCTGGAAAAAGAACCCGGAAAAAATAATAAAAACTAAAGACGCAAAGAAGGAAGTGACACTAGTTCTGCTGAAGATGATGAAAATGATTGTTCTTGCATATATTTGTGGGTACTTATATTCACAATCCAATGAAGGATAGGTCATTTGTAGCGAATGCCAAGGCTGGGTCCATAATACCTGCGATACCTGTACCTGTATTCCTGCATATGTGAACGTCAGATTAAAATGTGTAGTACTCATTATGCCCCATTGCGTTTCCCATTTTGCCCCGATCATAGGGTAAGACGGGTATTTGACATGGGTTATTTAGTTCCTATTTGCCAAAAAAATATGTGATTTAGCGCCATTAAACATTATAACTATGTTAATTAAAACTAAGTATAAGTACCTATTGCTTTTGTTGTAAGAGATTTTTAATAAACAGTTTGATTTCATATTTTTACGTTTTTTCTATTAGGTATCCCATCTTTCCAGTCTCCCCTACTTCAGAACGGCTAATCTATTTGGCTGATTCTTTTTTTGTTGTGAATGTAATGTATGTAAGGACAAGGTTTGCATCTAGGTGATTAACGCAAACGAAGTCGCGGGCGGGCCGCTAGTCAATAATAAATACGTTGCAACATGCTCAAAATATGGACGGTGGACCAGACCATTAAATTATACAGGGCGTCCCACGGATATATGCCACATGGAGGGAAAGTACCTTGAATATTGTAGATGGAACATTTTACTGAAAGAAGACATTATTTGAATTTAAAAAATAATTTAAACTGCATTCAAAGATATTTAAAAAATTACATGGTTGAACCGGGAATCGAACGCGTCACATGAGAAAAATAATCATCTGTAGCTTTATCATACCGATCGAAAGGCTTCATCATAAGGGTGTTACCAGACCAATCGATCGATCGTCGATCGACGGCAGGGGGGAGGGGGAGGGGGAGTGGAGGGGAGGAGGAGGGGGAGCCAAAGTGCGAAAATGCATAGTTTTAAGATATTTTTATTTTGAGGTTATGATAGGTTATTTTTAGGAAAAAAAACAAATATTCTACTAAGTTACCATTACCGTACCCCCTCCATCCCGTCCCTTCCTCCTCCAAGATATTTTTGAATGGAGCTAGTTTTCTGTTGTCTAATAAAAAAATAACCTCGAAATTCATGACAATCGCTACGCAAAAAAAAACCGCTGCCTAAAATGTCATTTGGATAAAATAAGCGATCTTTGGCTTTAAAAAACGGCCGCATCCAGATTCTTCTGCGTTTGCGTCTCCGTAATAATAGTACGAGCAACATCGTAATACTGGCCAATATAGTACTGGCCAAGAACAACGAGTCCTCTTCTGCATACGTTTCGAAAGAAACTGATGGAATATAGCCGGGGTTAATCGATTAACGTCGATCGATGGGTTAGACGAACGGTATCCGTCGATCGATTAAAGCTACCACACCTATCGATCAACGTGGATCGACCGTCGTCGATCGATTGGTTAGTCAAACGGTATCCGTCGATCGATTAAAGCAGACCAGTCGATCAACATCGATCGATGTTGACTGATGCCGTCGATCGACGATCGATCGATTGGTCTGGTAACACCCTAAGGATTATTTTTTGCTAAATAACATAGTGTCACAAATAAAAGGAAGACTATGAATTTTAATATTTTTAATACAAAATTAATCAATTTATGACTTTTGATTATTTTGCTCCCTGTCGATTATTTGATCTTATTGTGGTGGATATTTAGAATAATACGTCTAAGTTCTGCTTGTAGCTCGTGGACACTTTCATACTGGTTACTTCTCAAGTGGGTACATTTATTAGTTATAGGTACTTATGATAATGTCAGTTGTGTCCTTATACGGCAATGTCAGCCTTAAATTTTTCTGAATAAAATTTCACATCAATTTTTAAAATTCATGGTCTTCCTTTAATTTGTGACACTATGATAATTAGCAAAAAATAATCCTTAAGATGAAGCCTTTCGATCGGTATGATAAAGCTACAGAATGATTATTTTTCTCATGTGACGGGTTCGATTCCCGTTTCAACCATGTAATTATTCAAATGTCTATGAATGCAGTTTAAATGGTTTTTAAAATTCAAATAATGTCTTCTTCCAGTAAAATGTTCCATCTACAATATTCAAGGTACTTTCCCTCCATGTGGCATATCCGTGGGACGCCCTGTATAATGTCTTTACATTCACAACAAAAAAAGAATCAGCCAAATAGAATCAGATGCAGCCGTTCTATACATAGGTACATACATATAAACGACTATTATCCACCAAGGGTTAGTCAGAGACCAGGCAATGAGGACCGCAAAAGCAGTTATCTAATTAGTCTACTTTTCACCAAATAGCGACTGCACATGTGCTCATCGTGACAGGTGGTGAGCCCATCGCCGCTCTATGTGGTCCAGGAACCAGATTTCTCGGGTTCGATTCCTAGAGAGTGGGTGTATTGTTGAAATCGTCTAAATTATGGCGAGGCTTATGTTTAAGTCCGCCTGGTTAGCTATCACGTAGGTACCTATACTTATTATCAACTTTAATGTAAGTTTTTCCTTTCCTTCTTTCATAACTTTCCTTATTACTATTAACTTTCCTTACCTTCTTTGACATAGTATTTGACGACCGCCGCCGTATGGTCGGTCGTATGGTTAGCAAGTCGCACGTGGGACGCGCCCATAGGTCATAAATCGCAAAAAGTACCATCTAATTTTTCCTATTTTTATTTGCCATTGCACTGGCTAGGTGACGGACCTTCTTTAACCACAAACAGGGGCCCAAGTCTGCTAATTTACGAATGGCATAATTGAATCGTAATTGTATCGCATTGTAATTGTTTGACACATTTGGTATGCTTATATGAGTAAGAGAATACCAAATGGGCCCCAGGTCAGTAATTTATTAGGAAGCACATTAATTCATTATCTTCTGTGCAATCAAAATAAGGGCATCGGAATACGTAAAAGTGTTATCAGTAAGTCGTTCAAAAGCGTGAAGTTATTTGTTATAATTATTCTATCAATTCGTGTTGTGAGTGGTTTTTCTGCATGTAAATCCAAGAACAGGGTATGTATTAATCATTTTAAAATATTTTTGTTATACTTTAATACTGAATATTTTATTTTATAAGCGCGTGCTACGAGGCCATCTTTATGTTAGTCTTCATTTTACATTTAAAAGTTTGAGTGAACTTCTAAATACATTTGCACTCCAACTCTTGAGGTACACTTAAATAAAATCAATATTTTTTTTAAACTCGGAAAAGTTAAAATTGTCTGTCTTCATCTGCCTATGCACTGACGTCAAGGCTGCTACGGTTGATTGATTTTCTTGTAGTGTTTGCTACGAAATTTGTTTCTGAGTTTCTGACTGAATATTAATTGTTTTTTTGTTTGTTTTAGGTACTTTATATGTGCTCCTATTTTGAGGATGTGTGTTCTTGAAATTGGATTGCTGCCAATACAAGTAATGATACTGAAAAGTGTCGACATGTCATACAAACTTTAATGTCACTGAAAATATTGACATTAATAATTTAGGGTACAATAAAATCATTTTTCATTTATGTATTTTAATTTTACATAAACAAACCCAAATAACACATTTATTAAGATAAACATGTCGTAATAAGACTTAATCTATTTATGACCGCCCTTGTATGAAGCTTAGTATGAAGCGTGTGAAGCCTGTCCCTTCCCACCGTGCGCCGGTTCTGTCTGCGTCAGAGACGGGTTTAATTCCCGGTAGGATCAATTTTGAAAAAACTGTTTTCTAAATTGATTTCGGGTATGTGTGTTTCTATGTTTATGTAACTTTATCCCTTATCAGTCTAGTTGACCATGTAGACAAAGCTATATCTAGCCCAAGTTATAGGCTAGATAATTTATTAAATAAATGATGAAGATAATAATAACCCAACTAGCAAAATAAGTACTTAAAACGATCTCAAGACTACTTTTATTGTCACTTATAAGAAACTTGTATCATGCTACAAAGCTGGATTTGGGCGCAGTTATAGGAGCGTTTATTTCTATAACTATCTTATAATCATCTTTTAAAATGTTACTTAACCCTATAATATACTTGACGAAGCGCAATAGCTTCTATAATGATATGAGACTACACAATTACAAGCACAAACGCTCTTGTTAGTATCTGACATAAGTATCTTACTAAAGCAATCTTGTTTTTAATGCACTAGTAATGTACTTAGTTATTAGTAATAAGTATATTTTATTAGAAGTTATCTTTTTTGTTCCTTCGGCTGGTGGTGCCGGTTGTTTTGTGGTAAATACTTAATAAGAACGTATGTTGCTATTACTATTATTTTGTATTATTGTAAAACATTAATTACTAATAATATATTGTCAATATATTGTATGAACTCGTGGGGAAGTCTTTTTTACTGTAAATGTGTACCGCAATTTAGTTATTTTCACATCTCTTATTAAGTACTATTAGATTTAAAAGAGTCTCGAGCAAAACTATACCGGCGCAAACTTATAGTGATCTCAGCTAACTATATTATTATATCATGTTTTCTCACAAAATGCTACTATAGGATCAAAATGTTATTCTAGATTATTTAGTTTTACAGTAAACAATTATAAGAGACTTATTCCTAAAAGTGTCCTAAAAGAAAATCTTGTAGCTAACTATAAGACTAACTTACAAAGACAAAACCTCTTGAGAATATCTACGTTTCTGAAATGCTATTACTAGTAAAAGTGTCCTATAGATGTTTTGTAGGTCAGTCTTGTAGCGAACTATAAGACCGAGATATAAAAACGAATGCACTTAAATATGTTAAGGCTTGGCAAATGCTATAATAAGTTAAATAGTCTACCGCAATGTCTTTATAAGAACGTTATTAGTAGTGACAGACTTATAAACTTTCTTTATAGGATTACTTTGCTAGTTGGGAAACTCACCACCTGTCAAACTGAGCACATGTGCAGTCGCTATTTGTTGAAACGTGGACTATGGCAGAGGACTGCTTTTGCTGTCCCCATTGCCTGGACGCTGACTAACCCTTCGGGGATAATAGTCGTGATTATATCACATAGATTATAAGTAATTAGCGGCCCCTCGCGGTTTCACCCGCGTGGTTTCCGTTCACGTGGGAATATCGAGAAAAAAAGTATCCTATGTGTTAATCCAGGTTATAAACTATATGTATGCCGAATTTCATCCAAATCCATTCAGTAGTTTTTACGTGAAAGAGTAACAAACATCCATCCATACTTACAAACTTTCGCGTTTACAATATTAGTAGCATTACATATGTAGTATACTACTTATAATTAATGTAAGTGTACATTATAATCAATAATAAAATAATAAATAGACGTTCACTCACAATCCGTAGACCGGCACCTTGCTGCCGGCATGGCAGCCGCCCGTGGTACACCCACCAGCGCCGGCGCCGGCGGCGGGGCAGCCGACGCCATGGCCAGCGGTGGCGTCCCCCACCACCCTCAGATCCTCGTCCACCACGAAACCGATGTTGTCCATCGCCACACTCACCACTTTCAACTAATCACTTTGTAATTGTTAAAGCACTTTTCGTTCAAGTAGCTAGTCACTTTTCGCACAAAACAAAACCTACAGATATCCGTCTAACTAAATAAATAAAAGAATTAACTACTAATTAACTTAACCACTTAATCTCTTGGCAATTGTTACAACCCTTTGCTTTCGATAGTTAGTCTCAAATTAAGATATCTCGTCTGCCACAAATTGAAACCCACAGCTATGCGATTCTCTGAGCGACACATGACGCTGCGCGCATGGCTGTGATCTGCTGTCTTTTTCCAATTCTATGAATATGAAAAAGACAGAGTCAATTCTCAGCGCTGCGGCAGCCGCTGCTACCAAGGCTTTAACTTAGAGAATCGCACTGCGGATATCGTTTAACTAAATAAAAGTATTAACTTTCAACCAATAAACACCTGTTAATTTTTAAAACACATTGCTTTCGCTAGTTAGTCACCAATTAAGTATCTGCCACAAACCAAAACCCACAGACACCGTATCTATATGTCGCAGTCATATGATAAAAACAGAGATTTGGTCAATACCCTAAGTAATTTGATGATGATTCGTGATTTATCACGAAGAATGTTAAAATAACACCACGATTATATCATTTCCCTAAACAAATCTAGGGGTTTAATAAAATACCAGAACTGGTTCCGTGAAATGACCAAAAACATGTGACCTACCTACAGGAGTAGGGCAACTAGTATTTCTGTTGTCTAATATAAAAAAATAACCTCGAAATTCAAGACAATCACTACGCTGCGCTTCGCGATTGTCTTAAATTACTTACCAATCACGTGACCTACAGGAGTAGAGTAATTTATATTCTAGTAGTGTTCAAATCCCTAGATTTGTTTAGGGAAATGATAAAATCACATTGTTATTTTAACATCCTCCGTGATTTGATCAAATCACTTAGGGAATTGACCAAATCTCTGTTTTTATCTTATGACTGCGACATATACACTGTGCTACAGCTACAGACAAAGTCATCGTTTTAAATTAATAAAAGTACCTATTTAACAGGGGGACACACAAGCTAATTAGGTATAGCTACGAGTACAAAAGGTGGTACTGTAAGCAAACGTTTTTATACCCGACGTTTCGACCGAGTAACTCCCCGAGCTGACTGTCGCCAAAACGTCGGACATAAAAAAGTATGCCTAGGTAGGATAGGTACCTACCTAAGTTAATACTCGTTGACGTTTAGCCCCGTTAATTACTTTCGTTTATACCTAATGGACGCGAAAAACTTGACTCGATATTTCCTGAATCGCTTCTTTTACTCACGGTATGTGGTGCAAAGAAAATACAATCATCTGATTAATTAAGTAATACTTACATTCCGTCAATCGCAATCACATAACCTACTTTAGTAACTAGAACGTAAAAAATGTTTTATAAATAACAAAAAAAATATAGTAGGTATGTACTTATTACTTCTATAGTCGCGATGCGTATGCTAGTAAAAGACATTGTATCCTCTTTTTGAATGTTAATATTAAAGCATGAATTTTTTTATTACTTACATTTGCTTAGGTAAGTAACTGTTCACTGTCAAACTTGTGCCGCACTTGTTTGTATTATTTACGTTATCACAAAGCGTATTTAATAACCGTTTAATAGCACATATAAAAAATATACATTTTTCTCGTGTAACCAGGCAGGTAACGCATCAAGCGTATGAGCGGGCGCGCCGTGGCTGTTAATTCAACTGGAAAATTCAATGCGTGGCCAATCTATTGGTTTAACTGCCAACAATTGGCCGTGAGTTGTGACCGTTGTTAATATGCACAGAATTGGTATATCCTGCCGTGAACCTTGGACTGTCTGCGGCTGGACTTAGCGCGGAGCAAGGCGTGTGAGATTTATTTACATTACGATCACGTTAACGAAACTATAACTATAGAGTAGAGATGCATTGCTTCGTCACTTTGCTAATTTAAAATGAATCTTCAAATAAGCAAACTAGCGAAGCAATGTACTTCTACTCCACTAAAATACTAGCTCAGGCATTATATACTGTGACGAAATCCATTGGGTTAGCGTGGTGGGTTATGCCCCAATCTCCCTATGTTGTCGATGTGGGATGGAATGTGCTCAGCAGTGGTAAGTTGCTAGGCCCGTAGACGATGACAATGATGAGTTGAGAGATGAGATTTTCTCACGAAAGCATTCATTAAGTCATGTTTAATTTTTAATTCTTATAGTTTCGGAAAAAAGTGGCTGTGGCGACATACGGACGGACACACAGACAGACATGACGAATCCATATAAGGGTTCCGATTTTTGCCATTTGTCATACCATAAAGTTAATATCCGGCTTCTATTTAGATTTATTTCTGTAGTGTAGGTACCTTTAATATACGCAATGTTTATTATTGAATTGAAGCAAAGCGCCTGCCTACTCGTCGCCCCAGTGCTTGTGTGTCCTATCGACCAAATTATCGAAAATTACTTTTAAATGCAGTATTTTTAAGATTAAAACTTTGGTCCTCAGTCAAGAAATATTTAAAACATTATTCTTTTAAAACAACTAAAAAGGTATCTAAATTTTATTTGTGACATGACGCCCGCCGTAACGAAAATTCCGTGCTTGTTTGTTCTATGTCCAGTGTTTGTTGTACTTATATTATTCCAACATCGTAAAAAAATTGAGTGCTTGAGCGTTCTATGTCCACTCAATCGCCCAATCACAGTCCGCGACACCATCCCCGCCATTTTGTTTTATTTGTCAATGGCTGGAGACATCACCAGAATCACTACGTCGCTTGCGAAAAAACTGGTTTATTCGTTGTAATTGAAGTGTTTTTATATTTAATTGTTTCAGAAAAATGCCAAATTATGTCTAGAACATATTGTAAAAGTAATTACAATCAGACGCAGCCGCAAACTGAGCAGAACATACATTTTACTTTACTTATTTCAGTGTTGCAATTCAAACAGGGTATTGTTTTAACGACGTTTTACAACCTCCATGCTTAGCCAATTTTACCAAACTATTAGTAAAGTATATTAAAAATAATCGAAAAAGCTAAGTTTTGGTTTAATTTTTTATTTTTATTTTAGACGTCACGTAGTAGAAACATTTCAGTTAAATAAATACTTCGGAATAAAACAATAATACGGTAAAAGGATTTAATACTGACATACCAGCAGGCCTATTCTCTAACTCAACTGACAGTTCAATCTATTAACACCCAAGGAAGTTCGTTTTACACTGCTGTGTACTATGCTAATTGCTAGTAAAAATACAGAGCGCGCGCGCAATGTACGACGAATTTCCTTCGGTGTTTATCAATTTAACTGTCAGTTGAGTCAGAGAATAGGCCTACAGGTCGGATGCACCACCAACTATTCTGTATAAAAATTGGATAATGAGCTCAGCTGCCGTGAAACCAAGCACATTAGAATACAGTTTATAAATGACAAAAAAATTGCGATCTCCCATACTATTGTCGTCAGCTGATCGGACAGTTTTGTATGGGAGGTCGACATATTTTTGTCATTTTTGCACATAGGTTTCTTGGAGAAAATTGTTTAGTTTCATGGGTGGAACTCACCCTTAATTGGTTTTGTATAAAGAAAAATTAAGGTTGTATACATTTGGGACATAAAACAAACAAGCACGCAAAAATAAAACTGTCACTTTGTCCTATCTCCACAATCATCATAATCATAATCATAATATCTTTATTTTCAAAAATCCATTGAGGTATTGTTCTAAGCCAACATCCGTAATTATTTTTGAGCATGTTTGTCCTATCTCCACATAAAAAATGTAAAATAAGGTAGGTATAATTGATTACCATCTATAGATAGGATATAAATGATATCAATTAATTCTTAAGTAACTCATGTATGAGTTTTCTCCCGTGCTCTTTTAGCAACAACACGTGTTGTGGGACTCCATTTTATTTCTATCTACCGTACAATACTAAATAAACTTTTAAAAAATAAAACACTTGAAATTGGCTTAATGCGACACGCGATAGCCATTAATTAAGATATAATAATAATAACTCGAGTATTAAGAAATACCTTCAAATCTATAAACAGCTTCCTTAAATTATAGAGCATAATACTCGTCTACTGTAAAATTGAAGAAATGGAGATAGGACAAACAAGCAATAGGGCGACGTAGGTAGTAGGTAACAGATGTTACATACATACATATAATCACTATTATCCCGAAGGGTTAGTCAGAGACTAGGCAATAGATAGCAAAGCAGTCCTCTACCTACTGTAGTCCACTTTTCACCAAATAGCCACTGCACATGTGCTCAGCGTGACAGGTAGTGAGCCCATGGTTTCAGATTGTTTCTGAGGGCCTAGTCAATTGGCAAACAAATGAAACGCTACGAAATCTTCGCTACGATAAACCGAATGTATGGGATTGACATAAGCAAAAGTTACCTACGACGTAAAATTTACGCTAAAATAGACCTAATTGACAGTTTGACAAGCCAAGAATCGCTAATCTAGCGATCACTCAAACATTGAAGATAAAAATTCACACAAAATGGCGATTGTTTGATCAGCTGATGAAGGAATAGTTGTGTTGTGTTGAAAGTTTTGTTTAAAATGCTCTTTTTAGGGCTATTGTGGACTGCAATAATCAAGTGCTCAGGCGCTAAGGAAGAAATGTTTCCCTACGTTACTTGGAGCAAAGTAACGAAATCGAGTTTGTTGTACTTGTGAATAGTTCTCAGAGTTCTCGTTTACGAACTTTCAAATATTTAGCTAAGGTCTGCCGGGAATTGCGTGCTGATATAGTTGTTGCGATGTGAGTGACCAAATAAATGTGTGTCATGCAACATTTTCCGCAACGAAGAGCAAGTCGCTGCATAACAATTTGTAGGGGCTCTCAAACCATACAAACATTTGGGCCAAATAAATCCACCTAAGTACCTTTAATCATGACAAGAAAGGTCAAGATTAAGACAACAGTAAGGGACTTTTTGTATAAATATTAAATGTAACCTATCCATAATGTCCATTTATCAATTTATAACTTAGATTGCCTATTTGTTTTACAGGTTCCAATGAAGATTTAATTTGCCAGGTAGCTTAGAGTATTAAACCAAGGCTCTAAGTGTAGTAAGGTGTACCTATTGACTATAAATCTTATACAGACAAGCATCTTTCTTAATAGAAAAAGATATCAGTCCTTACGTTCAAACGGTAAGTTTTAATAAATAAATTATTACTTACATAATAAAGGTAAGTATTATGCCTATTATTATATTGGGATTTACCAGGAAATGTCAGTTTTGTTAAAATTGCTAGAATAAAGAGTATTGACATAAAGATAAAACTATTTTATGTGGTTTTGCAGATTTGAGACGACGATTCAAAAATCTTAAATGTTACCTCATAATTTGGAGGATGGACTTCCTCAGAATGGTGAACAAACATGGTTATTTGGTAAAAAACAATATCAAGCAATTTTGTATAATACATAGGTACTTACCTACTAACTTTTTATCTATGACAATTTTCTATAAGTAAGTATATTGTTCTAATTTCTTAGGAGATTCTGGATACCTTCAAAAAGCATGGTTAATGATAATAACAACAATATTTAATGCTGCATCAGACTCACAAGAAAGGAGGGGTGTGTACCACATGTCATATCCAACAATGAAACTGCATTGAACATGGCTTTGGCATCGTTGAATTTAGTTATTTATATGATTTTTTTTGTGGAGCTCTAATGTTGTCAACGTTTTTATTCTACAAAAAGGAGCAGTCTGTGCCATAAATATAGTTAATTTAGTTCTAAGTTTATTGTGCTTTATTTAAAAAGATTTACTTATGTACAAAAAAACAATACCTTCGTTGACAACATTTTTATTTTAAGAAAAGGAACAGTGTGCCATAAATATATTTAACCCATAAAATAGTGATTTGGTTTATATGATGGGGAAAAATTAAGTATAAAGTTAATTTAGTTCTAAGTTTATTGTACTTTATTAAAAAGATTTACTTAGGTAGGTACTACTAAAAAACAGTACCTTCATAAACACACAATTGGCATTTATTTTTATACACATATAGTTTTAATGTCAATAAGAGAAAGTGAAGCCTCATATTTAATAAACTTTGACTTTGAGAGAGTTAGGTAAGGAAATAAGAATTTATTAAGAAATACAACATTAATGTTATTTTTTACTTGATATTTAATTTTACTTGCAGTAGGTACCTATAGAAAATGTTTAAGTACTTATATCAATTTCTACTAGTGATAACATTAAGCTATTGAAGTTGTAGGTACTTGATTCATTATCAACATACAAAGGTAAATATATGTATAAACTTGCATTATTACTATCCGATTATTAAATCTGGTGGGTTCTATTGTGTTTGTTATAATATTGTTTTTTCTTTAAATAGGTGGCTTAACATAAGGTGGCTTGTTATACATATAATACAAATTAAGTTCCATATCTAGCATACTCTGTAATAGTTTAGTTATTATCAATTTGGCGATTGTGAAGTAATCGATTGTAATTGTTGCTTGAGTTTGTAATGTTACTATCACATTTTTATTTGTGTGAATCTGTAAATGGTTTGCTGTTTCACATTTTCAGTGTTATACTTTTTATAGAACTGTCGATTCACTTGTGAATATAAAATAAATAAATAAAATTAATTGTTTTTAAATTATTTTTGGTAAATATATACTACCTACCTACTAACTTTTTATGTAAGTATGACAATTTTCTATAAGTAAGTATATTGTTCCAATTTCTTAGGAGATTCTGGATACCTTCAAAAAGCATGGTTATAATAACACCAATATTTAATGCTGCATCAGGCTCACAATAAAGAAGGGATGTCGTATCCAACAATGAAACTGCATTAAACATGGCTTAAAGTTGTACTTGATTCATTATCAACATACTAGGGTAATTATATAAAATTAATTGTTTTAAAATTATTTTTGGTAAACATATAAATAATCCTATGTTTTATTTCGAAACATTATCAACCAACTCATAATGAATGGCAGTGAAATAAATAATGTAAAATAAATAAATATTTTAACTTGTCGCGTAGAGACCACGATCATGTCATTGTGTCTGTGAAGGCGTATATTTAATAAATTATTTGACTTTTAATTTCAATTATTTTCGGTACCTACCGCTATAAATAAGTAACAATGAAACAATCCTATATTAAGGCGATGTTGTCTTCATCGTCATCCTATGAACGTCCTGAACGTTCCCACATGAACGACAGCACTAAGGCAGACTGGGCTATAACAGGCTTAAGCCCTGAGCCAATACAACCGCAGTGTGCTTTACGTGCCTTCCGAAGCACGGAGGAGCTCGAGACGCTTTTTATTTGGTTACCCATCCTTTAGCTCGGTAATGTGAAAGTTGCGTAACTAACTGGCAAGATCACAAACCGGTGCGGCGCGGGCGGGGACTTTTTGCATTAGTTAAACTCTAGCATTACCTTTCAAGTAACAGTAAGTACATTGCTTCGCTAGTTTGCATATTTTAAAATTAGTTTTAATTTAACTAGCAAAACCATGTACTTGGAATGTTTTTTATTTTATTTTATTTTATTTAGGACAATAATCAATTAGAAAAGTAATGTGATAGGTGTTGTAGTTAGACAACTAAACCCGAAAGCCTTAGCCGCTACGCCATAGAGTTACTTTAGGCGATGTACTCATACAAGATGCAAACGTTTTAATCACTACCTAGTGGGTACTCGCATCTAAGATCAAACTGTTTAAATGTTCGCGCGGTTTGTAACATTTAGTGTTATCACTTATTTCATTACAGACGGACGTCAAGTTGTTAATATTTGAAAAATTCTTGGCAGCAAGCGTTTGCTTGTGGTCTTCAGTCTTAATTTATTTATATTATAAGCTGAAAAATGGGTTTGGTCTCATATCAATATCATATTATGGTGGTAAGTCACTCGTCATCATTATAAGTACTTATTTACAAACGTGCTTGCCTGGCGAACTTCCGGCGAAAAAAGCGATTGATTCATTTTTCAAATTGTCTCAAGGAGTCTACCCGAATTTCTTAGTAAAGTGACATTCAATTCACTAAAACTCAAAAGGATCGGTGTGGTTACTACCTATTTATTAATCTTACATAAGCGTTACATTATCATCAAACAAAAAAATACTAAGACAAGCCTGTATGTTCTATATCCCTTAGCTTATCGATATCGATGTAGCCTAGCGAATTTGATGAGCGATTTTGAAGCTGTCACCGGTCGAGCGTTTGCCAGTTGACTAGGCCCTCTGAGGGCCTAGTCAATTGGCAAACAAATTAAACGCTACGAAATCTTCGCTACGATAAACTGAATGTATGGGATTGACATAAGCAAAAGTTACCTACGACGTAAAATTTACGCTAAAATAGACCTAATTGACAGTTTGACAAGCCAAGAATCGCTAATCTAGCGATCACTCAAACATTGAAGATAAAAATTCACACAAAATGGCGATTGCTTGATCAGCTGATGAAGGAATAGTTGTGTTGTGTTGAAAGTTTTGTTTAAAATGCTCTTTTTAGGGCTATTGTGGACTGCGATAATCAAGTGCTCAGGCGCTAAGGAAGAAATGTTTCCCTACGTTACTTGGAGCAAATTAACGAAATCGAGTTTGTTGTACTTGTGAATAGTTCTCGGAGTTCTCGTTTACGAACTTTCAAATATCTAACTAAGGTCTGCCGGGAATTGCATGCTGATATAGTTGTTGCGATGTGAGTGACCAAATAAATGTGTGTCATGCAACATTTTCCGCAACGAAGAGCAAGTCGCTGCATAACAATTTGTAGGGGCTCTCAAACCATACAAACATTTGGGCCAAATAAATCCACATAAGTACCTTTAATCATGACAAGAAAGGTCAAGAATAAGACAACAGTAAGGGACTTTTTGTATAAATATTAAATGTAACCTATCCATAATGTCCATTTATCAATTTATAACTTAGATTGCCTATTTGTTTTACAGGTTCCAATGAAGATTTAATTTGCCAGGTAGCTTAGAGTATTAAACCAAGGCTCTAAGTGTAGTAAGGTGTACCTATTGACTATACCCTATAAATCTTATACAGACAAGCATCTTTCATAATAGGAAAAGATATCAGTCCTTATGTTCAAACGGTAAGTTTTAATAAAAAATAAATTATTCCTTACATAATAAAGGTAAGTATTATGCCTATTATTATATTGGGATTTACCAGGAAATGTCAGTTTTGTTAAAATTGCTAGAATAAAGAGTATTGACATAAAGATAAAACTATTTTATGTGGTTTTGCAGATTTGAGACGACGATTCTAAAATCTTAAATGTTACCTCATAATTTGGAGGATGGACTTCCTCAGAATGGTGAACAAACATGGTTATTTGGTAAAAAACAATATCAAGCAATTTTGAATAATACATAGGTACTTACCTACTAACTTTTTATCTATGACAATTTTCTATAAGTAAGTATATTGTTCTAATTTCTTAGGAGATTCCTTCAAAAAGCATGGTTAATGATAATAACAACAATATTTAATGCTGCATCAGACTCACAAGAAAGGAGGGGTGTGTACCACATGTCATATCCAACAATGAAACTGCATTGAACATGGCTTTGGCATCGTTGAATTTAGTTATTTATATGGTTTTTTTTTGTGGAGCTCTAATGTTGACAACGTTTTTATTCTACAAAAAGGAGCAGTCTGTGCCATAAATATATTTATCCATAAAATAGTAATTTCGTTTATTTGATGAGGAAAAATTAAGTATAAAGTTAATTTAGTTCTAAGTTTATTGTGCTTTATTTAAAAAGATTTACTTATGTACAAAAAAACAGTACCTTCGTTGACAACATTTTTATTTTAAGAAAAGGAACAGTGTGCCATAAATATATTTAACCCATAAAATAGTGATTTGGTTTATATGATGGGGAAAAATTAAGTATAAAGTTAATTTAGTTCTAAGTTTATTGTACTTTATTAAAAAGATTTACTTAGGTAGGTACTAAAAACAGTACCTTCTTATACACACAATTGGCATTTATTTTTATACACATATAGTTTTAATGTCAATAAGAGAAAGTGAAGCCTCATATTTAATAAACTTTGACTTTGAAAGAGTTACGTAAGGAAATAAGAATATATTAAGAAATACAACATTAATGTTATTTTTTACTTGATATTTAATTTTACTTGCAGTAGGTACCTATAGAAAATGTTTAAGTACCTACTTATATCAATTTCTACTAGTCATAACATTAAGCTATTGAAGTTGTACTTGATTCATTATCAACATACAAAGGTAATTATATGTATTAACTTGCATTATTATTATCCGATTATTAAATCTGGTGGGTTCTATTGTGTTTGTTATAATATTGTTTTTTCTTTAAATAGGTGGCTTAACATAAGGTGGCTTGTTATACATATAATACAAATTAAGTTCCATATCTAGCATACTCTGTAATAGTTTAGTTATTATCAATTTGGCGATTGTGAAGTAATCGATTGTAATTGTTGCTTGAGTTTGTAATGTTACTATCACATTTTTATTTGTGTGAATCTGTAAATGGTTTGCTGTTTCACATTTTCAGTGTTATACTTTTTATAGAACTGTCGATTCACCTGTGAATATAAATAAATTAATAATATTAATTGTTTTTAAATTATTTTTGGTAAATATATACTACCTACTAACTTTTTATGTATGACAATTTTCTATAAGTAAGTATATTGTTCCAATTTCTTAGGAGATTCTGGATACCTTCAAAAAGCATGGTTAATCATAATAACACCAATATTTAATGCTGCATCAGGTTCACAATAAAGAAGGGATGTGTACCACATGTCGTATCCAACAATGAAACTGCATTAAACATGGCTTAAAGTTGTACTTGATTCATTATCAACATACTAGGGTAATTATATAAAATTAATTGTTTTAAAATTATTTTTGGTAAACATATAAATAATCCTATGTTTTATTTCGAAACATTATCAACCAACTCATAATGAATGGCAGTGAAATAAATAATGTAAAATAAATAAATATTTTAACTTGTCGCGTAGAGACCACGATCATGTCATTGTGTCTGTGAAGGCGTATATTTAATAAATTATTTGACTTTTAATTTCAATTATTTTCGGTACCTACCGCTATAAATAAGTAACAATGAAACAATCATATATTAAGGCGATGTTGTCTTCATCGTCATCCTATGAACGTCCTGAACGTTCCCACATGAACGACAGCACTAAGGCAGACTGGGCTATAACAGGCTTAAGCCCTGAGCCAATACAACCGCAGTGTGCTTTACGTGCCTTCCAAAGCACGCAGGAGCTCGAGACGCTTTTTATTTGGTTACCCATCCTTTAGCTCGGTAATGTGAAAGTTGCGTAACTAACTGGCAAGATCACAAACCGGTGCGGCGCGTGCGGGGACTTTTTGCATTAGTTGAACCTCTAGCATTACCTTTCAAGTAACAGTAAGTACATTGCTTCGCTAGTTTGCATATTTTAAAATTAGTTTTAATTTAACTAGCAAAACCATGTACTTGGAATGTTTTTTATTTTATTTTATTTAGGACAATAATCAATTAGAAAAGTAATGTGATAGGTGTTGTAGTTAGACAACTAAACCCGAAAGCCATAGCCGCTACGCCATAGAGTTACTTTAGGCGATGTACTCATACAAGATGCAAACGTTTTAATCACTACCTAGTGGGTACTCGCATCTAAGATCAAACTGTTTAAATGTTCGCGCGGTTTGTAACATTTAGTGTTATCACTTATTTCATTACAGACGGACGTCAAGTTGTTAATATTTGAGAAATTCTTGGCAGCAAGCGTTTGCTTGTGATCTTCAGTCTTAATTTATTTATATTATAAGCTGAAAAATGGGTTTGGTCTCATATCAATATCATATTATGGTAGGTAAGTCACTCGTCATCATTATAAGTACTTATTTACAAACGTGCTTGTCTGGCGAACTTCCGGCGAAAAAAGCGATTGATTCATTTTTTAAATTGTCTCAAGGAGTCTACCCGAATTTCTTAGTAAAGTGACATTCAATTCACTAAAACTCAAAAGGATCGGTGTGGTTACTACCTATTTATTAATCTTACTTAAGCGTTACATTATCATCAAACAAAAAAATACTAAGACAAGCCTGTATGTTCTATATCCCTTAGCTTATCGATATCGATGTAGCCTAGCGAATTTGATGAGCGATTTTGACGCTGTCACCGGTCGAGCGTTTGCCAGTTGACTAGGCCCTCTGGTGTGAAACTGGGTAAGTCAAAATTTTGCCACACATTAACAGCATTGTTGACTTGATCGAATGGTCAATAAGACCAATGACGATAGGAAAATTTTGTCTATGTTAAAAATCTCTTTCATTGCTGAAAGAATAATAAGCACTGCACAGCTTACAACACAGCGGGTTAACTTAACAGTGTTTTTGGATGGACTTGGTTTAACTGCAGGCGATTGGATGTAGCGATAACAGATACAGACAGACATAGATAAGGGGTTCAAAGACCCCGTGTCCTGATTTCTATATTCCCTTGTGTGTCATTCATTTCTAATTAGGTAATTCGTCACGATAACCTCTATATAAATTTTATGTAAACACAAAAGTAAGGTACCTATAACGGCTTTCTATCATTAAAGTCAAGTCTTCACAATACTTTTTTTTAAATATGTTAGTAAAGGGATTTATTGTTTGGTATTTTTCCCGAATTAAAATCCCGATAGACGTACTGAGATGTTCTGACCACCTAACATTACCTAAAAGTAGTTGAAATCTATAGATTGATTTTCCTTATCAACAGCATTTTAACTAATGGGGCAAAAGTTTTAGATACTTATATTTAATACTTAGGTTCGCACTACGTTAGTATTTTATATTGCTTCGCTTCACTGCTTAATAATTAAAACTAATTTTAAAATAATCAAACTAGTGAAGCAAATTTACTAGCTACACTAGTCATAGACATTTATTTCACACACTACTGAATTACTTCCCTAGTGCAAACAAGGATTTGCTGAAAGCTTTTTGGCAGCCATGCAGCATTGCTATGTTAATGTTTGAAGGATCGAGTAAAATTGGCATAGAGGCATAATAAGTAAATAATAAAGAAATATATACAGTATTTTCAATTAGGCCAGCTTACGTAGGAGCCATCGTTATACTATAGGCTGTAGGTAGGTACTTTTCGATTACATATGTTGTTGTACATTCGCCACAAAGTTAGTTTGCCACAGAAAAAAGTATGTGTAAATTCGCCACACACTTATTTTCGACACAGGCAGCAGAAAAATCAAACAATAAGTGTAGTAAAAACATCAATAATTTTAGAATAAAATAACTACCTTTCATTTCGAGCGCTCAAAACGAACTTTCCTTGGTACCGGTACTTTATGCAAAAATTATGTACTATGAAGACCTGTGGCGAATCTACTTTCAATGTATGGAGTTACAAAAACGTGGCAAACTAACTTTGTGGCGAATGTACAACAACCCATCGATGTCTGCCTCCACTTTTTTTGCCCTTGTCTGCCTGAGGCCCCACTGTCGCCTCTTAAAGCAGTATTACTTTAATCTTATTTTGCAAAATTAAGTAAGATTAGAGTAATACTGCTCTGAGTTGAAGGTAAGGAAGGCCCCTAAGTGGTAAGGATCACTGATTCCTATTGGCGGGTTGTAAATAATCTTTGGTGTTTACTGACCTCTTGCCTCGTTTTAAATGGTTCTTTCGGTAGCTGATGAGGACGAGACGAGAAGATGGCACATCTTTCCGTCTCTGCGGCTGCGGTGCGCTAAGTGATTGTAAGCGAAGTGGCCGGCAGTGGAGGCAGGTACGGCAGCTGCACCACTGCAAGCGACGCGATGCTGGGCGATATCGCACTGAGAGCCCTGACTGGGCACTATGCCACAAAACAAATGTTCCACAGAGTGCAACTAGCAACAGACGACCTGTGCAGGGTATGTGGCGTGAAAACGTAGTTCGTGCAACGCCTATTGTGTGAATGGGAATCTTTTGCCAGGAAAATAATAAATCTCCTGGGACCTAAACCAATAGATTTTAGGCTTCTCGTTCTCAAAGGCATTGATTGCCAAGCTAAAGAAAGCCAAGCTAATGGCAGTTATTTTCACTGAGGAGGCAGAATGATAGGACAGGGTTGCACAAAAGATTTTAGTAGGTCAACGTGCTACTGATATAGGGAGATCTCGGCAGGCCCCACTAAGACAAGATACGATAAGATGGAAACTGAGTGACTAAACACACGGACTAAAGACTGCACTGCACCTTCATGCAACAATATAGAGTGGCAATGTGCTCACTACCCATCACACTGAGCACATGTGCATTTCATATTTGGTATAACGTGGACTATATGTATTTTACTTACCTATGTGGTAATAGTTTTTTTATATCGTCCTTGGCTTTTATGTAAAAATGAAAACTTCAGTTTAAATTTTTATATAGCTCCGTATCGCTACCAGTGGCTTAAGGCCCCTAGGCAGCAGGATGCTATGGATCCATTTCATAAATTCGCTCCGTGAAACTGCCTCTTTGCCGCGCGGGCTGTCCGTGAAATGTTGTTACGGCTTCGGTTCCCGGTGCAGGTAGCTCCAGCTTGAAAGCCTCCCTTGAGTAACTGGGTTGTTTTTCCATGACGTTACCGTAGTGTAAGTAAGTGTAGATTAAGTTACCGAAATAAAAGTAAGTAACCGTCGAGTCCAGAAAGTGGCTAGCCTATTTTTTTAGTTACGTTAGTTTCAATTTTACCATACAAATTATCGTTTGTGTATATTATTTTTGCAATTCCAGAGTTGCTACCATGTATGGTAGCAGTAGACCATCTGTAGATAGTCAGTCATTGCACTTAATATATGTAATACCTTTACCAAAATTCCAGTATAATTTATATCATATTTCACTGGTAAGTAAGTAAAATATATTTCTATTTAAAAACGCATACCTACGTGTCGATATTTCTCATGCAGATTGCAGTCGGGTTTCCGTGTGCGCATTAAAAATGTATATTGTTACAGACTTGTGTTTTATTTCTGCCCATGGCGGTGCCATTTCTCATTTTTAGCTTTGTTTTATTGAACGACAAACTGGCCCGACAGACGACACTGTCCAACCAACTGTATGTAGGTATGTGAGGCGGGTTAAGCGGTCAGCGAAAATTCCGGGACCTCGCGGTAATTCGTAAGCGCCATTCACGTATGTTTAGTTTTTTGGAAATCCAAATCAGTCAAGAAATCGAAAAGATAAATATAACTATGTGATTATGATTTTATAGGAATTATTATTGTAAAACACGGTCGTAATTTGCATTTATAAGAAAAGAGTAACTTCAGGATGTTTTTCTATCGAGCAAAATGTTTCCAATCGTGTTTTGGAATCAGTCATCCCCTCACACATAATATACGTTCTGTATGTAATACATATTGATCGACAGCTATAATAGAAAACAGCCATTTCATCCGTTTTTGCCGACTAACTCCCCTTTTAAGGTCGATGTTAAGGCTAGGTGTTAGTGAACTAACATAACACGTTCTTAGAATTGAGCTCTATGGCGCAGCGGCTAGCGCGTTTGGCTTGCGATCTTGCCTGCTAAGCAAGTTTCGCAATTCCGGGTCGCCTGATGGGTGACCAATTAAAAAAAACATCTCGAGCTCCACCGTGCTGCGGAAGGCACGTTAAGCCGTTGGTCCCGGTTGTTGTCGTAAAATGGCAGTCGTTAAAACCCTGGTTGGTAACCCGCATTGGGCCAGCGTGGTGGGTTATGGCCCAATATCCCCACGTGCTATAGTTCACGTGGGAGGCCTGTGCCTAGTAGTGGGAAGTTTATATGCTGATGATGATGATGATGATGTTCTTAGAATTAATTTTTGAAGTAGTAAACAGTAAAATTAAAATCTGCGAAAATTACTTATTCTGTGGAATATAGGTACCCGATCGAAAATTATGAAATATTGCTAAGGCTTTATTCTGTGGAATATACCCGATGGAAACACGATTTGGCTCGATATAATAAATTCACAAAGTTACATATTTTTGTGTATTTTATCTTCTTTTCTAGGTTTTATTCTTAAAATAAGTGATTTGATATTATGAGTCATTTACCAAAATGAAGTTTATTTTATTTTATTTTATTTTTATTTTATTTAATAAAGAATAACAACAGCCAACTTAATACATTGACAAATGATCTTAGAGCTAAACTTAATTAGGCCAATTATGTTATTCATAACTAAATATGTGAAACAAAAAGGAATCAAATTAAGCCAAACTAATACACTAAATAGATACACCTATATCACTGACGTTTTGAAGCTCATTTACCACCACATTTAGCACCACGCCCTTCGGCCAAAAGTCCTCATTCATAAAGGTGTCGTCCAGCTTGGCTGTTGGGACTCGCACCACAAATGCCTTAAAACTCAGAAGGAAGTTGCGGTCTTTGTCTTTATGTACTCAACCACATCCAGTAGGCTTACTCTTGAAATACAATTGCATTAATCAATTTCCAATCACAAGTCTAAAAAATGTCAAATAGCACTTTTGTAAGCGACAATAGCGCCACATTGGAATTTAATTGCGTGGAAATTGATTGAACAAATTATTATCGAGATGGCGTTCCGGAATTATCTTTACTTATCCCAATATCGATACATATTAATTGCATTGGAATTGTATTAAGATTGAGTTTGCGTTCAAGAGTAACCCCCCTGCACGGTGATGGTGTGGTGCAGGCGTGAAAGGTACATCGGCGTAGTCGGCGTCGCAGCACGCAGCAGAAACTGGGGCCCTGTCAGTGCGGTACCGCAACAGTTCTGATTCGGCCGGTGATGGCGTGCCCTCTTCCTTTGGACCTTGACGAAACCGTCGTCGTCACGATCCACAGCGGCATGCTTTAGCACTCTCTGAGCATTTAGGCTGGAGGCAGCAACAGAGGCGTAGTCACGTTCAATTGCTATGGCGCGCAGGCAAATTGTGTTTGCATTGCCCGGGTTTCTGGCCACCAACTCGCGTTAGGCAAGCGTGGCGATTAGGCCAGTCCCCATCAATTGTAGCGATGACTTGATGCACAGATGGAGGCCTTTGCCCAGCTGTGGGACAGTATACAGGCTGTGCTTTACTTCTACTTTACTTACTCATATCCTGATCATGACGCTTCGAACGGGTTCTGTCGCACTATGACCAGACGGCCTAGCATGCGCAACACGAGAACTCTTCTAGCCCCTCAGGCCCCAAGCGGTCGCATGAGACCGCACCTACAAAAACACACTTGACTTTGTACCGTGTTTTCATAGACTTACATACTACTTTAGTATGAACAAGTTTGATTATTTCGGTTCTGTGGTACATCTTATGTATCGCGATAACAAAATATCGCATAGTCTATGCTCAATTCTGTCAAATTTGACGTTGACAGTTGCGCCAATTTTTTTGCTAGAAAAGTGCCACGAGTGGGTGTGGCTAGACCCGTTTTCTCGTGTTTCAGGGTGGATTCGACCAAACTGAATTAAGACTTACTCCGAGATTAGTCTGTACAAATTCGGCGGTTAATCTAGGTGTAAGACCTTTCTGTGGGGGAGCTGTTAGGGAGGGGACCGAGGGCCTGCCTTCACCGCCCAAGTAACACAGACGTGCTGAATAAAGATTGATTAAGAGCACTCATCAAGAGGATAAGCTGAATACTAAGCTGAATAACGCCTGAGTACCGTCTATTCAGCTGTTATTCAAGCAAAAAGGCCCCAATTTTGAATGCTTAACGCTGAAGAACATCTGAGTAACAATTGAATAGGAGCTTAATAATGTTTCAATTAGCTTAATAACTTTTGAATAACTGCACACATTGCTTTTATAAAGCTTTTACAACTCAGTTATTCAGCTACGTCGAATTGGTTAGAGTATTCAGAATTTATTAAGCATTTAATTTATTGTTGACATTTATGCAAGCAATATTCATAGAAATTGGGAAAAGAAGAAATAAATTGGGTTCAATAATTTAATGTCGATACCTTTATTTGACATGACGTGAACTTTAAGTTATTCGGTAAGTAAATTTTAATTTACAAGTTAGCGGTCTGCTACATGTTAATTATTAGTGCGCAAGTAATTTTGTCGTGAATAGTACGTGTTTTGTTTTCATTTTTATGACGCGCCTCGCTAATAATCAAGATAATTAGTTGTAAATAGTATTTTCATACATACCTACATACTAGGTGTGACAAAAGTATTTTTGATGAATTATCTAATTCTAGCAATTTTATCCAACAAAATAACATGACTTGAGTTCGAAATGTTGTAGTTGTAAGATTAATAAGCATTTTGGTGATCTCGTAAATTCCTTGTAAGAATTAATTACACAGATTTCAATGGCGATCGATGTTTTGTTTTATAATGCTGAATAAAAGTGCACACATGTTTTGTTACTAAACTATAACTTGAAAAAGAGTAGTCTCTTTACACTTACTTATGAATAACATTTATATAGTTGACCACATTTCTATATTAGTTACTCACATTTTTAGGGTTCTCTAATCAAACGAACAAAAACCTTTTATAATGTGTAACTTTCCCATTAGGCTTTCACTAAATTGATTACTTACATTTAAAATCACAGCATCATTGTTATTTTTTTTTCGTGTAAAATACTATTATATTAATAGTATCTATTATGTTTCAAAAAAATTGCAGGTTTCGTGTGTGTGGTGTGCACTGAGCCCTAGTTTATTTAATCTTTATTGCACAACAATAGGATGCACAAATGGCAGACTTATTATTATATTATTAATTATAATTTATATTTCGTTTCAGAAAAATGACGTTTAAAATAATTTCAACACGTTGTAAGGGTCATTCAGTTTTGTGTACTGTGCCGACCCAATGGGAGAACAAAGAACAACTTCGATGGCCAAGATATAATGCTGATTTATTAATTAAGTAAAGACAGCAGTGTCCAACATCGCGCAGATTGGCTTACGATGAAACAAACAAACAACGCAAATAAAACATTTTATCGCAACGTTAATTTTATTTTCTTGTATTGCGATACCTTCTGCTAATAAAATAACCATTTCAAAAATGAAATTTTCTGTATACTTAGATTTTTAGATCTTTCGGTTTTCCAATCGCAAAATCTGTTATATTTTTTTTTGGGGACGGAACCCTCATCATTAAAGGGAAAATACGCTTGCTGATTGGGACCGGTTCAGTTTTGTTTAAACCATTTTCACAAATCCTGTCATGATCATTACTGCTGATGACACTTGGACAATTACTACTGCTGATATTTAAATATTCTTTTAACAATTTTCTTTCGATATGACCGGTTCTTTACGCTTTTGCCACAACTTTCGATCCATGATTCAAAAAACGCATAAAATAAATACGTACAATAATATTCTAATTGCTGGTATTAAGCTATGGGCGCTATATTAATACAAATGTGGTCTTTAATTTGAATAAGTTAGTTGAAACTCTTTATTATACTGAAAAAAGCTTATTAAAAACACAAATAATATTGTTTATTCAGCAGCTGAATAATTAGTAAAACATAGAATCTTATACAGTTTAAAAATAAAGTAATAACAATTATTCAGTATCAAGCTGTATACCAGAATTATGTAAACAATATTATTCAGAAGGTGATACTTTATTCAGCAATTAGCTGTTTCAAACGCTACAAGCTTAGTACTGCTTTAATAATAGCAGTATAGATTATTGTTAATCAGATAAATGCTGCCGAAGGCACTGTTTTTCAGATTTAAGCCACCTGGAATACGTAATGCTTAATAACGTCTGTCTAATAATCTTACGGAGATTGGTTATTAAGCGTAAAGAAGGAAAGGACAGAAATACAGAATTTATTAAGCGTTAAGTATTTTAAGGGTCCGTACTCAACCTTATTCAGTATATGGCTATTCCCAAAGCTCTTACACAAACCATATTCATCTTTAAACTGTTAAAAGTTCTAAGTGTGTACTGTTATCTTGCTTATGTGTTACTTGGGCGGCCAGCCGCGTCAGGCAAGACTATAAAACCCGGGAGAAAACCTGTTACAAACCTTCAGATACCACCCGACCTCTGTCGTACTTATTGTAGCCCGCGTACAGGGGCCTCTGCGCGGGTGGTCTTCCTTTGCCCCATACTCGTGGGAACAGTATGGATGAACAAAAACCACATTCTTCTGACGCCACTCCGGAGCCTTGTACTAGGTACGGAGTGGGTGGTGGGGCTGGCGACAGCCGGAAGAGGTCGCGGGCTGCTGAGGACGTCGATTCCGACAACCTTTCGGGGTATGAATCGACGGACCTCGAATCCGCCAAAGATAGGGACGGGGCGGAGAGGCCGAGGTAGCAAGTCTGGGACTAACACCGTTCCCAGACCTGCTTACGATGAGGACGAGCTCGACGACGATCTCGAC
This sequence comes from Scoparia ambigualis, assembly GCA_963921215.1. NCBI lineage: Eukaryota > Metazoa > Arthropoda > Insecta > Lepidoptera > Crambidae > Scoparia > Scoparia ambigualis. The sequence continues at coordinate 5,295,349 of OY992501.1, forward strand.
GCGGATCTTGCGGAGGAGTTGCACTCCTACGAGGAGCTTCGCCGGGAGGTTCGGGCGTCTCTGAGGAAGGCTCTAACGCTGGGCAATACAGCCACGATCGAGGGGTTTAGGGACCCTGAAAAGCAGCTCCTGGAGAAGTCGAGGCGGGTGCGCCGAGCTCAAGCCGAGCGTAATGCCACCCACGCCGCTAAGGCGGGCACTTCTATGGCACGACCATCGCCACGACGATCGGACGAAATGGAGGCGTTATCCCTCGCCAACGCGAGGCTGCAGGGTGAGGTGGAGGGGCTACGAGCGGAGCTGGCCCTCTAAAACGAGAGGAGCAGACGCGCGGAGGTTGCCCCTGCTCCCCAGCCCCCGGCTGCGGTTACCGGAGAAATAGAGGAGCTGAAGACCTTGCTCCTTCACTCCATCGGAGCTATAAACTCCAGATTGGACCGCCTGGAGGCGATAATCACCAACGCCACGCAGTCCGAGAGGGCACGTCCGCCCCTAGCTGTGCGGGGATTGAGGGTGGAGGAGTACCCACCTCTCCCAACGCCGGCTAGGCAGCCCCCGACGGTGACGAATCCTTCCGTCCCCCCACCCCAGCAGAACACCAGCTGGGCCCCAGCGCCTCACGCCGCACCAGCGACGGGCTCTCGCCGTAGGCCCCGGAGAGGAAGAGCGCCAGAAACAGCACTGCCGTCCACGGCAGCGGAGGCGACCACAAGTCGCCCGCTACCCGCTACCCGAAGAGCGACCCCACCCCAGGCTGCCCCGGCAGCTCCGAGGCCGAGAGGGAGGCGGCTGAGAGGACCCCGCTCGTCAGCGGTCGTAATCCAGCTGACGGCGGATGCTATCGAGCGTGGCGTCACCTATGCCGCCGTGATAAGGAGGGCCATAGACGCCATCCCGCTGGCGGAATGCGGAATCTCCTCCGGGCTCACCACCCTCGTAACGATGACGGGCGCCCGGTTGCTGCAGATTCGGGCCACAAAGCAGCGGAGTGTTCACAGGCCGTGCCGAGTTGCGCAGTCTGCGCGGACAGAGGGAGGCCTGCGGGCCATATAATGGGGAGCCGAGCGTGCGTCCCCCCTCTAAGGAGGGTGTGGGTCAGCCCCACCGCGCGCACAGCAGCAGTCGTCGACGCGCTGAGACGGACCGAACCAGTGGAGGTCAAGATGCAGGAGGCAGAGGCCCCGCTTTCGACGCAACCTTCCCCATCCTCTAATCCCAATGCCTCTCCGGCGAGAGGTACAGGGAGAGACCCAGGGGAAGAGTTGGGGGAGGTTGAAGAGGTGGAGGCGGAAGACGCGTCGTCGGACACGACGATCGGTCCGTCTCAAGCGCAGTCGCGTAGGCAGTCCTCGGAGTCGGAGGTGTACGACTCGGACTAGCCGCAGGCCACGTAAAAGCCCGAGAGGAAAACCTGAGGGGTTAGGGCGCCACGTAAAAGCCCGAGAGGAGAAGCCTGAGGGGTAGTGGCAGCACTCGGTGGAGTCCCTGACGGGGGGCGCCACCGACTGCAGAGGGAAAAGGGGAGTCTATGTGTAGTGCATAGACTCCCCTTTTGAGGGAGTTATCTCCTTTTTGGGGTGTGCGTTGGGTGACCTCCTCGTGGTACACCCTGGAAACGGGCAGCTTCAACATCCTCCCCTTCGGGGAAGGGTGCCTTGAGACTGGCCGGCTAACAACCCAGCATAGGCAGGACCCCTTCTGGGCCTGCACTCCCTTCAAAGCGCGTCCCCTCTGGACCGCACAGCGGGTCACTCGGACCTGCGGGGGGGATCTCCACGTGCGCGCTCACTCTGGGCCGCACACTCGCCGCTCCTTCTGAGCGGCTTTGAGGGGAGTTTGACGGCGCCCCTTCTGGGCGCTGTTACACGGGGGGGAACGGGGTAGTCCGGCGCCCCTTCTGGGCGTCGTTTCAATGGGGGGGGGGGGGAATGCAAAGGCTTTGTCGTTGGGAAACGCGGCGACGGGCGCCCGTCTTCGGATGGGTTGGTGGGCGGCGGTACAGCCCACCAACCTAGCGCCATGGGAGGGAATGGAGAGCACCCCGAAAGGGGTGTACCAGGGGCCTCACGCCAGCCCTTGAGCATCGTAATCCCCGAACCGGCAGCGATGAGCCCACTCGAGGCGTCTGTGGGGGAGCTGTTGGGGAGGGGACCAAGGGCTAGCCTTCACCGGCCGGCCGCGTCAGGCAAGACTATAAAACCCGGGAGAAAACCTGTGACAAACCTTCGGATACCACCCGACCTCCGTCGTACTTAGGGTAGCCCGCGTTTAGGGGCCTCTGCGCGGGTAGTCCTCTATGCCCCCTACTCGTGGGATCAGTCATGAATAACTTAACCCTAACTTTTTCTGACGCCACGGCAGGGCCTTGTACTAGGCCTGCCGTGGATGGTGGGCCTGACGACGGGCTGAAGGGTCGGAGGAGTAAGTCGGCCAGTTCTGGCAGGTCGAGCAGGAGAGGGGCTGAGAAGCCGAAACTGCCCGAGAGGGTCGGGACAGAGAAGGACGACGAACATGCCGGGGACGCGACCGGGGAAACGAAGGCGAAGGCTAATGGCTCTCCCTTCATGAAACCGGCGGTGCCCGGTCCATAGGGACGGCAGGAGGAAGCCCAAGATCGGACCCAGGGGGAGGTCTAGGGCGGGTCGCGGAGGCAGTCGCAGTCGGCTGGATAGCGACGATGATGACGGGTACACAACCTGCTCGGGGACGCTGGGGCTCGATGATGACGAGTTCGAGGGGGCGCTCGCGTCGGATTGCGGCTTCTACGGCCGCTCAGCGGCGGACGATTGGGTCACGGAGGACATGGCGGCTGCTGCCAGGGAACACTAGGCGGACGTGATGGAGGTGGTCAGGGACCCCACACACCACCCCGATCCCTTCGCGCCTGTGGAGGTGAGCCGAAAGCGGCTTCGTCAGAGGACGGACTCTGACCCGTCGGAGGCCGAGGAGACGCTGTCCGCGCCCTCCAAAATTTCTACGGCAAGCCGCGGGCGTTCTGCCGCCGGTTCCCACGTTGGGATGTCTAGGGCGCGCCGCCGTCTGAAGCGCCTGCAGTCGGAGGCGGAAGTGGTGGAGGCGCAGACGGTGGTCGACAAGGTCCGGGAGACGGTTGGCCTGCCCCCGCCCCCTGTCACGAGGTCGCAGACCGAGCGGCCCACGCCGCGGGTCTCGCCGAGGGCCTCTGAGCCGATGCCTGCTGAGGTGGAGGAGGCGCCTCAAGCGGGAGACTACCTCGCGCGGATGACTGCCGCTCTTGACGGGATCACCGATGTGGTCAGCAAGAGCGGCAACATAAAGGGTACCCTGATGAAGGAGGCGTACGCGCACATCAGGGAGGCCTCCCTAGCAGCTGAGGCATTGGCGGAGACGACGCTAGACGAGGAGACCAGGCGTCTCCGCGCCGATAACGAGCGGCTTAAAGGCAGGATGGAGGTCCTCGAGAGTGAGATCGCGGCTATGCGGCGCACCTCCATCGACCGGTCGCCGCGCAGTACCCGGACGAGGTCCCTAATTCTGGGCCCTTCGGCGCCACCGCGGGACAGGGAGGTAGCGCTCCTGGAGGCATTCCATGCTCGCATCGTCGCCCAGATCAGCGGGATGCTGAACGCCCACATCGAGGGGCTGGAGAGCAGGCTGCTCCCTGCCGAGCCCCTGCGCCGGACTCTCGCGGCGGAGACAAGGAGGGAGGAGGCTCCGCCGGCCCGACCGGCCCCGCCGCCTGTGGCAAAGCCGGGGAAGAAGGCCCCGCCGCCCGCCAAGAAGCCGCCCGCAAAGAAGCCGCCCAATAAGGCAGCAGAGAGGGCCAACCCCACGGGGAACCTCTTCGAGGAGGACGCCTGGGCGAACCCCAGACCGGGACCCAGCAGCGCACCGGACCCCCCGGCGGAGATACCGTGGTCGACGGTGGCTAGACGCGGCCAAAAGAAGGCCCCGCCCGCCCCCCGCCTGCGAAGACGGCCAACGTAGCGGCTCGGCCGGCGAAGAAGAAGAGGCGCTCCCTCTTCCCCCCGTGGACGACGGCGGTCACGCTGACGCTGCTCCCTGAGGCCGCGGACCAGGGCATGACCTACGCCCAGGTCATTGCGAGGGCCAAGGCGGCGGTCAGCTTCTCCGAGTTGGGAATAGAGGGGGGGTTGCGCATCAGGGACGCCGCGACCGGCGCCAGGATGTTTGAGGTGTCGGGAGAGGAAAGGGCCGAGAAGGCCGACGCGCTTGCGGCCAAATTGCGGGTGGAGCTGCAGGGGATTGCCAAGGTGGCACGCCCCTGCAAAATGGCGGACCTAAGGGTGGTCGGTCTGGACGATTCCGTCCAGCCGACGGAGGTAGCGGCGGCTCTGGCCGCGGCGGGGGGCTGCCCGGCGGACGATGTTCGCGCGGGGGCGGTGACGCTTAGGCCGGGTGGGGGTGGCTCCTGCCTTGCCAAGGTCCCGGTGGCGGCGGCCAAGAAAGTCCTGGGGGCGGGGAGGCTCCTCGTTGGATGGAGCGCGGCCAGGGTGGAGGCCCTCGATCCGGTGCCCATGCACTGTTACAGGTGCATGAGCATCGGTCATACGAGGCAGCGATGCCCGCTGGAGGTGGACCGCACGGGGTCCTGTTATAGGTGCGGGGCCAGCGGGCATAAGGCGGCGGAATGCGCGGCCAAGGAGATGCGGTGCGCGGTGTGCGAGGCGGCGGGGCGGCCGCACGGGCACTATATGGGGGGCAGGAGCTGCCGCCCGCCCAGCGTCAAGCCCAAGCGAGACATCCTGGCACCTCCTCTCCTGCGCAGGCGGAGAGGGGGTCGAGGGCGGCGACATAGCGCCGCCCTCTTCCCCCCCACGGGAGGGCCGCGGCCTAGTGTAGAGGAGCACTAGGCTGCATTGCACAAGCCCTCCACCCGCTTGGGAGCAGTCGGACTTACCGGACTGCTCTCCCTAATACAGTACCGCGGCGCCACTATACGCTCCAGACGGTAGGTGTCGGTTCTTTTACCGGGTCGGGCCCGTATGATCTTATACTCACCCGTTTCCCCCACGGGGGGGCGGGTGGGGACATATGGGTTCCAGCCCCGGACAGTGCATGGGGTGTCTCACGCTCCTCTCGAGGCCTCATGCCAGTGCAGAGAAGCATTTTCTCCGACTAAAACAAAGAAAAAAAAACAAGGTGTAAGACCTTATTCCAGTTTTTTTTATTTTTTTTTATTCTACTACGGGTAAGCATATGAATCCTCAACCACTGAGGAACTGGCTATCTTATCTCTATACTGTCGGAACACAACAATGCTCTAAACATCGTTGTTATGGCGACAGACTTAGATAAGATGGTGGTTGCTAGCCAGGCGGACTTAACAGCCCTATTACCAACCAAACCGAGCACACAAAGATGTACCCCCCGCTCGGAATCGAACTCGGGACCTCTGGGACTGAGACCGGTGGCATAGCCACTAGACCACAGAGGTAGGCGGTTGGTCGAATCCACCCTTATTCATTTATCTCTAATGTCTATCGACACTAAAGACATGGATGCGCTTAGAACTCTACATAATATAATTATGTCAAAAATATACTTAATAGTTGTTTTTGCATAAACTGTGCTATTTTTGTCTACAAACCTTAACATGACAACTTAAAATGATTTGTCGTCTCTATCGTCCGCGACATATTTTTTGTTGCGCATGCTAGGCCTACAGAGGACGTCTTTATACTTAGTTCAAATTTAATGTGTATAGCACTCTAACTTTAGAATACAATAGTGGGTAGATATAAGTACGAGCACATTCGTATAGAAAGTGTTTCTTTTCGAGGGAGAACAAGTTGCAGTGTAGGTATAATTGTTTAATTGTCCTCAGTGTACTTAATTAATAGCTGCAATCTGAGATCCGGCGAAGACAAAACAATAAATATTTATCAGCTCTGAGGTAATCGCACCGTAATAGCATGGTGTAACCGTTGCGGGTATTATAACTAGAGATGCATTGCGAATTAAGTTTTGGCGCACTAAATTGCGTCTCATTGTCTGCAGACGCCTTATTGTGTGTTGTGAATTGCTTCGCGGTATCGTCTCTAGTTACGTACAGGCGAGGAAGTTCCCGATTAGAGATGGGATTTTACCGGGTAAATTCCCGGTAAATACCCAAAATGGGTAAAAACGCGGGAAAATACCCCGGGTAAATACCCATTTTATGGGTAAAATCATGATATGGCAAATATCTTTAACATTTTATGTATTTTTTACCTAAATCGTGTAATGTAGTCAATATAATAATCTTCAGTTATTTTATACAGTGTTTATCGATACTTTATTTTATTTTATAGTATTTATTTGTGTCATCATCATGAGTTAGTTGGTCCTTTATTCTGCTGACCCTTGTGTAATAGCGTTAGTCTAAAGCCGAGCGTTTCAAATTCAAAGAATATGGTATTGAGTGAGTGAGACATAGAATCGAAACGGTAAATTAGGCAAACTCGCGTCCATGCTAACGGCTAGCTCGCTCGTGAACCATGTTACTAATAATTGTTCTTTTATGCACATGTTTTTGTCATAACGTAGAAAACGTTTTGTTGATTTTTATATAAATAAATGGGTTGGCATTTGAATCGAGTCGCCTGAATTTGAAGAAACTAACACTGTGTGAGGGGTGGGGGGGGGGGGTCTAAGGGGTTGTTAAATAAAGGTAACATTTTAGCTGCCGCAGTTGCGTTAGAATATTAAAAAACCACTTGAAAGTTTTGTCAAAATCTGCCATAAACACGAAAAATTACACTTTTTAGGTTATAGTAGTACCATCACATTCTATTAATTGTTACAGTCGGCCAACGGGCACGTCTAGACAGGGCAATCGTGAGGGGTGTGCGGGGCTGGCGGGGCGTGGCGCAACTGGGGCTGTCCATACAGTCCACTGGGGACACAGTACGCGTCAGGAGTGGCGCGTTGTATTAAAACGTGTGTAGTAATTTTTTTTTAAATGAGAATTGAAATGTAATATTTAGTGCATATCATGCGTTGCGATGCGTAAAGTCTTTTTATGTTTTTTATATGGATAAACGCCATTTTAGAATTCGCTAATATTTAGGCAAGATTTAATTAGCTTTAAGATTAAATTAAAATCGAGATCAGAAATGGTGGACGCAAGTTTTTGGTATAAAATCAATATGGATATTATTTTTATGGTTTTCGGGGGTGCCGATTTCGAATACAACATTATGAGATCCAAGATGGCGGACGTGACTTTTTTATGTTAAATCATTATGGGTATCATTTCCATGTTTATCAGCGGTACTGATTTCGAATACATAATCTATTTCGAGATCTAAGATGGCGGACGTGACTTTTTTATATAAAATCAATATGGGTATCATCTCCATGTTTATCAGGGGTCCAATTTCGAATACAACATCTATTTCGAGATCCAAGATGGCGGACGTAACTTTTTATGTAAAATCAATATGGGTATCATTTCCATGTTTTTCAGCGGTGCCGATGTCGAATACAACATCTATTTCGAGATCCATGATGGCGGACGCAACTTTTTCTGTCCCCCCTTTCTAATCTAGAATCCACTCTAGAATTCACTCTGGATTAAAAAAAGCGCCCTCACCGTCGCCCGCCGCGTGGGGGGAGCTCGGGGGGCGAAGGCCCCTGCCATGACAAAAAAAAACGCGCGAGCCAAGCGAGCGACCAAATAATTATATTTTTATTATTACTAGTTTAGTCAACCATCAAGATAATATTCATTATTATTACCAAAACATACAATTAAACATAAATGAATAGAAAGAAAGACGAAAAGAAAAAATACTACTAAACCACAACGTACTTATTGTTTTTACCCATGTTTTGGGTATTTACCCGGTAAATACCCGGGTAAATACCCAAATTGGGAATTTACCCGATAAATACCCATCAGGTAAATACCCACCGCCCATCTCTATTCCCGATAGATTACTTTTCGCCGATATTCGCTTGCGCTTAGGGTTATCTGCCCGGATTAGTCTGGACATGTCCGGACTTTTGTACTCTAGTCGGAATTTTGTCCGGCTCTTTATTTTGTCCGGATTTTGGAAAATGAGTAACAAAAAGAACTACATTTCATCTCATTAATCTAAAAACAAAATATAAAGAGTAAAGTAATGTTCCTATTTTGTGACTAAAAAGTCCGGACTATTATCGAAATGTTAGGCTTTTTGACAAGACTTTTCAAATTCCTAAACGGTAACCCTACTTGCGCTCTATTCCGACTAGGGCATACTATCCGGATATCCGGATATCCGAATTATCCGAATATACGCCGTATAAAATATCCGGATATCAATTGTATTACTATCCGAATATTACTAATAAAACGGATAATTATTGATTTATTAGTTTTACGTATTTAAAGTACTTGAAAAATTCACCCACTAGACGGATCTTTTAAACACTTACTTAGACAATGAGAACAAGAACTTGTAAGTCATTTTGGACTGTAAAACTCGCTGGCTGTTAGTACATTAAAATACTTATCAACATCCACTGCAATTCCAAAGCAAAATGAAGACTGAAACTTTATGCCGAGTACAAATTTTAATGACACTTTTCGATAGGGAAGGTCCAAGAAGCCATCATCTTAGTCAAATATACGACTTTCATAAGACTATTCCTCCAACCAGTGTGTAGTCTGAAAGAGCGTTTTCGTCAACGGGCTACTAGTGCACTAAATTGAGGACATCTCTAAACGACTTCGGCATTAGATAGCTTAAGTTTCCTTAGATCTCATTATCAAAGACTGAAAAAGTAATATTTAATGGTTTTATGTTGCTTAAGTATGACTTTGTTTTATAAAAAAAATAGGTCACTGTTTGGTAACCTTAAAATATTACTTTTTAACACACTAAAGAGGGTTTACGCATTTCGTATTCCCATACAAACTTCCAAGTCGAAATTATTTAAAACCAATAAGCCATTTTTGATTAAACTTTGCACAGGGATCTAAATTGTTTGATGAAAACATTTAAAAAAAATGTTTATTTAACTGAGTTATTGCGATTTTTAACTTTCTATAGTGGACTTTAAATCGCAATAACTCAGCTAAAATAACGTTTTCAACATACTATTTAGATCCCTGTGTTTCACTTTAGCATGCAAAGTTTCATAAAAATTGGCTTATTGGTTTAAAAAAATTTCGACTTGGATGTTTGTATGGGAAACCGAAATGCGTAAACCCTCCTAAGTAGAAGTTACATAAATAAGTTCGATCTCATTATGACGACAGTCATTTATTATAATTTCATAGTTTTGATTTTAATATTTTTTGGTAATGATAAATAACTAAAAATATTTAAAAAATCTCTTTAAATTGTTACACGGATTGTAACAAGATTACATGGTGTTGTAGTGTTAAATTTTATTACTTGTTTTGATGCCTACTTATTTGATAAAATTGCCTAGTTATTGTGAATTATTTTACTTTATTTTATTTATGCCATGGCGCGTAAGACTAATTACTGAATTTATATGGTGATGATTGATAATACTGTGATTCAAATTTATTTTTATCATAATCCTATCCAAATTATCCGTATTATCCGGATTTATCCGAATAACGTTATCCAAGTATCCGAATTATCCGAATACTAAAATGAGCGGATAATTGCATGCCCTAATTCCGACCGCGCCTACGAACCGTAGCGTGCGCGTAGATGTGTGCAACGAATATCGCCGTAAAGTGGCGACCTAGAACTTCCTCCACTGTACATACAAAGATTCACGTCGATTATCCCCTAAGGGTTAGTCAGTGAATAGGCAATGAGGACCGCAGAAGCAGTCCACGTTTAACCAAATTACAACTGTACATGTGCTCAGCGTGATAAGTGATGAACCCGTCGCTGTTATTTGTGTGCAGTTGGAAGTATGTGCAGTCCATTAGTTTCTGTTTTCGACACCCAAGGGAAGAGAGGGTTTGGTAGTATTCGTTTAGTGAGATTGCAACACAAACGTCTCTAGTTATAATCCTTCAATGGTTTGTAGTAACGCATCGTATCGTCCCCTTTCACATTCGCTTTCTCTAGCGCAACGTGAGTATGGTTACTTATATAAATCTATTAAAACAACACGCATACATCTAAATAAAGTTCAGACGAAGTCTGAAGAGGTCATATAACGTGGAATCTATAGTTGGTTATGCAATGTACTAGAGAGTGCTAGACAAGCTAAGTACTTTGAGTATAGCCGATAAATACAGCTGCAATTTTATGCACAATCATTGGAATACGATGAAACGCTTTTTAACGTTTGTTTATTTATTGCATTATTGCAAATAACGTTAGTTTAAATACAATACAAATATTATAAAAAAGTTAATAACAATAGTTCAACATACAATAAAAATATTATAAAAAGTTACAGACTTATTGTTAATAATTGATACATAAAAGTTAAATTAGTTATTAGGCAGTGCAAATGGCTACACAAACTAGAATGCTCAATTATTATCATTAACTATGTATTTTTGCTGTTTCAGTATGGTAAAATGAATGCAGGTCCGGTAGCAACAGAACGCACTGCAAACACGGCAGTATATCTTAATACCGTGCTGCAACCGAGTTTTTGTATGACGATGTCTCGTCAACAGAAAGTGTCTACGTTTACTCAGCGGTCAGGGCCTAAATTGGCGTAACGTTACGTTACGATGCCGATAACTACATTATAACAACCTTATTTTGCGGATGATCCGGCGTGACGTCACCCGCCACATGCGCCCTCGGCCGACACTTAGACACATTTCCATATAAATAGTCGGGAATCGAACCTCGCCGGCCGTGCGGCGCGCTAAATAATTTATTTGGCCAAGCGTGTTTCGTATTTACGAGAGGCGCGTGACCGCGGGCCTACGCACCTAATTCACCTTTTTAATAGTCCATCCAGTAGATACAACCCACAGGAATACTAAGTTATTTATGACACTTTATCCCGGTAACAACATGGAAATGGCACTTGGAAAAAGGCGAATTGCCTAGCAGATAAAATGCATTCTCAGCATTAATTAAACAATGGAACCAAATAAATGCCGTAAAGTCATTTACAGAAGAATATGTCGTTATCAAATCATACAATGTGCATATATTACACTTACTCGTACTTACATCTTTTAGAAACATTTATTTATCTAAGGAAAGAAAAAAATCAAATGTTTTACTTGGGCACCACAATAATACGTTTTAATACGTAGGTATATTATATACCGACGCATTAGTTAGAACCAGTCAGCGTCAGAAATTAGAAACGATGATGTAAAGAAATAAATTTTATTTTGCATTAAATATGGTACGGTGTTTAACGAGAAAGGTCTCACATTTTTACTAGATACATGGCATGCAAAATTTTGTTTAAGGAGGTAATAATAATTTGAATGTTAACTACTTGCGTTAACTACTTAAACGACTTACAATAGTTTTATTTGAGTTACAACAACGTTATTTTGACTTGATATGATCAAAAACTCATTGACAGAGTAAAAGCTTTCCACATTTGAAAATTGGTAAATTGAATCATCTTTTATAGATGTAAGTGACCTACGATGATGATGATGAGAGCATTAAATAAGTATTATGTAGGTATGTTAGACTATGAGCCAGCGTAGCCTGCTAAAATAAAATAATAATTTCTGTAATTATCTAAGTAAGTATTTGAGTATCTCCAAAAACGTGTATGGCATATTCTAAAAAGTATTGTAATGATTACGTACTGCCACGTCCCTGGCTGTGACGTCCCGGTCGTCATTGAGCGTCGCGGCGACCTCCACGTCTTCGCAGATAACCAATCGCCGCTGATAATGGTATATAATATGACGAAAACAAGCAAACCACTGCGACCGGCCCCGTATCCGATATGCCGGCCCGAACGCAACTAGGCAACCTTTAAACCGAATGAATCCTGATATCAGCTTTTTTAACATTCGATCATCATCATACATAAATAGATAGACAGGGACATACTTGAGGAGTTCGATGGCGCGGCTAGCGCGTTCGGCTTGCGTTCTAGCCCAATAGGCAACTTTCGCAATGCCGGGTCATTAGATGACTGTCCAAATTAAAAACATCTCGAGCTCCTCCGTGCTTAGAAAGGCACGCAAATTCGTTGGTGCTGGTTGTCATCGAAAGATGACAGTCGTTAAAACCCACCAACCCGCATTGGGTCAGCGTGGTGGGTTTTAGCCCAATCTTCCCGTGTGATGTGATGTTGTCCGTATGGGTAGGCCTGTGCCCAAGGAGACGTTTACAGGGTGATGATTTATTGTCGTAAAAGTCGCCTTTTACGACACCCAAGGGAAGTACGACAACAACCGGGACCAACGGCTTAACATACCTTCCGAAGCACGGTTTTTTTCTAGCATACTAGATTGCAACCAAATGTCAGGTCATAATTTAGATATCTGTTATTGGGTACAGATAACACGACATTCTTTCTCGCTCTTAAGTAGCGGCTAGGGTGATTTTTATATCTCACCGTGTGATAATAAAACTTATAAAAATTATTATTATTTTTATGAGTTTTCATATTTCAAATAAAGTGCAACATTTATTCAGGCGACCATAATTGTATCGGTTGTTTAAGTTTATATAGGGCGGGATACTTTATACTGAGAATAACATTTCTTTTCTCCCTTTTATAGCGACAGACTAAACGATACGAGTACGGACCTACAGGCTGTGTTAATCTGTGTGTTCGTTAGGTATCAGTGAATATTTTTTATTATATTTCTTTTTATTAAAGAAGCTGTTCAAAAATTATTTGTGACAAAATTGTCATCTGTGAATTAAAATACAATGGAGGAAGCAATCGCAATTGATTCGCAGGAGGAGTATGAGAATTTATGTCACTTCAGTGCCTAGAGCCACTTAATTATATTTTTAGTTTATACGTATTTAAGTTTAGAATAGGATGACTTCCGTGGTCGAGTAGTTAGCACGTCAGTTCTGGCGTCGCCATCTCAGGTTCTATTTAGAAATATCTGTTTATACTAAATTGTCTGTGTATTTATTTTTCTATCAAACATAAGTGCGTTTATCCGTGGTGTAACTAATAAAAAACCAACAAAAGAAGCTGAACATGAGCTAGATAGTTAGTGTGAGAGTAGAAAATTTTCTATTCTGATTTTTAACTTTGCCATGAAGAGCACATCTGGCACGGTACAGCAACCCTATCCGTTTGGCTTTCTGTCCTCTGTAAATCTACCCGCCGACCTTCGCAGGGGACTGTCCGTTCGAAAGGAGTAGTAGGTACGACAAGATCACTCAGACGCCGCAGCTTCCAATTGACCAAGACCTGGAACTGACAAGAAGCTAGCTATGACTTAAATCACATAGATTATTTGAAGTAATTGCGTAGGAAGCCCTACAAATAGAAAAAACTCCCACGGAAAAATGATTGGAAATATGAAATAAGTCTGAGGTGGATAACAAAAATACTGGACTCAAATTAATAGGTCTTAATTCGCAATGGAGACGTGCTGAGCTTATGTGCAGATGGGGGTTTGCAACAGACACGGAGAGAGATACAGAGCATTCCCACAGCACCGACCGCTGCCCGACAGTGGCCCATTGACGACGGCATACGCTGACGCTGATACTTCCTCATCAACGTCGTGTATCTTCCGTATGCCTGAGTGGCTCGATGGTCTTCTCTTGGCATTTTAGGATTCGCTGCATACACACATATACGTACTCGTACATATACAGTCATGTCTATTATACCCCAAGTATTTATGTACCGTCTTTATTCACTAAAGTAACAGGTCGGAGTAATTGTGTTTTAATAAGCCGCCACACCACATGATAGCTCACTAACGCAAAATAAATAAAAAGTAACTTTTTACGTCTTTGTACGTATAATTTTTTTTACTAGTAAAATTGTAAAAAACATCGGTCAATGATAGTTATTTTGACTGATTGTTTATTATCCTCTTTTAAAATTACATAGTCTTAAAGGTCTATTTAAAATAAAATCACAGATTTTTCGCAGTCTCCGCAAGAAACGGAGCATTGAAAATGAATACAAAAATTTACAAAAAAAAGCAAGTACTTAAATAAGTAAATAAATTAATTAATTTTTCAAAATTCCAACTAGGAGAATGCACTTCTCGTCTCGCCTGCATCCGCATCTTTTAAAACTAACACCATTACCATGACGATCGGTCAATAAATCATGGAAGCTACATCACTTTTATATAGGCGACTGCTAGAAACCGCAAGAAACTTCAAGAGCTGATCAGGCCAAGTGTTTTAAACATGACAAAAATAACAAAAAAAAATTCGTGCTTTGTTTTCTTTTTTGATGAAATAATAATTCATTTTGTGAATTTTTATTGGATAGTCTTTAAATATCTAACTTATTTAACAGCAATAACATACGAAAAATAAAATTAAAAACAATTAAAAATAACCATTATTTACAACGGGCGGGCAGCAGCTGGCTGCCCATTGTCTGTTGGCCCGTCTGCGTCAGCTGGGCGATAAGTACCTACGTTAGTCTGCAATGATTCTTGTCATTTTTGTTATGTTTAAAATACTTGACCTGAGCAGCCCTTGGAGTTTCTTGCGGTTTCTAGCAGTCACCATATACAGAAATACCCGTTTTTCTACAATTCCAAATCTAAAGGGACCCCTACAGGTCACCCACAATTATTTTTTCCCCATTTTTAAGCTAAACTATAGAACCCTTTTTTCAAATTTTTAAGTCGGTTTTTTTTCCGAAATATTTACAATTTAGTGAACAAACACCCCACCCCCAAAACTCGATTTTTTCAAATTTTATAAAATGTCAAAGAAAATTACCAGCCGATATTCATAATTCAAACGCTCACACGATGTTGTAGCTAAACTACCCCATGACCCTTTTTCCCCCGAAATATTTACAATTAAGTAAACAAACATCCCCCAAAAAACCCGACTTTTTTAAAAAATTTCAAAATTCCAAAAAAGTTACCAGCCTATTTTCAAAATTCAAACGTCCACACGTGTCTCGATAAATTCTTCAACTCTTGGTAAGTACTATTCCCCTCTCGATCCTCCCAAAATCCTCGGAGCTATGGTAAAAATACGTCTCAGGCGATTTGTATCTAATAACCATTTTCAATGGTAGAATCTTAACAGCTCTATAGCTGTTACGTGAAGTCATAAAATATGTACTTTTAATGTTTTGGAATAAATTGTTTATGTTGTTGTTAACACCTCTATTGTAATTGACTTAGGATAGAACCTAAATTTAAATAGCTCCTGAAAGGCGTGAGTGCAAAATTAAAGTTAAAAACTACTTTGACTTTGCAGAACGTGAACTTCCCTCGATCACGAAAGACATCAACGCGCTTCTATCGACATGCACTACAAAAATTAAATTACAACGATTCACATTTATTTATTGACATAATGCCTTTACAATTTACACGAAATGCGATGTATAGTATAGTACAGTATACGATTGAAAATATAAATTATAAACTGACTGAGTTGTTGTTCAGTTTTTGTTTTTAATGTTCAGTTTTTTTTTAAGTTTCAGCACCAATGTCTATGATAGAGGATGAGCGTTTACTGTTTTTTTAATGTTGTAAAAGAAAAGGGATAAAAGGAATGCCCTTTTGCTAAATTTCTTGCCGGCTCTTCTCAGTAAAAAGTCTCCCGTAGACTTACGAACCGATCGCGATGGCGTAGACCAGTGTGGTTCCTAACCTTTGGTCCGCGGATCACTGCCGGCCTAGCATGCGTAACACGAGAACTCTTCTCGACCCGTTTTCTCGTGTTTTATTAATTTATCTCTAATGTCTATCGACACTAAAGACACATGGATGCGCTTAGAACTCTACATAACATGTCAAAAACAGACTTATTAGTAGTTTTTACATAAACTGTGGTATTTTTGTGTACAAACCTTAACATGACAACTTAAAATGATTTGTCGTCTCTCGTCCGCGACATATCTCGCGTTGCGCATGCTAGGCCTACCTGGTGGTCTCTGGAAGCATCCCAAGTGGTCTGAAAAGCCATCCTAATAAATAAGATAAGGACTCAGAAGGGATCAGAACCAAGGATTTAGAAGTTAGTAAAGAGTATGCAATCACAAAAATTTCAATTGGTGGGCTTTGAATAATTTTATGCGTGTTTTGTTTATTTAAAAATAGAACCTTTTAGTATCTAAATACGAATAAATACCTAAAGTTTAGGTATTTATTTACATTTAGGTACTGTACATTATCTCAATTTATCTCTAAATCTTCTGGGTGGTCCATGGCAACGCTGAAATTTTGTCAAATTGTCTTTCATGATTAAAAGGTTAAGAACCACTGGCGTAGACATAGTAATGTATGTCTCCGTGCTCAATTATTGTAGCCTAAGGGCCGATTTTTCAACAGTCAGATAAAACTTATTTGTCTGTTAAAGTATTGCACGACCATTTTGAAAATCTATTGTCATCAGTCTTTTCTTTCTTTGCAGGTGACATTTTAGTTTGATTGTGTTATACTTTATCAGACAGATAAGTTTTATCTGACTGTTGAAAAATCGGCCCTAAGTTAAGTAAAATAAGATATTAAATTTAAATATGCGTGTTAAGAGAGTGACACGCTTTATCCAGCGATGTTTAAAACAATGATTTAAGTATGTAATTTAAATACGGAAGGAAACATTTTGTAAAAATGTTTTTGTTAAGATAAAGATTAAGTAGCTATTCGTAATATTTTAATTTGTTATATACAATTAGTGTCTTTTATCGGAAATAATTAAACATTTGAAAGAGTGTTGTGCGTGTGTAACTCGCTTGTAGACGGTTTGGATAACACAAAGAGTTAATTTGCATGCAGCTGTGTTTAAAGTATACTAAATTACGTACATACCTATGAAACAAATAACGTTTTAGTAAGATTTACATAGATTTACCGCCACTGCACTGGACGTAATAGTAGAGGATCCGAGTATACAACGACCTTCACTGAGCGGTTAATGGATGAAAAGTATTTTATATCAAATTTAATGTGTTAAAAAAAATATTGCGAGTGGGTTGGCTGAAAAATTTCAGTCCAGTATATGATTAATTAAATATTTAAAAAAATAATTTAAACATTGCACTTCTTTGGATAATAGACAAATTACATAGGTACCAATCGAAAGTATAAAGCTATGCAAACGTTAAGTTAACTTTTTTTTTCCTGTCATAACATTGGGTAGGCAGGTGTAAACAGGTAAGTCAATATTAGTAATTTGCAACCGTCTGGTTTAATAAATAAAATTTATGATTATATACAGATAATCTCATTACAATCACACACAAACCAAACCAGTGCAAAGCAAAAAAAAATATTTTTTTAATATTAAATTAATCATTCAAAGTTAAAGTCAAAGTCAAATTATTTATTCAATGTAAACCTTTACAGGCACTTATTGACGTCAATACTAATAATAATAAAAAAACAGTTAACTAACTTATAGTTAAGACTTAACAACTAATCTAATGAGCTATAGTCTGTGCCAGACAAATGCGCATCGCTACCCCAGTACCTCCCATTAAAAGTACTGTACTGAAGGAGATGTAGGAATAGAATTTGTTTAATTATTTTGCACTTCTTTACTTCCGTACGAGATATTTCCATTCTAGATATAGCTAACTTTTAAACTATTAAGGTGTCATTGACTTGTGACGCGCGTAAAACGCTGTGACTGCTCATGTTACGGTCGCTAGAGGAGAATGGAAGGAAAACCCTCACGAACGTTTGTATTTTTATCAATATAATAGATAACCCTAATTTGCTATACTTTGGTATTAATAAAATCCCTTGCTTATTGAAATTACATGTCTGGCTGCTCTCAACAAGAAGGTAATCTATTTATAACATGTGAACAATGTACGTCAATGACCAGGTATTACTTTTGTATTCTGCACGTTCTTCAAAAACCGGGTAAGAGTATATCGGTCATGTAATAGTGTTGTATGCCCTATATATTTATTGTCTGAAAAAAGGCCATCCAGGTACACATTGTTCTTCACTTTTTAATACCATGTCACAACATTTACCTACTAGGTCTCGGAAGATTGAGCTTATGTAACAATTATGTGTGAACGCAGTAATTATAACATAGTAGTAAATTAAACTGCTTCGGAGGCCGACGGTACGTGGATGGCCAGGCCAAACCCTGTCCAAACTATTATAAAAAATAGGTAAAATTAAAATAAATTAAAACGCTTCGGAGGCCAAGTGGAAGGCCGATACGATATCCGGAGGTCCCGGGCTCAATTCCCAGGTCAGGCAAAAGTAATATATTTCAATACAATAAATATTCTGCATAAAACTTATGTAAATAGCTTTCGTCTACATTACCTATACAAAGTTTAAACTTATAAATAGCATTCGTCTACTAAATACAAAGTTAAAAATTACAAGAGCACTGCTTAAGAATATTGTAAACTTATAAAATTAAGTATAGTAGTGTAAAACAATCGAAGTGATATTTAAACCAGCCTAAACTAAGTAAACTAGTCCATCCGTATCTAAGGCAACTATCCCGGAAGTAGGCTATATATACTGTGCCGGAAGCAAAGGAAACAGGACGTAAGGTTGTCTAGCCACGAGCGTCACAGCCCTCACCCCCTCCCCTCTCCTTTCCCGAGCCTATGTTGACACAAATTGGTTCGCTTTGTCTTATAAATACTACTTTATTGTTCTTACTACAATGAGATTAAACATTGATTCTATACTAGCTGACGACACAGCACAGATGTTTTCGTTATGTTAGCTCATGTCATTATCATAACCTTGCGATTAATCGATTAAGCAATTGAGTTACGCTACTGAGTACTGAATAACAATTAATACAACTGGCGATGATGAAAGATCAGATATGGCGTTATATAATAATTTTAAAATGAGGTCCTCAAATAAAATATGCTTACGTTTAAATTGACAAAAGGTCTGTGAAACCATATAGTTTTGTAAACTCATCGATCAACCCGCATTGTTCCAACGTAGTGAATGACCCAATCTCCCTAAGTGGGAAGGCCTCTTTGCCCAGCAGTGAGACGTTAATAGGGCGATAATGAATACGATAATACAGTTTTGTTAAGATATCTTCTTTTCCCGGTTTGTATTCGAAGGAAGTACGCTTTATTTAGCCAAGTATAGCTTTTGCCCGCGGTTTCGCTCGAGCTTATTTTTCTTGAGATAAAGTAGCTTACCGTCTTTAAGGCCCCGGCTATCACTCTACCAAAATTCATTAAAATCGGTTTAGCGGATTTAGCTTTCCAAATTATCCACCCTCTGTGAAAAACCTTTTCTATCACTACATAATCTCACCTATGTAAATGTGTTGTGTAACGTGTTTCAATGTGTGTTCTCGATGTACAATAAATGATGTTACTTAATTTGATATTGTTTGTATTCACAAAGTAATCCAGGAATCTACAAAGCCTCTATTATTGAATGATACATATCCCGGTACTACCGGATACAGCCGGTCACCTTACATCCCGGTATTCCTATTTCCCGGTCAATACTGCCTGAGGCAAATGACAGACAAATTCAATCTACGGAATAGAGAACAAATGAATTTCACAGTATGGGACATTGAGCTATACGTAAACTTTAACGGCCTTACTTTTGAACACAATTCTAGCATTATTATGTTCTACACTTGTAATATATACTAGCGGCCGCTCGCGGTTTCACCCGCGTGGTTCCCGATCCCGTGGGAATATCGGGATAAAAAGTATCATATGTGTTAATCCAGGTTATAAACTATATGTATCCTGAATTTCATCCAAATCCATTCTGTAGGTTTTACGTAAAAGAGTAACAAACATCTATCCATCCTAACAAACTTTCGCGTTTATAATATTAGTAGGATTCTATGGTTCTACATTGATTTGTAGACGTTGCCGTCGCTCGTCGCTCAAACGTTTTTTGTTTGAGCAAAGAGACAAAACAATGTTAGACAAAATGATCCATAATAGAAAATATTATTGCGACAAATGACATGTCAGTGGAACTCGAGTTGTTTTTAATTTGGTCACTGATCCAGCAGTAACCGTGTCACGTATACTCGTATAGCGGTAAATGGATACTACCAGCCCCTCTCTTCCCTTGGGTGTCGTAAAAGGCGACTAACGGACTAAATACTGCATATACTTACATCCAACAGCATAGAACGGCGATGTGCTCATCACCTGTCACGCTGAGCACTTTTGCAGTCGCTATTCGGTGAAAAGTGGACTACTATCGTAGGGGACTGCTTTTGTTGTCCTCATTGCCAAGTGTCTGACTAACCCTTCGGGGATAATATTCCTGATACATAGGTCACACTAAAAGTTTCCGAAACTGGCCACTTACATAAACAATATTTAAAAAGTAATACAAAATTTGAAAATGGAACTCTTTGGCTGTAGAATGCAAGGAACTCTTTGGCTGTAGAATGCACTTTGTTTCATCTGACTGTCAATTGCTTTTACACTGTGGTGCCATTTTAAAAATTGCGTCTCTACATTAACATGGATTTAACTCGGGAAAATTTTCGTAGTACCTATGATTTTCTACGATTTTATGTGTAACTTGACAGCTCAACAAAGCATCGATGCTGTGCGCCGTATGATTGAAACAGACAGGCATGACATCCTTAGACATAGGCATGAGTCAAATACAATCAATTCTACACAAACATTTGGGTGTGAGAAAGCTGTGCTCGCGGTGGATCCCACACAATTTGACCGAGGCTCAAAAAACGGACCGCGTCACTTGGTGCAGTGCCATGCTTACCAGATTCAACGAAAGTGCGTCAAATTTGGTGTGGGACATAGTACCTAACAGGTGACGAAATATGGATTTATTGCTAGAATCCCAAAACAAAGCAGCAATCGAGCGTATGGGTCTTTCAAGATGAGCCGAAACCAACTAAAGCGGCGCGCGTGAAAAGTGCATCTAAGCGAATGATTGTTTTTTTTTAATAAAAGTGGACACGTGGCTACTGTTGCTTTAGAGAATCGTCGTACCGTTAATAGTGACTTGTACACGACTATTTGTTTGCCGGAAATTATTGACGAACTCCGTAAAAATAACCGTAAACGCCGTGTCATGTTGCACCACGAATATGCTAGTTCCCACACGGCCAGACAGACAAACGAATTTTTGAAAGTGAAAAACGTAGAACTTATGAGCCATCCTGCATACAGTCCCGTCCTGTCACATTGTGACTTTTTCCTGTTCCCAATAATTAAGAACCAATAACGCGGTCAACGATTTTCATCACCAGAAGAGGCTGTCGAAGAGTATGAAAAACACGTTTCTGAAGTCACCACGGAGGAGTGGCACAAAAGTTTAAAAAATTGGTTTAATCGAATGAAAAAGTACATTTACGCAAAGAGAGAATATTTTGAGAAACATTTAATTCATTTTTGACCTTTAATAGTATTTTTTTCATATTAATTCCGGAGACTTTTAGTGCGCCCCACGTAAATGTATATTATGATGCAGTAACCCGCGTATTGCGGAAACTACATAACCGACAGCTGAATCGTTACTTTATCGCATCTCCATTAGATGGAATAGTCTACCAGCACACGTTTTCCCTCCTTCCTATGACATGGGGTCCTTCAAACGAGGCGTGAAGGCCACCTTGTGGGCCGGCAGGGCGAGGGTGACTGATGCTACGTGTTTTTGACGTTGCACCAGTTGTCTTCGCGCCTGAACTAGTTTTGAGTCATTAGCCCGGGCTGTTTATAATAAATAATAAATACTACCAATTAACCCATCTCTTCTCTTGGGGGTTGGGGGTCATAAAAGGCGACTAACAGACTGAACACGCTCATACATACAACGGCTATGGACTCACCTGTCACGCTGATCACATGTGGAGTTGTTATTTGGAAAAACGTGGAGTGTCGCAGTGCCCTGCTTTAATTCGCGGTCCTCATTGCCAGAGGCTACTCTAGCTAACCTTTTGGTGATAATAGTCTACCGTGAGTGTATCTATGTACTTATGTAAAAAATAATCTGCTTAGCGAGTCAGAGAGAGCTTAGGGAGCTAACAAACATTACCTACTGGGCAAAGCTCAATGTAGTACTTAATTAGTAAAATAAGTAAACATCTTAATAAAATGGTAAATTATAACAGAGCGTACAGAATCAACTCAAACAGCGTAATCTTTCAGCAAGTCATCAAAAAATTGACAAGTGACACGACCACAATATTATACAGCTGCGTCTGTACTCTTTCCAATTTCTAATTGCCGTTTGTTTGCAAATGATCAACACGCTCAGCGATAATAAAATTATTTCAAAAGTTAGCAAGTTTCGGTAAAAGTGGAACACGCCGGCCGCGGACGGCGATCGCGTCATCGCTCGCGTGGCAAGCGCGCAACGACGACGCCGCGGCGCGTCACCCACCTACTCGAGAGCCAGCCGAGCGGCTATATACCCACCTCGCTCAGATGTTCCGGGATCACGACCGGCGACAGAGACGGCGCGCACCAGCCCGCGGAGAACAGCAAACTTTATCCGAACGCAGAGTTTGCGGAATCCGTTCAGTCGTTTATCGGCGGTCGTGGTGAGCGAACGCGTTTAATATTTCCCGCACTAACTTTCCGAAGTTCGTGATGACGTTGCGTTGCGTGTTAGCGGTGCTCGCGCTGGCCGGGGCCACGCTGGCGGGGCCGGAGGTGACCGAGCTGAAGGTGGACGTGGAGAGCGTACCGGAGGGCTGCACCACCAAGTCCAAGCACGGGGACATGCTGACCATGCACTACACCGGCACCCTGGACGACGGCCACAAGTTCGACTCGAGGTGAGCTGCTTTCAGACTTTGAACTTAGCTTTGCGAGGCGAAGGCTCCTTTTCCAGCGTCCGCGACTTAAGATAATAAAAACATGTGTCTACGATACGACTGAGACGTTCTGTTAGACGCGATGCATTGTGAACTCGACTCTTTGGCTTGTTCAAGATTTGTTTCTGATTCAAGTTCTGATTAGAAAAAGATGTGTATATGCGGAGTATTTTCTTACGTGTTTTTTTGTCGTTGGCCATTCAAGTGATTGATAAAGTATTTATTTTGCCGGCGGCGTGCGGCGTTCCGTTCACCGTTGCTGATTCCGGTTTTAGGCAAACGGTACTCAGTTTGGTGACGCACCCTGTATCACTGACGGCTAAAACTATTTAACTGATGACCTGTTTTTTTGCGCTGTCTTGCACTCCTAAAATTAATTCTTGAAACGAGTTAGATTACAAGTGGATCCGATTTCGACACTTGATAAATTGTAATATGTTGCAGTTTACAGCAAAAACGTAGCAACCTGTAAAATGATTGTGTGAGCAAATCTATTCTTATTCACTAAGTTTAATTAGGTACCCACCGATATATACCACCATAATTAAGCGATTAATAAAGATTATAAAAAATCAGTTAGGTACGATAAAAATAAAATTTGTTATCACAGATTGTGATTCTGATACTAAGTGGGTATCGTAATGGGTGGGTGGGTATTAAAGGTATTTTCTACCAACCTGACTGTTAAGATTTTCAGTACTTGCCCAGACAGGTGGCAAACTTTGTCTATTCGTAATTTGTCGTACTGTGTACTGTGCCAATTATTGCTAGTTGCGTGCGCATTGTATAATTACGAATTGATAGGGGATGAGCGCTTGCCATTTGTCTAGGGAGGCTGAGCGCCTAGCGCGACTTTTATTCACTACAACCCGCCCGCGACTTCGTCCGCGTGAACACAACATCAAAATTCCATTTTTTTCTCATACAAACCTTGTCACCATATTTGTAAACACAACAAAAAAAGAATTAGCCAAGTAGATCGTGGATTCGTGGCAAATGCTTTTTTATTTTCTAAGATTTTCATTTCATTTTTCATTTTTATTCGAAAACGCGAGGTTGTATGTATGGCAAAAATTGCAACTCACTTCGTTTGTCGGAAGGAGGCGCTGCCCCATCGCCTTAACTACAAATTCACGTTTTCGTCAACGAGTCCGAACTCCGATCCGAATGCTGAATAAAAGTCGCCGTCAGTATAAGCACAGTTTCCTGAACGAGCGGCTTTTGGTTAGATTCAAGATTCAAGATTCAATATCATTTATTCAGGTTCTTCCATGTTTATGTTACAGCACTTATGAATGTCAATTATGCCATCGGTTCGTAAGTCTAACTATGGGGCGGGAGCCTTGTACTGAGAAGAACCGGCAACAAACTCAGCAAGGGCATTTCTTTTCTCCATTTCTTTTACAGCGTCAATTAGAATAGAAAAATGCCCTCCCTATCATAGAAGGGCACCTTCCATTACAACAATAAAAACATAAAACAACTACAAGGACATAAAAATAAAAAATATATTAATAAAAATATAAAGTTCAGGTATTCATCCTACTAATATTATAAACGTGAAAGTTTGTAAGTATGGATATTTGTTACTCTTTCACGTAAAAACTACTGAATGGATTTGGATGAAATTCGGCATACAGATAGTTTATAACCTGGATTAACACAGGATACTTTGAATCACAATATTCCCACGGGAACGTATAGATGGATGTTTATTACTTTTTCACGTAAAACTACTGAATGGATTTGGATGAAATTCGGCATACAGATAGTTTATAACCTGGATTAACACATAGGATACTTTTCATCCCGATATTCCCACGGGAACGGGAACTACGCGGGTGAAACCGCGAGCGGCCGCTTGTCAATATATATAAAACATTCAATGTAATCAATGTCTTACAGTACAGAAAAATAAAAGTAAGACTACAACTACTAATATACTAATAATAAAACGTTACGTTAATGTTGGGAGATTACATTGGCAATAAAGACTTTTATCCCCCACGGGTTAGTCAGAAACTATGCAATGAGGAAAAGCAGTGCTCTGTTGCACTTCTCATATCACCAAATAACTGCACATGTGCTCAGCGTGATAGGTGGTGAGCACATCGCGTTATGCTGTTGAATGTGTGAGCAGTCTTCAATCCTAAAGTCGGCGTTACGACGCCCAAGAGAAGAGGTGGGTTAGTTGTATTCTTTTTAATAATGAGTGGCGACCACACCACTGTAATTTTTTTTTTTTTTTTTATAATAGAAGGAGGCAAAGAGCAGGCGGGTCACCTGATGGAGAGCAATCACCGCCGCCCATGGACACCCGCAACACCAAAGGAATCGCAGACGCGTTGCCGGCCTTAAATGAAGGAATAGGTTTTAGGAAGGAATAGGGAATTGTGGGGAGGAGGGGGGGGGGGGCCTCCGGAACCCTCACTGGCCGGACGAAACACAACAGCACCAAGTGCTATTATTTCACGCCGGATATTAGTGAGAGGGTGGTATTACGCCGGGCGAGCCGGCCCAATGCGTGCTGCAACGCAGCGTGGCTCTACCACTCAGAAAATTAGGGTTGCCACCTTTTTTTAGGACGAATAGAGTATTTTTTCATTTTGTTAGACCAAAAATAGAGTACATACCATAAAAAAAGGGTATTTATTTATTTGTCCTTAATAGGGTTGCCACCTTTTTTAGGACGAATAGAGTATTTTTACATTTTGTTAGACCAAAAATAGAGTACATACCATAAAAAAGAGTATTTATTTATTTGTCCTTAAAAACGTATTTTTGGTTCATAGGTTTTAGGAAGGAATAGGGAATTGTGGGGAGGGGGGGGGGAGGGCCTCCGGAACCCTCACTGGCCGGACGAAACACAACAGCACCAAGTGCTATTATTTCACGCCGGATATTAGTGAGAGGGTGGTATTACGCCGGGTGAGCCGGCCCAATGCGTGCTGCAACGCAGCGTGGCTCTACCACTCAGAAAATTAGGGTTGCCACCTTTTTTTAGGACGAATAGAGTATTTTTTCTTTTTGTTAGACCAAAAATAGAGTACATACCATAAAAAAAGAGTATTTATTTATTTGTCCTTAAAAACGTATTTTTGGTTCCTCTTTGCGACATTTAACAAATATTTGTCTTTCTTGAAGATATTTACAGCCTCTTTGCAATCATAATTTAAGTTAAAATTATAAAATCAACTCGTTTTTTTATTAAATTTAGGGTAACTCTATTCCTTTCGTCTCTCCACTTTACATTCATAAGGGAGAAGACTCTCTCAGTGAACTCTGAAGTACTCATAACCAGTAATGATCAGTTTTTTTGTTAATAGAGTATTTTAGCGTACTCTATTGGTGTCGTAGATATAGAGTACACCTACATGAAATAGAGTACAGTACTCTATTTTAGAGTACGGTTGGCAACCCTAACTGTAATACACGTATATTACACGAGTGTTTATTAGCTGGTGGATATTTTTGGGCTAACTCACCACATCGGTAACTATACTTTACTCATGTGGTGTCACTGTCGCCTTATCAATGCGTTATCTATTGTCACTGGGCAACGACATCCATACTCGATATCGCTACCGAATTACGATATAATATTGTTTAAAAGAATTTTTATGAGGCACTTGTTGACTTGTATTTACGTTAATAAAATAATATCTTTGTACGTTACCTCTGCTTTATAAATGAATACAAAACAATAATTATTATGTGAGACAAAAAAATGCGTGCGTTTAAATATTCCTAGAGCAAATGCGATTTGCTGGTTTTTAGTTTGATAATATGACGATGATAATAATTGTTCTAAAAAAGTGATAAGTATATATAATCAATAAAGTTCACAAGTCATCCATCACCGTTCTTACCTTACCTTTACGACAGAATAATATACCATTTACTAACACTATTTCAACTTTACATCCCTATTATTACTTACATCTCGACTGTGATTTATGCGTAAAATGGCCAATTTTGACGTTCTTGATCTCAGAAAAAAATACATTATCAATTTTGACTTATTGAATAGTGTAGAATTGCTAATGGCATAGGTAATTCGCAGTGGCCTCGCTTTTTGTAAATTTTGCTTAACTTTTTAATTAAACCCAATTTTCATAAATTACGCGAAGGCACTTTTTTGAACTCCTAGATTGAACTACTGTTCTAAACAAATGAAATAAAAAAATAGAATATTATCTCTATAGTCGCATAGTTCGTAGCGGCCTCGGAATATTTAGATGTACCTACCATTGATTTTATATAGAAATAAATCTTATTCTAAACCAAAAAACTTCGAAAATAACTTTAAGTTAACTGTGAATTTCTCCTTTCGACGATAATATTAATGAGCAAAATTTATACCAGAACAATTGTTTCTTAATGAGGAATAAATATTTTTTTAAAGTGGCTAAATCCTTCTTGGACCATTTTTCACCAACTGCAATATTCTGTAACAAATAGGTCGACTTGTACTTACATTATAGAAACTAGAAGTTGGTTCAGCTTAAGTTTTAAAGTATTTCGTGTAATTTCATTATAATGTACTACACTTATTATCTACATAAAACGTAAATTAATTTTGTATTTAACCAAGTTTGATATATTGATGTTGATTTAACTGATTTTGAAGGAAAACATACCTATGAATTACTTCAAAACTAGCTAAATCCACCTGGATTTAGCTAATTTTGATCTGACATGTCATTGAATGTCAGTAGTAGTAACGGCCATATTGAAAAAATGTGCTGCTGTGATTGGCCGTAATGGACTTTGCCAGTTTTGAAAAAATGCGTGGCGTGGATCTTACCGAATTTGATATAAAATCGAACTTTGGACACGATTTAGTACAGTAAAACGATGGATTTATCCGCTTTTCATAACAGCGTCTTAGACCATACTAACATTACGATTGAGTTGCCGTATTACCATTATGGATTTATCCACTTATATCCAGCGACACAATTTATTATCCTATTTCGATAAATACAACTGCAAAATTACTACAAAATGCGATGCGCCGGCCGTCGGAACTCAGCTTATTCTCGCTGAGTGAAGATTTGTAATATTAAGCATGAATTTATTATCCTATTTCGATAAAAACGATAAAATACAATTAGCATTTTACGCAAAAAATCTCAGTCGAGATGTAATAGCCCTCTTAAACAATTTGGTCGATACGCAGGCTAACGTGGCAATTCCCAATATAACGGCTCTCTCTAAAATAATTGTTAGTGACACATGCCGTCACTATTGTCTATAGGGTAAAGGCACTAAAGCGTACGATCCAAGGAGGACGTATAAGATTTGCATACACACACATATTCATGGAATCAATAGGTAGGTATACCCAACTAGGTATATATTGATTCCAACCACAGCAACTTACAACCTTTTGAATGGGCAACTGGCAAACGAGTGTTGCAAACCTATATAATATTATCAGTTAGCAGAAATAATCTTTAGTTAAGCGTGCTCTTTGGTGGTTTTACCTTACTGATATTGTAAAGAAAGGATGTCACTAGAGAAAAAAGGTAATCAGCTCAGAAATCGCACCCTTAAACGGAAATAATGCATTCTGTACAACTCTTCTAAATATAATAAAATCACACACTGTTATTATTTATTTTTATTTATTTATTTATTTAATTTTCGGAAAACCAACAGCTTTAAGTAGTGGTATAAAGTAACATTGTATACACTGATAGTCAATAAAAGGTCTTCGCTTATCAATATCAATTTAGCTAAATAATATTTAAGTGGGAACATAAACAAACCTAATCTAGTACACATTTATAAGACTAAAAAGCTACATAATAATATCATGATAAATTGCTTACTCTAAAAAGAAAGTATTGCTCACTAGTCGCCTCGCCGAGGACACGCTACAATGAAACATGTCGAAATTGAAATCGCTGCATATTTGGTTTACACTTGTACTCGCTCGCAACATAAATGAATTTTGGCGGTAATTGGACGAAACCAATGGTATATGAATGGGTGTGTAATGTCTAGGGGACCTAGTAGGGATGGTGAACTTAATTTTGGAGAGGAGTTGAGGACAGTTAATAATATTCGTTGAAATTTTGAGAAAATAAACAATATCTGCTATCTCACGTCGCTTATACAAAGGTAGAATATGAAATCGTTTGCATAATTGTAAATAGTTATCAGAATTACACGGGACTTTAGCTTGAAAACATAAGTATTTTATAAATTTCTTTTGCAAACGTTCAATACGGTCGACATATTTATTATATCGTGGATTCCAAATTTCTGACCCATATTCTAAAATACTTCTCACGAATGAACAGTATAATATTTTCATAGTTTTAATTTCCTTGAAACTGGCTGAGATTCGCATAATGAACCCAAGAGCCCTAGAAGCTCTCTTAACCATTGCATCAATATGGTCATCGAAGAGGAGCTTTGAGTCGTGAAGGACTCCTAGATCTCGTACAACCGAGCTCTTTTGTAGGGTTTGGCCCTTGAGGATATACTGTGATGGAACATTGTTATTTTTCCTGCTAAATGTTGTGACAGTGCATTTAGAAGGATTGAGGTCTAGCTTGTTCTGTTTGCAATAATTATCCAACCGGGTCAGATCAGATTGAAGGTCGGACACATCAGATGAGGTTGAAATTTTTTTAAAGATTTTCATGTCATCAGCAAAACAAAGCAATTGAGAGTGATGAAAACAGGCTTCAATGTCATTAATAAATATTAAAAACAATATAGGGCCCAGAAGGGAGCCTTGCGGTACCCCACTAGGCACCATAACCCAGCTAGAAATATAATTGTTAATAACCACAGCCTGAGATCTATTGCTTATATACGATATAAACCACCTTAAAAGGTCGCCACATATTCCAACACTCGCCAATTTCTGAATCAATAAACTGTGTTCAATCCTGTCGAAGCATTTGCTGTAGTCTGTGTATACTACGTCCACCTGTCCACCTCCGTCCATCGAGTCCGTCAAAAAGTCGTTCAGTAAAATAAGATTAGATGTAGTAGATCTTCCCTGTAGAAAGCCGTGTTGACATTCAGTAAAAACAGTCTTTAATGTTTCATATAAATACTTATACACAATTTTTTCTAACAATTTAGCCAGAATACACAGTTTGGAAACCGGTCTGTAATTTGATATATCAGATTTTGATCCTTTCTTATGAATTGGTGTTATATAGGCTGATTTCCACACTGAGGGAACACAACACTTAGTAATAGACTTAACGAACAGAAGATAAACAGGGACAGATATACTTTTTGCGCAATTGCGAAGAAAAATTGGAGGCAGGTTATCAGGACCTGCTGATTTAAAAGTATCTAACGATGAGAGGAGCCTGGTAACGTCTTCGACTTTAACTTCAATACTATTTGAGCCCCCCTTATCGGACACGAAAGATGCAGGTGTGGAATTAAGGTTCAAAAATGTCGAATAGAAAAAATCCGAGAACAAATTGCAAATGGATGTACCGTCATTTACAGATATATTATCATAATGCATAGTACTCGGTAAGCCAGATGACTTAGAACGTGATTTAACGAATGACCAAAAATATTTCGGATTATCCTTAATTGATCCTTCCACAGTAGTTATATATTTATTGTAACAATCAATCTCAACACGCTTAGCCCTTTCTCTTAACAATTTAAATGTATGTAAGTCTGAAATGTTTCCGTAATTCTTAAATTTATTATGATATTTTGACTTTTCTCTAATAATTTTCTTTAGTGACGATGAGTACCAAACAGGATAATAGTTAACTCGACAAACCTTCGAAGGAACATGGTCATTTATTATCCTATTTATTTTAGAATAGAAATATTCCGAAGCTGCTTCGGTATCCTTGTGCATAAAATCAGAATGCCAGTCAATTTTAACTATTTCAGCATTAATTACATCGTAGTCGCACTTATGAAACATTTTTTTAATGCGCGGCGCGCTTTCGAGGGCAGACTTAAAATTAAATGATGTACCTATTAATAGGGCTTTATGATGCGGATCGAGCGGGACCAACGGCTCAAAGCATTCCGTGACGGTAACCTTACCATTCGACAAAACAAGATCCAAAATTCTACCATAGTTATTTAAAACTCCGTTGTATTGATTTAAATCATGTGTACACACTTCGTCAATTAAAAATTGTTCATTAAAACCAGTAATGTTAGCAGCTGTGTATGAAGACTCCCCACTATTATTTATCCATGAGATTCCGCTTAAATTAAAATCGCCCGTGATAAGAAACGTATCGTCCGCATTTTTATAATTTAACGTATTATAATAATACCTATTCTAACATTTAAAACTAATTACTAAGTACCTACCATATTCCAATGTTATTACTAAGTAAGTACTTACCTATTTAAAAATATCAACGTGCTCATTATACATGTGAATACATTTCAAAACCAACTAATGATAAGCTCTACCACAGAAATATAAGCTTTACTTACCAATACCCAGAGATTAATAGTTCCTTGTCCTAAATTAAAGGAAAACTGAAAATCTAAGCACTTTAATGCTTTAAATAGTAATTATTTACCTAAAAGGTACGGTTTTATTTTACTACATAAACAAAAAATTGGTTGACCTTTTTAGTATGACTTCGACATTTGAATAGAAATTGACTTCTTTAAAGAAAAGATTGTTTTTAAACAAAAACACACAGTGCAGCCTGCAGCTCTTTACACGAATATTAAAAATATGATTTTCCTGTTATGTATTTAAGTACCTACTTAAGTGCCTAATGCTCAAATTGCATGTAACTTAAGTGACCAAAATGGCATTTAGAAGAAGGGTTAGTCAGAGACTAGACATCGAGGACAGCAAAAGCAGTCCTCTACCATTAAGTCCTATTCAAACCTGAGCGGTATTCGCTGCCGATGTGGGTAGAGCGGCAGCAAATACCGCTCAGGTCGATCTAGCCGCGGAACTAGATACTAAATACCTGAGCGAAACCCGCGCGGTATATACCTTTACCCACAGTGGCAGCGAATACCGCTCAGGTTTGAATATGCCTTTAGTCCACTTTTCGGTATTTTCTCAGCGCGTGGCCGGTAATGAGCCCATCGCCGCTTAATGCTGTTGGATGCTTTGATTTTATCAATGGTTGGATTATGTGCAGTCTTTAGTCCGTTAGTCGCTGGCTGTATGTGTGATTAGTTCCTGATTCGCCGGTTTCCTGACTGGCCGGATTCTTGTTACGCCGGAATCTTGTTTCGTCGGAAATATTATTATAAGTACAATAACACATGTAGTTATATTTATTATTGTATGAATTATTATTTTGTTGCCACTTTCGGACATAACTTAAATTACCTACTTAGAAATGGGTTTGATTCATATTTTCAAAGAAATGACGATTTTCCTTTAAACATTTTCTATCTGTTACGTTATCTGCGTAACAGACGTTATTAAATTAAGAAATATTTTTATTAATGTATGGAAATGTCTGCCTGTTATTTAATAGATAGGTAAAGCCGCGATATTTCTATAGATTTCCTTCAACAAAAAATCCGACGAAACAAGAATCCGGCGAAACAAGAATTCGGCGAATCAGGAATCCGGCGAGTCAGGAACTAATCGTATGTATGACGTTTATGTTCTTCTATCTTCCGATACAACTTTAAAATAGCAAAGAAAGCTTCGTGTCGTATCCACGCAATTATTCAAAGATCGTATTGTAGTTGGCTTTTCCCCTAAGACCCGTTTGGCCATGGAGCGGCTAATTCGTAATGCAAACTTTCACGGTTGCATGCATGCCCAATGGATAGGTGCAGACGCTCTTTGACTTCACTACAATGTAAAGTAACACTATGATAATTGTAGTGTACCTTCATTACAATGTAACAGTACGAGTAGATTTGTCAATTGTAGCTTTGGAAAAAAATTATTTGGTGCAGTAAAGCATCACTAATAAAGCATTTAATGCCGCCGGAATGTCTAGATAAAAGACTGTGAAATAACATGTATTTTTTCCAAATTTTGAGTACTTGTGATTTGCAAGTAATCCATAATTTAAAATACCCTATTTTCGGTAAATTCGGGAATCCCAGCCTTAAAACCTCCATGAAAAAGGGCGGAGAACAACCAGTGACAAAGACACTCACTCATCATTTTAACCGACTTTAATAAAGAGGAGGTCCTTAGTTTGTTTGTATGAATTTTTTATGTATGTTCGCGTATTTTTATGACATATTTTTAGTTATATATGTCAGTGCAAGAATTTAAAAAAACTTTTTCCACACATCAATTTAAAATTTATTTTTTAACAAAAATACAATAATCCGTCATAGTAAGCATTGTAGTACATTATCGTAGTATCAAATGACATCTGTGTTGTCCTTATTAGTTCTTAGACCATCTTTCATCATTTTCCGATTAAAATCATAAAACTTTTATCATTTACCGTTTTGAAAGATTATTGTTGTACATTACAACAGTTATGAAATGACATATTTCGGTTGCGGTCGTTATTGGTTCCTAGACCAGCTTTCATACATATTTGTCGATTGTCCTTTGGTCGATACGAAGCAAACGTGACCTTTCCCAATTTAGCGACTCGCTGAAATAATTGTTAGTGACAGCGTCTGCCACTATTGTTTAGTCTAATGTAAAGAGAGACTGACTGACGCATCAACTCAGAACTGAAAATACTATAGCTACAAATAATTATATCCTGAATTAAAAAGTTTTGCCTATTATAACCGTATGTCGCGTAGCGGTAAAAAAATACTACCACCCCCTCTCTTCCGAGGCGAATTACGGACTACAGACTGCACATAGCTCCAACAGCATAGAGCGGCGATGAGCTCACCACCTGTCACGGTGAGCACATGTGCCGTCGGTATTTGGTTGGTTGAATGCTCTAAGGTATTTGGTTAAAAGTGGACTACGGTAGAGGACTGCTTTTGCTGTCCTCATTCCCTAGTCTCTGACTAATCCTTCGGGGATAATTGTCGTGATTATATTATGTACTTAAAAGTAAAAAGAAATCAAGCTAATAAGACAAGTCAAATAATTGTTTATCACAGGTTCAAAGTGTAGATACGCACGCTCCCTTTCACTTGTGTTGTGCCTCGCCCGCCGCGGCCGCCGCCGATTCAATGCCGCCATATTTCAATTTCGTTTTTGTTTTACTGTAATTTTCTCACGCTCGGTTTCTCATCTTTCGCTGAGTATGTTTCTTTTCTTCCATGTTACATAGGTACACATTACTTTGGTCATTTAGCTAAAAGAGTGAAAATCATAGAAAAAAGTATTACGTACTCGTACATATATTTTTTTTAATTTATTGAACAAAAATATAAGCTAAAAAAAACATTATAAACACACAAAAAATCACGGAGATTTGTCTCGTGTGCTAGTGGAGATATAATATTTCACTGCATACTTTAACAATAGGTTCTCTAAATAAATATATAAAAATAAAAATGTATCGGCTACCATACATCAACAGTATTCATCAATGCTATGATGATCTACCCAATAAGATATATATGTAGGTAAATAACGTCTTTCAAGTCGTTCATCCCTCGCTCGTTCATATGTATACTTACCTAGATATTATTATTAGGTAAGTAAGTAAGCCTGTGTTACGTAAGGTGTGAATGGGTATATGGGTGTGATTCATACTTTTTCACTGTCACCTGTCAACCGGCTTTTGTTTTACACGGTTTATTTTCTTGCCGTCTGTCGTTGACTCTTCAGCTAGTTTTCCTTACCCGTTTTCGTAATATTATCCATCATACACGTATTACTTTGCTATAAGTAGGTACTCTTTCCTTAATACAGTCTAACTTATATATTCCTTCGTCTCCGTTACATCCTGGATCCCGTGAGTACCAGTATTTTACGCCTGAACAAAAAACCGAGCTGGAATCCAACAAGAATTTCACGTTTGTTTTCGAGTTGACGGCTACAACTTAGTGTGGCTCTACCAGTGAGTTACTCCAAATCTGTGTGTCTTTACCTTTGGTCACACAGTATACCTACTCATACTCCCGTCTTTAGGTATATTCATCTGCACGAGTTTGGCAACGGAATTCCCGTTTGCTAGTGTGTATTTGGTTTTACGAACCGTCTTCATTATGATACAGATATTTATTAAAACGAAAAAGAATAATATTAACCTAGTTATTTAAGGGGGGTTTTTATTTCTGCACGAAATTGTGAAAATTTACGTATTTTTCATTTAAGTCACTTCTACTATGCGCTGAATTAGTTAAATACATTAAAAATGATTTATGTAAGTTAGCCTGATCATTGCACTGCACAAGGCCTTGATGAAATTTGAAACAAATTCTTTAAGTAATAACAAACACAACATAAATCTAATGTCTCCTAAAACATATTTTTTCGACAACTTTCTTAATTTTACGCATGAAACAATAATTCTTACATAAAAATATTTGTATTGATAATCCGCAGGGCACCCCCTTCTTTAAAAAGTAAATTTGAATTTTTAACACAACCGCGTGATGGTTTTGAATTACTAGGTCTGAAACAAGCAGAGCAAAGCAGAATTGTGTCAAATTCAATCTGATTGATTATGCTTTGAGAGACTAATGTGAGTTTTTGCGATCGCGCGGTAATTTAGGTAAGTATGAAAAAGTTCCACAAGCCGTACTTATTTAATTTTTTAACTACTTTGAACTAATCTAACTTAATGTCACACCATAACTTATGTTACCTACCTATGTTACTTCGCTCTTTACTTGATGCAATAAATGATGACGTTTATTATAATTATATTATAAAGCTATGCTTTTATTTAACGTCACAAACATCCAATCTTAACGTTATTGAAATTGCTATTACTGATCGGTACCCAACCCAGTACCCACCAGCAATCGCCATCTCTATCGATATGATGATGATGATCGCCACGCTTTCCAAATGCGGCTTTCATAAACACTTTGGCCGACTTGTGATTGAACCTCATTGGTCTTTGGGACCCTTTGCTACTCGGACTTCAGATTATCCGTACTTTATTCAACAGGGTTACAAAACCTATACACAAGTCGTTGTCTCTTATAATCCTTTCGAAGTTAGTTAGTTCCTTTGCGGTGTAATATAAAAAAAATATTAAATACATTACCCCCCTCCCCGCACAAGAGACGCGGGAAGGGCGGCACGATTTGGTAGTTTTTGCAATGCTTCCAGTTAAATGTTCTTTTCTTGTTATAGTTTCCCTGTGGACCTACCTATCTACCTAGGTACTTACTTATTTATTTATAACATCAACCTATTGCTGGCCATCAAATATTATGCTGAAGTCGTTTGTTTATCTGATGAAAGTACAAAAATAAAACTCCGCCTCATAAATCTTGTACGTGAATCGTGCATTCATAGTGCCGTGCTAAAACTTTCTACCGTCTTTAGTAGGTGGGCGATGCAAATAACGAGCGGATGCAACCTAGGTCATTGTGCGTCGTAAACGGGGAACAAATTAATATCCAAAAGTTGCACGGGCGCGCCACGCGCTATCTAAAGAATAACGTCATATCTGCCAAACAACCGTCTCGCAGATATGACGTTATTCTTCGGAACCGTCGAGGTGCAAATTGTAACGAATTAGCGGGGCGCACGCAGTGAGCGGCGACGGCGAGCGATTACCAAAAGTTCGTCAGCTTCATAAACTCGCAAGTTTCGTTATTACCGTACGCGGGCGGGAGTGCGGTGCTCGCCGTTTAATTATCAACATTGTTAACTTATCCGCGGCACCGCCCGCCGCCGCCGCTGGCGCGCAGGTGCGCGCGTCCTGCGGTTTTTCATTTTATTGCTGTTCTTTATAACGCCCTGAATTATATGTTACCTGCGTCAGTTCTCCACTCGGAGGTGCGAACTTCCGATAAGGTTTTCTCTTAATGCGACTTCGAGTTGAGATAAGAGCACGCGCGCTAATTAAATTTCAAAGTCGACAATCTCTCCTCATTTCACTAATTTTATATTGTGCTGAAACCTACTAAACTATATATTATTCGAGTAGTTTCAGTCCCTGCTCAAGTTAAAAACCCACACAGGGAACAATAAAGAAGGCCACAATAAAAACCGCTGAAGCGCATTCTTCATCCGGTGCGAATAAGACTAGTGTCCCAGGGAGTGCCGCCCGCCCTTAGGAACACGTATTTACGTAGCAGTCAGTACATGTAGTCCACTCCCCATTTTCCAGGTCGCTCTCTTCTCGTTGTACATAGACCACAAGCAGATGCCACTGCTCAGGTAGTCGACTCTAGAGTCAAATACCAACCCACATACTTCTCGAAACCTAGTCAGTTTCTGGCTAGGTTTCGAGATGTGGAAAACGGAACAAACCGTTACTGATATATCCGTGTACAGACTGCACTCGCATACGGCGTGCTTCCCGAATCTGACTACGAACAGTCCGATCTCATATTTCTTAACGCCAACCGAAATAGAAGATCGCACTGCGCGTCTTAAAATATTTATAATGTGATAAAGAAAATTGAGCGGTCCCGGAGACAGGCGCGGGCGTCGGGGGTAATGAAGGAACCGTGTATGCGATTAGGGTGTTTAAAATATTCACAATGTCTTTCGCAGTCTTTTCTCATTATAGGGTACGCTGCTGTTTGATTGTCGTGCCGTTTTATGCGCCGAACGCGTCTCACTCGGACCGTAAAAGTTTATATATTTCTAAGACGGATTGTACAATCGTAAAACATCGAGATTGGAATCAGTGAAACACCATTGTGTCAGAAAAACTAAATAATTAAGTTATTCATTTGCGAATAGTCGACAATATTACAAAATCATCGTGATCCTGCTTCCAAACTCTGACCTTCTCGTTTAAAAGCACAAGACACGCAACAAATATTATTGAAATAAAAATTCATTGCCAAATAATAAGCAAGCATAAATAAGTTTATTTACAGTGAACGTACGTTTTAAACGTAAAAAAACATTACAATAGTTGACACGCTAACATCAGGTGCTTAGAGCTTGCTTATACCCTAACGAGATCAAGGGGAAAAACTACCTAAATCTAGTTTCTTCAGAGGGCTCCCATAAAAATATGCCCTAAATATTTATATACTTTTTGGGGTTCCGAATTAGAGTGAGCCGGATCAATCGCGTGTTTTATATGCGCTAAATATTTTAGCAGTCGCAGATAAAGCCGGCGCTTTATTCAACGCTTCCTATATATGCCAAATGTTACCAGTTTTAAATAATTCTGAAACAATATAGCTAGTGCAGACAATGGAGAAATTATATGGCTATTTGTTTTAAAGCGATCAGGAAAGGGAAGTTGCAGTCTAAGGAAAGCAACGGTTCTCAAAGAGTATAGCAAATTATTATCTCTATTAATAAAAATCAATTGCCGAAATGTTTGTACTTGTCGACTTTTCAAAACGGCTTATTTCAGTATGATCATTTTTTTTAGAAACAACAAAAATAGGAATACTTGTCACAAATTACATTTTTAATGATGTAACTTTTATATACATAATTGTATTAAGGTTAATAAATAGTTCAGTTTTTTTTTATTATTTTTTAAGTCTTCATTATTACGAGTTATCATCATATGATTTAAAGAAATAAGCCATTGTTTTCGTGTTTGCATTGGCCGTGTTTCAAGCAAACTTAACAAAATAAGAGCTCACTTCTCAAGTGAGCTGTTATTTACCGAGACATATTTTTAGCGCCGACCTAACATCTAGTTGGTATTGTTGATCGAAGGCTATAGTGATAAGAACATCAGCGCGCTTGAATTGTGCGACGATTTATAGGTATAGATTATAGGCCCTCTGTCTCGGAATAAGATCACATGGATATAGAGGCTTTGGTATTTAATACTGTTGACGTTCCCCATGCGTTACCTTTTAAAAAAGTACTCGAATATGCAAAAAGACAAACTATGCGAAGGCTTATAGTGTTGTTGTGTACTTTTGTAATTTTTAAAATGGTTTCTGCACTTCAATTTTCGCCAATGGGATTTGTCCATTATGAAATGGCGCAATCCAATTTTGGCGGATTATCACTCACTCGCTGTTTTGCTTTTGTCGTACACAGCTTTGTTTTATACCAACCTTATGCGTAGTACTATAATTTATTCTGTGCCTTAAGAGGCCTATTACATCTCGACTAGGGCATGTAATATCGGAAAGTTTTCAGTATCGATACTGATTTCCGTGGATCTTAATATCGGAATTCCTGTACTAGTCTCGGAACTACACATAGTTTAATCAAATTGTTTTATTATTAAAAAATCGACTTTAAAAAAAGTCCCTCGCTCCTCACAATCACATAAATCTCAAAACAATTGAATAATATTTAATAAAAATGTACCTCTATGTATGCAATTGAATAGCTATAGCACTGTCATTATGTTCAAAAATAACTCGAAAAAATATCTATTCTGTTTAAAATTATGTAAGTACTTACCTACTTTAATAATTTTTATTTTTCGCTAGACTTTGAGCGCCGTGGGGATCACCGGTGACCGACAAACAATTCAATTATGTCTGGATTTGCGGCAGACAACCTGTTAAATAATATAATTTAACGATACGAACAATATTTAACAATACGAAATAAAGTCTTATTTCTAAATCAGTCTACTTGACATTTTGGCATTTAATGTGGCTAAGGATTAGCCATATGAATTTCTAAGGTCATTTAATTTTATTACAGCCACTTTGTTATCTCGAGGAAACCGAATCGCGGCTTCTTTAGTATTATTGTGATGTAAGCTGCACCAAGTAGGTCGGGTTACCTCAGAAGGAGCTCTCTGGTCGACTTTTTTTCCTACGGCTGCGGCTCGGACGGTGCGTCTTTATCAGGTTACCCGACTGGTAATGGAGTTATCATCTGCTTTATTTGTTTGCAATCTTCGCGAGCGACGGCCAGCCATCTTGGTACAGTTAGCATAGCTTTACTGTCAGTGTATAAGCTCGCATGCAAAGTATGATGCTACTGAAATTAAATATTAAATAGTTAAAGACATGATGTTGGCAATAACCCCATGTAATGGTGAGGTGAGGATTGCTGTCATTAATTCCGAAGATGACTTCATCCCATATTGAATGATGAAGAGATTTTTAATTTTAGATATATTCTACTTAGAAATCTTTTACTGGATGGGTGACCAAACTAAACTGTCATGGGTTATCGATCGCAGCAATTAGCCATTCTTGATATATAAAGACAAAAACCCAACAGGAAAATTTTGATCAACTACTACGTTGCACCAGATTAATAAATGAACATACATAACTAATGTCACGATTATTATCCCCGAAGGGTTAGTCAGAGACTAGGCAATGAGGACCGCAAAAGCAGTCCTCTACCATAGTCCACTTTTCATCAAATAGCGACTGCACATGTGCTCAGCGTGACAGGTGGTGAGCCCCCGCTCTATGCTGTTTGATGAATGTGGAGTCTTTAGTACGTTAGTCGCCTTTTACGATACACAAGGGGGTGGTAGCATTCTTTCAACACAACACTAGACAGTCAATAAATGAACTAATGCGCAAACACCAAACAACAGTTCCGTTCGAATCGACACGACAACTTCGCGACACATTTGGGTAGGTAAGTACGCACATTCGGGTTGCCGTGTAATGTGCGTCGTTATGACTGATGGCTGGAGTGGCCCTCGGAAGCGGCTAACCGACAACTGCACAGCCCCAAGATCCCGCGACGGCACAACTTGAATTGGAATATAAATTGATTGCTCCAAGACTGTGAGGTGGCAGAATTCAGACAGAAATTACATTATACGAATTACTAAATAAAACCGTACACAGCTTATGAATTAATACACCATTCTTTATGCTCGCAACACAACACTAGATCGTTCTGAGGGTCTGACTAAAGTGGAATCATGAATGTGTGGGATATGACTTAATTTTATACTGTTAGATGAAGATAACTATCGATTAACACATCCTTAATGTCACCGCACCGAACTAGGTGCCGGGTTTGAGAGTTGAGCTACCGCGGTTTTAGTAATGGTTGTAAAATAATTGAATGTAAGTAATTCTTTATATGTGATGATTATCATGAAGAATTGAGTTTATTCTTATTAATACTTACCTATTACCTATACGTAATTTCTTCATAATCATCGTTGCTGGATAAAGGCTGTGGTAAAGGTTTCCTTTATTTAGTCTATATGCGAGCCCCCTCTTTTGTTTTGTTGATTTTTGATCGACCAGATTTAGGTAACATTCGTCAAGTATCCGTAAACTTGTCTACTCATTTACTATTGACATACGCTAACGAATAGATACGGAGCGTTGCCACTTGTCTAAGGTAGCATTGTAGTAAAATCGTTAGTGTCCCCCGACTGTGTGTGCAATATTCAGAATTTCAAAGTCGCGTGCGCGCTCCCTCCCCAGGGGTTGCACACAAGTTATCAACAGGGTTGGCAACGCGAGCGAGCGTAGGCCAAAACACGTTTTTTACGTATTCAAACGCCGACCACATTACGTGTCGTACAATACAACAACGCTAAAAAGATTTTGCATTTATGCGTGCGTGGTGGTCGAGGATTTATTGCTGGAGGCTTTCGCAGACGGGAGACTATAAGCGGGAGGGAAATGCTTCGATCACATATAAAAGCTAGACACACTATCCTATGCTCAGTCGTAATGGAATATGGCAGCTTTGACATGCACATTTGACGTAGTAGGTATGTGTTTTTTGAAGAATAGCGATTTTGAAGGAGCATTTCGTCATGTTGACACTTAGCTAGCACACTCTACTATACGAAATGAGTACTTTAAGAGGCCTATTACATCTCGACTGTAATTTTTGCGTAAAATGGCCAATATTAGCGTTCTTTATCTCAGAAATAAAAATACATTAACAGTTTTGACTCAATGAATAGTGTAGATTACATCTCGACTGTGATTTTTGCGTAAAATGGCCAATATTAGCGTTCTTGATCTCAGAAATAAAAATACATTAACAGTTTTGACTTATTGAATAGTGTAGAATAATATAGGCATAGTTCGTAGCGGCCTCGCTTTTTGTAAATTTTGCCTAACTTTTTAATTAAACCCAAAGTTGCAGAGAAAGATTTTCGAGCGAAAGCACTTTTTTGAGCTCCTAGATTGAACTACTGTTCTAAACAAATGAAATAAAAAAAATAGAATGTTATCTCTTTATAGTCGTTTAATGCGTAGCGGCCTCGGAATTTTCAGATATCATTGATTTTATATAGAAAAAAATCTTATTCTAAACCAAAAAACTTCGAAAATCTCTTTAAGTTAACTGTGAATTTCTTCTATCTACGATAATATTATAGAGCAAAATTTATACCTGAATAATTGTTACTTCATGAGGAATAAAGATTTAATTATGAATTTTAATATCCTATTTCGATAAAAACGATAAACACAACTGCAAAATTACTACAAAATGCGATGCGCCCTCCGTCCGAACTACTCCGAACTCAGCTTATTCTCGCAGAGTGGAGATTTGTAATATTAAGCATGAATTTATAACCTATCCTATTTTGATAAAAACGATAAATACAACAGACTTTGATCGAATGGAAAACGTTAGGGCTTGTAAAGCGATCATTGACAATTATTGACATGTTACATGTTATCGAGGAGCTCGATGGCGCAGCAGTTAGCGCGTTCGGCTTGCGATCTTGCCCGCTAAGCAACTTTCGCAATGCCAAGTCGCCTGATGGGTGACCAATTAAAAACATCTCGAGCTTCTCCGTGCTTCGGAAGGTACGTTAAGCCGTTGGTCCCGATTGTTGTCGTAAGATGGCAGTCGTTGAAATCCACCAACCCGCATTGGGCCAGCGTGGTGGGTTATGGCCCAATATCCCCACGTGCTATTTTTCACGTGGGAGGCCTGTGCCCAGCAGTGGGACGTTTATAGGCATGATGATGATGATGAAGGTGTTATTGAGCAGAAAATTGTCAATCTATTACAAAATGCGCAATTCTCACAGAACAGCCTAATTATGGAGTAACAATAAGTTTTATTTTAGTTGGCTAACTGACAGATACATTTTCAGACGGTCATTATTAATGCAGTTCTCTGAGTGCCAGTTTGATTTGCCGTTCGATCACGTTAACACGTTACGTAATACGTTAAATATCAAAAAGGTCCCTTTAGATTTAGAGGGGAATAGGCAATATTCCAGAAATTAATTAAAATAAACAATTATTACGAGTACTCGTATAATATATGAAAAACTGTTAAGTAAGTGAATGTATTTCTACTTCTGGATTAAATCTTTAGTAGCTTTATTTATGGTTGCAGAAGCAGAAGTGCGATCGTTACGAACAGTAACTAAACTGGCAAGATACTTCTGAGGCTGACTGCACCTACTAGAATAATATACCTAAGTAATAGAGCTCAATTCTATGAAGAATGCTTATAAACCAACATGGAATGTATTCCAATGCGAGGATCACGAGATATTTTTATTTCATCGCTAATCCGGTGACACATCAGCATTGCGAAAGATTGCAACTCGATATTGTAGCTGTGACAAATTAAATATCGCCTTATTAAAAATAATATTTAATCAACACTCCTACTCTGCGATAAACCCCTTTTAACTATTTAATAATTAATCCAAACAAGATTATTGGAAAGTGTTATAAACCACATTATTATTTTAAAGGCGAATCACGTTGTTTCCATTTTCATTATAAAACCATTTTCCTATCATCCATTTTACTTAAAAACCATTTAAATTTAAATTCGTTAATCAACATGTGTGTCGAAAAGTAAAGCAGAGTTAAAAGTTCGTTTGTTGAAAATTGGAGAAAACTGACGAAAGCACGGATTATATCATAGGTTACCAAATAGTCAATGTTTTTTATTAAAATGAAAATACGGAAACATCATTGTAAAGTAAAATGCTATTACTGTGCTTTTATATTTGTTTTGTTGAATGATGACTTTAAAACGTTTAATCTACTGTGTAAATTATTGCTGTGACTGTTGGAAAAACGGCAGAGCCACCAATATTTTGCTAAATGTGGTGATAAACATAAAATAATGGCCCGTGCAGTATCACTATTTGCTGATTTTGACACGATTTTACTTTTATAGCGAAAACTGATTCGTTTTATTTTGTAGCAGCTACTATTATTAACATACATTTCAAGTAAAGTGTACCTACAGCCTGTACTGTCCCACAGCTGGGCAAAGAGTGGAAAAGACTTTGAAATCAAGTCTTCGTAACAATTGTTAAACACTGCCATAATATCACCACGTTTGCCTAATGCGAGTTGGTGATCAACTGATCACCAACTATGAATAAAATGAATATGAATGAATGAAATAGCTATGAATAAAAAATCCGAAACATACTTTGCCTGACCTGGGAACAGAACTCGGGACTTCCGGAGGGTCCGGCTGTCACCACCTACAATGCAAAAAACTTACATAGCAAATAATGCACATCTCATATTCCCTACTTCGTATTATGACTAAATCGCGTAATGACATAGTAGCGAAATGCCTACCTTTTTCAAAGTTACAGTCGAGAAAAAACCACTTTGACACATAATCATTTTTATTCATACTTAAAATCTACATCATTATTTTCATTTTACCTATAAAAAGAACGTTAAAAGACTGTTAGTGAGTATTTCACGATTCGTGAATACTTTTCTT
The DNA here is from genome assembly GCA_963921215.1 of Scoparia ambigualis. Classification (NCBI taxonomy): domain Eukaryota; kingdom Metazoa; phylum Arthropoda; class Insecta; order Lepidoptera; family Crambidae; genus Scoparia; species Scoparia ambigualis. The sequence continues at coordinate 5,339,779 of OY992501.1, forward strand.
CCGTATTCTTATCATATTCTGTAAAATCTTTAGATTAAATCAAAATAGCGGAAGATACGGCACGTCCATAGAATCGTCCACTGAAAAAGGGGACGATGCAGCTACACTGGTGTGCGTCAGAGTCGAGTCCTGCCAGACCTGCGACTGAGGGAAATTAGGCGACCGACGGGGACCTGATTTAAGCGGTCCATGCGCTAGAGGCGAGTCACCTATCTTCCGCTAAGGCAAAAACTGTAAAACTGTAATATTCTATAGCTTGAGTGAAGTGGCCAGCGTGTAAATAGTTCCGTATGTAACTGTACCTATTTTCAAAAAGTAGGCATTTCGCTACTATGTCATTACGCGATTTAGTCATAATACGAAGTAGGGAATATGAGATGTGGATTATTTGCTACGTAGGTTTATTGCATTGTAGGTATTGACAGCCAGACCCCTTCCGGATAGCGGGCCGCGCGCAACCATAATGATAAGGTCAATGGTAGCAATGACTGGATTTTAATAATGTAGGTCTTTGTCCAGCTGTATATAAGGCGACTGCTAGAAACCGCAAGAAACTTCAAGGGCTGGTCAGGTCAAGTGTTTTATGACAATAATGACAAAAAAGAAATTCGTGCTTTTTTCGTTTTTAATTAAATAATTCATTTAGTCGCCTAACTCTTTTAATTAGATAATCTTTGACTATCTAATTTATTTTAAAGCAATAATATAAGAAAAATAAAATTAAAAATAAGGATTAAGAAAAAAGTCCGAATTTCTTTTTTGTCATTTTTGTCATGTTTAAAACACTTGAAATGACCAGCCTTGAAGATTCTTGCGGTTTCTAGCAGTCGCCTTAATAGGGCAGATAGGCTAAGTACTTTACTTTAGACCTTACTTTTACATATCAAAGTTAAGAGATCGATCCATTAACGTAAATAATTAAGTTACAGATGCTATGTTTCTGAAATGAAACACATTCAAGTATTTATATTATACTTGCGTTTTTTTAACATTATCTTCTACATCTTCTCTCCTGGCAAGTTATGACAGAGACTGAGTTGTTACAACCTCCAACAGTTCCAGTTGAAGAAAAAAAGAAAAGGGGAAAAATCGTTTTTTTTTCATACAAATAAGTAGGAAGCTAATCCGTATCGTTATAAAAGGATTTTTCAAATAAACGCTAAGTGGTGCTTTCCTAAAGACGCACAAATATAGTGTTGCTTTCAAACTGATTTATATCAGGTGCATTGTGTTCATGGTACCTATGCCATGAACACAATGCACTACAAGCTTATGAGCTAAGCCTGTTTGATTGTTATCGAGCAAATGGACTAGCTTAGAGTTAGTAGCAGATTGCTGCATGTAAAATAGAGTTCAGTACATTATATAATTTAAAATGTTTACTAGAAAAAATACAACCAATCTCAGGAAAGCTCGAATGAATTTTATTATTATTTTATCTAAACTTAGCATTGTGAATACAATAATTTCAATAATAAAGGTATTATGTGTGTATATAATTTACTTTGTGAATGGACTAAGTGCCGACGAAGGCTGGTAAAGGAGAATGAAAAAAAAATTGTTTATTTTAAAATATGAAGTCCATTACATTATGTTTGGCTATAATTAACATCTGTAAATATCATGTACATTATGTAGTTTAATGAAATATATACTTATTAAGTATTGAGTTAGTAAATAAAAACAAAATGTAAGTAGTGTACAATCAAAAAGATTAAAACTGGCATAAAACTAGATGATTTTTTTATAATCCTTACCTCTTCTTATGTCAAGGTTTTTATGACTGCTTCACTAGCTGTCTATCAGGTGAAGAAGATTAATTTGCCTACTTTGTTATTTAAAAAAAAAACTGAATACCGAATCTATAACCAGTCACACACCTCTATATTGTATGATAATTCGTAATGTGAAAGTACACATCTTTTTAGCTTACGCGAAACGGAAGTAAGACTAAGTGTAAGTAACCCGTGAGTGGCCGGCTGTGGCGATTGTCTCTGGCGTTAACAATGCTACTAAGTGTAAGTAACCCGTGAGTGGCCGGCTGTGGTGATTGTCTCTGGCGTTAACAATGCTACTATGAAAAACGGAAAGCGATGCCGCACTCGCCGAATAGTAATACCTTAATTAAAGCGCTTGAGAGAGTGCGCGAGATTTCGACAAGCCTCATAAATAAAGGGAAATTTGACACTACAGTATAGCATGGGTACTTCATGGAGCTCGCTGGCATGCAGAGGGTTCGCTGTGCAGCGGCTAAGTTTGGCGATCTTTGCGGTTAGCACCTCTCGCAATGCCGGATCACTGCATGGGTGACCAAGTTAAAAGCACATCAAGCTCCTCCACCTGTGAATCAGTGTTTTCGGTCTAAGGCCCAGAAGTTCCTTGTTCGATTCCCAGTGTTGACTATGTCAACATGCACACACGCCTAGCACGTCCAAAAATTCCAAAACTGTTGATTTTCTGCAACATATACATAAATTATACTTATAACATAAATTTAACTTATGGGCATAAATAATCAATACAGCGAACGTTTAAAAGCGGTATCTATACATCATACTGAATACATGTTTTCTAACAAACTAAATCAATTAAAATAATGCACATTATGAATTTATGAAACATGCTGTATCTTTACTAAGACGCACGCAAGCGTCAATAAAAAGATAGCTCAGTGTGCTCCGAGTTTAGTGTGCTATGTTCGGCTATTTTTGTGTAAGTGTAGTACAGTTGTACGGGTTTGGAAAGGGTGTATTTTTTGGTGAATTATGATAATGTTTTGTTGATTATCTCGGTAACGAGCCTGTAGTTTTGGACCAAATTTAGTGAGCATGCTTAGTGTGATCATGCTCACACTGAACATGCTCATGCATGCACACATCACGCCACAGAGACCATTCTTTCAATTTGCTACCCTTTGCTTCACTTACTCTCTACGTTCTTCATACATTTCGTAGGTTTACGTTAAGGTAAAAGGATAACACAAAAGCTCAAAAGGCTAACCGAGCATTACCGTGTAAGTACACTCGGCGTCAAAAAAATCGCACCTCTTAGAAAATCACTTTCAAATGTCATTTACTCTTGATATGCACATGCAGTCGCATTAATTATGATTTTATTTACAAGGTTACTTAATTAACTTAATAAAAAACATTACTTTTCATTATCAAATAAAACCTAATGTAACAAATAAAGTGTCACAAAAATTCGATGCAAATTTTGCTACCCGTGAGAGTTGCTAGTTGCGCTTCCTTTGTGGGTATAAAACGGTCAACACGGGTTCAATGTGGGTCATTCGCTATTCAACCGTTGAAGAGGACACACGCACAGATTTTGATGGATACCACAGCTGATAAAGCCGCTCAAGTGGTTGCACTACTGCAATCAGGGGTGCGGCAGTGTGATGTCGCCCGGCAACTGAACCTGAGCCGTTATTCCGTTCGAAGAGTGTACCAGCGCTTCATAGAGACCGGTGGCTATATCCGCAGACACGGTTCGGGTAGACGTCGCTGCACTTCAGAAAGAGACGACCGGTTCGTTGTGTCGAACTCTTTGAGAAATCGTTTCTCCAACGCTGTTGAGTTGCAACAGCAGCTCCAGGCAGTTCGCAGACGCACCGTAAGCGTATCTACGGTTAGAAGAAGATTGAAGGAGAAGAAGATAGCGGCCCACAGAGCTGCTACGGGTCCAAAATTGACTGCAGCGCATCGGCGAGCCCGCTTGCAGTTTGCTCGTGACCACGTCGATTGGACCCTTGAGCAGTGGAGAGCTGTTCTCTTCTCAGACGAGACGCGAGTGTGTCTTTTCTGCAACGACCGACGGAGAAGAGTATACCGGAGGCAGGGTGAACGTTTCGCCCAAGCCTGCATCCAGGAGACGGTGGAATATGGTGGCGGATCCTGCATGTTCTGGGGCGGTATGTCTGCTGCCGGCAAAACCGACCTTGTCTGCGTCTCCCGGACTGGAGGTGCTCGCGGACAAGGGTCGCTGACTGCTCGCCGCTATGTCACTGAGGTCCTGGAAGTGCATGTGGTCCCCTTTGCCGAATCTTTTGGCGAGGGGTTCACATTAATGCACGAAAACGCTCGCGCTCACACTGCAGGCATCGTGAGCGACTTCTTGCAGAGGTCCCAAATCTCTGTGATGCAGTGGCCAGCGCGAAGTCCGGATCTGAATCCTATAGAGCACCTCTGGGACCATCTTAAACGTAAGGTTCGATCTCGGGATCCAGCTCCTTCGACTCTACAGGAGCTCCAAGACGCGGTGATTGAAGAATGGGGGCTTATCCCTCAAGAAGAGCTCCTGAAGTTGGTGAGGTCCATGAGGGACCGTATGGAAGCCGTGATCAGGGCAAGGGGGGGTAACACTAGATTTTAAGTTAATTTTAAGACACTTTTTGTACATTTTTCTTTGTAAATTATCTGTTGTTAATTAGGACTTAATTAAGGATTTTTATTATTTTATTAATTTTAATGTTGTTTGTATAATTATAATTAAACAGAAAGTTAAATTTAATTGTTTTTTGATACTCCTTTTTGTTACCTTTCTAATGATACCCAACACTATCCTCTACATAAGGTTTAAGAATTTTTAAAGATGATTTTTAAAAGGTGCGATTTTTTTGACGCCGAGTGTAGTTGTCTGCGCACGTATTGTTACCAAAAAGTCCCGGCACGCGCCGCGGGTCTTATCCCGATTTCCCTACCGCGGCTCCGGGCGCCGGACGCGGCCACCGCCGCCGCCACCGGACAGCTTCCGGACAAATCCGGCGTGAATGGCGCCCGATCCAATCACCACGATCGGTTTCATTAACAATTTTGATTACTTTGTATTTGTGTTGGGTGTCGGTCTAATGAGAAAGTGACGTCTCAAAGAAAATTAACTTGAATGCGATCGCGTTTGAGCACTTAATTGGGTACACTAAGCCTGCACTCGGCCTGCACGCGGCCGCTAATTAAGTTTACATCAGCCATGGAACTCATTATGATAATGTCACGGCGCGAACGGTATTAGTTGTGTTCGTTGAACTTAGTTTTACGGCACGTTGAGTGTGGTGGGGCCTCATTATTCAAAGAATACTACCAATACCAAGCCATCTCTTCCCTTGGGAGTCGTAGTAGGCGACTAACGGACTGAAAACTGCACATACATCCACCACCTCACACTTAGTCTACTACTACGATTTTTACTATTTCTTGAGAGAGATTTACGAAAAAAACCAAAAACTTGGTGTCTTCCTTAAAAAAATACAGTAAAAATCCGGGTAACACTAGTAACTAGCCATATCAGAGTAACACTAGCAACTAGCCATATCCGAGTAACACTAGCAACTAGCCATATCCAAGTAACACTAGCAACTAGCCATATCCGAGTAACACTATGCAACTAGCCGAAATCCGTCAATCCAAGACATTGTCCATTTTTAAATCCAGGCTACACAATCATCTTTTAATTTTGTCATCTACGAGTAACATGTAATAGTTTATTTAATGTATATTTAGTATATCTTAAGTGTAGGTATAATATGTATGCATATATATTAGTATACTTATGTATGACTATATTATTTATGTCTCTCTTATGTTATTTCGTGATATATATCATTAGATCTTGTGCACTTTCCCTATCTCCTTCATATTATGTTCATAAACCAAAGGTTGTCTGGAAGAGATCGCTCTTAGCGATAAGACCGCCTTTGCCCATACTAGTATTAAGATTGTGTCATGTGTAACTGTTTCTTGTGTATGTGCAATAAAGTGTTTATCTATCTATCTAGCCATATCCAAGTAACACTAGCAACTAGCCATATCCGAGTAACACTAGCAACTAAAAATATCCGAGTAACACTAGCAACTAGCCATATCCAAGTAACACAGGCACTAGCCATATCCGAGTAACACTAGCAACTAGCCATATCCGAGTAAAACTAGCATCTAACCAAATTTGCCCGAATTGTGAATAATTTGCTTACAATCATTTCTTCATTGATTGGCTCTAGTATAAAAATTGTTGTTGTCTAGTATGTGTTGTCTTGTCTAGCATAAATGTATTGTTCTCCACACACGAATATGCCCTACCAGCTATCAAACCACAGCCACGCAAGCAATATCATCAACCAAACTGCTAATTAGGTACATTTAGTGTTGCCGTGTTTATTTTGAAGCCGGCTTAGTTAACCGCCGTCAGTCCAACTAAAGTTTAAAACAATGTCCAACAATACTGCTCAGTTAAATTATCTGGATACGCAAATAGCTTAACCACCGCCCAGCAAACGCTGCTTTAAAGTGGAAAATAGTAATACTGTGTGAGAGGATGGCCCGCAATACTAGTTTATGTGTATCGACATTTCATTGACGTGGCTATAGCAAATAACTTACATTTAATACTATCTATTAATAGTCAGGTTGAATGAAACATGCCGACAAGATAAACTATCGTGAACTTATGTAGCGGGGGCGTAAGATAAAAGCAGAAGCTGCGTAAAAGGAATGACAGAAAAATTTAAAAAAATCGTGATGCTTTATCAGCATGTCTGCCTTTAAACAGGTTTAAACGTCCCACTGCTGGGCACAGGCCTTCCAACATGGACACTAGCTCCAGCTGCGACTGGGCTATGACCTACCAAGATGGCCCAATGCAGGTTGGTGGTCTTTCACGATTGCCCGTAATGTCCCCCCTACACGTCGGCCGACGCATCCGCAGATGACGTCTGCGGATGCGTCTGCCGATGTGAAGAGGGGGCATAAGATGGCAACGAACGAGTAAACTTGAATTGCGAATCACGGAAACATTAATAATAAATCATTTCAAAAGAACAATGCATGTATTGGAGTTTGAGGAGTTGGTGTTCGGAGACATTTATGAGTAGGTAATTATTTAATTATAAATATGTTAACTGCCTTAAAAACAATAAAAAGAGTCCCGTTCACTTCCTAACTATTGTGACGGCAGTGGCGGCTCACAATGTGTGTGAATATTTATTTGCGTGAGTGTTTAATTTAACAGCTGTCGTACAATCAACCTCAGAAGTAGCTTATCACTATAGTACCATGTCACATCAACTCGCTAGCAAAGACCGCGCTCGTGCAATGCAACCATTACGTATGAATGCGGTAGTTAATATGACATGGCATTATAGTGTTAAGCCACTTCTGGCGCTGACCGTACCTTTGGGAAAAGACGCGAAACGTGCGCCATTGTTGGCCGGAGACAAAGCACGCTCCCAAGGCCTCTGTGATAAGTGCAATTTCTGCAAAATTTATAATACTTATTTATCTGATCCGTTCTCTTTTGATTTTTAACGATTAATGCGATATGTTTTTGTAGTTCCTACATACATACTGTTGTGGTCATATAATTAGGAACGGGTAATCAATTAAATCTCACCTGGTGCACCACCAGTTGGTCCCAACCCGCGACCCGACCCAGCGGTGAGGTAGACAGACGTGGGCAAAGGCGCGCGCTAACCCTGGCAGCTGAGAGGTTATAGAATCCAGTTCAAATAACTTTGCACTGATTTATTATCAATTACTTTTAACCACGTAAAAATGTACTAAAGTTCTAACTGAGAATATTTTATACAAATCAAATAAACTTTTATCATGTTTCGAGACAACAAACAAACAATACATATTTTTGCAATGTACTGGCCGCTTGATAAATAATTAAGAACACAATGTATTTCGTTTTGGTTCCTAATTCAAAATTTAGTAAAGAATTTTTTTATGCTAAAATTTGGGTGTTTTTGCCATTGATGATCCTAAGGCCCTCCAGGCTTCTTTTGAATGAGTTAGTCCACTAGTCAAAACGTCTATTTGCGCCATTTTTTCAAGTCTACAAGTTGTTAATTATTTAATATTATTTATTATACATTGGAAATCAAAAAAGTGCGATTCTGCGACAAGACAAATTATAATTGCAGTTTATGAACGTGATTTGTCGTACAAAAATATTTCGGATCATATAAAATGTTCAAAAACTAAAGTTTTACCGCGGTCAATCACTTGAAGTTACACTACCAATAACGTATCTCCAAAACCAAAATCTCAGAAAAGACATCTTAGGAGGATTCTATGATTGTTCGGGCAGCAAAGGCTGATACCGGCTCAGAAACGATAAGGGAAGTTTTTGGCAGCAAGGAGTAAGTATCCGCATGTACAATTCGTAGACGATTAAAATGTGCAAAAATTTTTGAAAGAATTACTAGTCTAAATTTTCCGGAATGTTCAAGTCGGATAGCAGATCTATTTTAACTTATAACTTAATAATTTAGTCTTTGTTTCAGTAGCTTTAACTAACTATGCAAATATCGACTCGAGCACTCATCGTCATTATTATGGTACGCCATACGACATGGTAGGACAAAACAATGCAATCCGCAAAATGATAACGCAGCCAATATCCCCAGGACGGAACAAGTATATTTTTGTTAATCCAATACGTACCAATCAGCGTTTTAATGTTAACCAACTCTCTTTGTTAACTTTACCGTTGCATTGTTAAAATTGAAGTACTAAATGACTTGATTCGGTGTTAGTGGCGCGTTCGATTTGTGCTCGTCTTTCATCGATTGTTTTATTGACGATGTTAAAGTTGAAGCGGGTTTATTCATGTGCCGGTTGAGTAAAGTAACGCAGCAGTCGACGCGCGTTTGTCGGTTTGCTGCACTCAATTCATTAGGTGCCCACCTTCCAAGCTTTTTCACCTTCTCAATTTGCTTCAAGTGGATTAAAACAGAGTTTATCACTAACACCGCAGCCTGCCGCTAACTCAGACGTGGTTTGCGATGGATCCGCTTCCACAATAGCCTTAAATTCTTCGCTATCAACTTTGGTCTCCGGCCGTCCACGGGGCTTGTTCTGCAGGTCGAAATTTCCAGAATTGGCATCGTTGGTTGGAACCAAAAAGGCACTATGTTTTCTTTTGCGACATCGCCGCCATACACATCATTAATCCTCCGAGCCGTTTCTGCAGCACTGGTGCCACGATGGAACCCGTTCTCGTAAATAACGCGATCTTTCAAATTTTCCATTTTGTAAACTGACGCAAGAAAACGCAAGAAATAACCAAAAAAGGAAAAAAACATATGAATTACGGTTTTTAAAACACAAAAGCATGAGTAAATAGCTGTATAAATTTGAAATTGGAATTCTTAACCAAAGAGGAGAGAGATCAAAGTGGCCGTATGACAAAACGCCAATTTCATATGTAAGGACCTAATATTATTGTGATGGAAGTGTAAACACGGTTTTATTATTTAAATAAGAATGTGGAATTTGAAGATTAATAATTAAAATGTACAACAATGTCTAATACAAAAACACTGTTTTACCTACACTGTGGTACAACATAGTGTAAGTAAAACAGTGTTTTTGTGGCAAATATTTACGTCTGTTTATTCTAAATTTCCAAATTCGTACCCATAAGTTGAACCCATTGTTAATGCGTAATTTATTTATCTAAACATGACCGATTAGGTACTCTTTGAAACCGCGTTGAGAATCATAACACAGTTTACAATAGCAAATCATAAAAGGATGAAAATTAAAGGTATATTGACCAATGGCAGCTGACCACCTGGGTGTAGAAGAATTTAATAAGAACAATAAGCAGCGCAACGAATGGATTGCACACCCGCCGCGCGCACACGCTGAGACGAAATGATTATTTTGCATGATGCGACAGTTCGCTAGTACACTATACTCATTAGCGATTGCTACCTTACAATTGGATACGGAAGACTTAGTATTTAAAGTGAAAGAATTTAAAGTTTTAAAATTGCCAATTTAAAAGAGGATGATAATTTTGGGCTCCAGTAACAACGTGTAAATCGTGTAATACATCGTTGAATAGGTATTTTTGAGCTGAACTAAAGTTACTATGGCGCCAAGTTCCATATATGAGTCCGTTTAAATTTATGCTATATTACGATGGCATAATATGACAGTTTAAACAAATAATAATACATTGCACTTTTGTTAAGTGCATCTTTTTAATATCTTCACGGATTCTTCAGTGATAAAATCCGATAGCAATTCTAGTTTTGACTGACGTGACAGAAGAATGCCCACTTAATTGTCTCCAAGGGTAGTCGGTGACTACAAACTCGGGCTATGCATCCGTATAATCAGGAAAACACTTCCCGAACTTGAACTCATTCCCTCCAGATATCGGGCCGTAAGCCTAACCACTTGGCCACCGAGGCCACTAGATTAGTGATGTATACAAAATCTTCTTGTTAACTCGATAATAAATATGCCAAAAGTGTGTGTGTTAGCTGAGGGTGACCCCGTGACCCAGTGATAGCTGGTAAGACCTCAAGTGCGTCACTTTCTTCGCACTCGACAATGGAATGTCACCTACTTCGAAGGCCGGTCGTGTGACACGTTGAGTCCCTATTCGGCATTCGGCGTTCGGCATCCGACATTCAGCAGCCGACAGTTAGGTATTGCCGTGGTTACTTTTGAATTAGAAAAACACTGATCACGCAGACACAGATTCAGCTGCAACTTTTTATAAAATGTATCTATTTCATGATAGAAAAGGAACAGTAAAAACTGAAGTTGTATTTATAAAACCAAGACTTTTTTCTCATCGGATTTTTGTTAAGTAAGTACTATTTTCAGTCAGTCAGCGTAATATTTTAACCTTATTTTATAAGGTCGACAGTGCTCTCCGCAGTATTTATTATTATGAACTTCTGTAAAAAGGTAACTGCTAGTAATTGGATTCCGGTGATGTATGCGCCGCACTGAGAGCTGGCCGCCACGCCTTTTCCCGCGGGCTGTGTTGTTTCAGACTTCAAATCCAGCTTTATTTCTGGATTTATTTATTCGTATGCCAAAAATATTTTGAAAGTATTGCGTCATAAAATCAGGAGTATCCACAAATTGATACGGGTACCGTATATTTCCTAAAATTTGGTTTTAACAAATTAACAACAACCACCGTGAATAACGGCTTTATTTACGTGCCTTCCAACTTCCAACGCACGGAGGAGCTTCGTGTTTTTTTTTATTTGGTCATCTTCTCCTTGCCTAAGTGTCCGAGTGGGCCAAGCGCTTGGATCAATATCCGAAGGTCTCGGATTCAAATCCCAAGTCGGAAAATGTGTGTTTTCGGATTTTTCGAAGCATAGCCCGGGATTGTGATCAAAAAATCCGCATTTGGCAATTGTGGATTAAGCCCACCCATAACTTGATTTCAATTATAGATGCCTTTGAACTGCAGTAGGTAGTAAGTATTCAGACTGTACATTGCTTTACACTTTAAGGAGACCCGGTAGTTAACACTCCAAAAATAACAACAACCTATTAAATAGATGTGATTGTTCCTTCTATTCGCTAGTGAAGAGTCACTTGCTTTATCCATGCAGTTCAGCGTACCCATCCGGCAGCATATTGCTGATTTAAACTGAAAAATGTTACTAAGCAAATTCTTCTATGATGATTGATTTGATTAGTCAAACTGAAATTACTTAGCAAATGTTTCAATTGATCTCCACTAAAATATCGTCCAATTAAAACCGCACTTGAACCGGCAACGAGCTATAGCCACTCGAAATTACAATATTTACAAACGAACGGCCCGCGAGCCTGATAATGGCCGTTATCGGCGCGGCGACGTGGTGCATTTGCACTGGCTCGGAGCGCGACGTGGCTCGATAACGCGCAAGGACCGAACATTTACTTATTTAAGTACTTATTACCTACAATTTGAGAGCCGTAAGAGGGTTTACGCATTTCGGCTTCCCATACAAACTTCCAAGTCGAAAATTTTAAAAACGAATGAGCCAATTTTAATGAAACTTTGCATGCTATAGTAAAATTCAGGGATCTAAATAGTTTGTTGAAAACATTTTTTAAAAACGTTTTATACGTCTGAGTTATTGCGATTTTAAACTTTATGGTGGACTTTAAGTCGCAATAATTTAACTTAGTTAAATAAATGTTTTTTTTTTAATTTTCAAAAACTATTTCGATCCCTGTACTTCAGCATGCAATTTAGTTTCATCAAAATTAACGTATTTGTTTTTAAAAATTTCGACTTGGAAGTTTGTATGGTAATCCGAAATGCTTAAACCTTCGTAACCCCCTCTCTTCCCTTCGATGTCGTAAAAGGCGACTAACGGACTAAAGACCGCACATACATCTAACAGCATAGAGCGGCGACGGGCTTTCCATCTTACACGCTGAGCACATGTGCAGTTGCAACTTGGTTAAACGTGGAGTATGGCAGAGGACTGCTTCTGCGGTCCTCTTAGCCGCGTCCACACCGACCGAGCACGGCCTGCGAGGCAGCCTCGCGAGCCAATGCCTCAACCGGTGTGGACGTAGCTCGGGCTGCCTCGGGCGCACGTTGCCTCGGCCGAGCGAGAGTAAACAGACGCGCTCAAAAGTGCCAGTCCAGCGTTGTCAACTCTACCAACATATAGGGAGATCTACCTATTTTACCATCAGTCTACCTGTCTACTACCTTAGGCCTTAAATCTACCTATTTTTTAACTATATGAATAACACCTATAAGCTCTTTGATAACACAACATTCGTAAAAATTTTGGCTTTAAACCTTTAGCCCGATTGCTCACAGGCAAAATAAAAAATATATAATGACAGGTGACAGCTCATGATGACACTGACAGGACAGTCAGTTGAGTTTTTACCATTTTTGACCGATTTCGACCTCGGACCAAATAAATAATTTGGTCCGAGATTTCGTCACTTTTCTTTTGCGTCTGCTTCGTTCTCGCCTTTTGATGAGTTTCGCAGGATTTTCGTTTGTTACCATAAAGTTACTATACCTAATAGTAACTTTATGTTTGTTACCAAAGTCAAAAGACTTCAAATGAGAAATATTCGGAGGATAAGCAAAAAAAATGTTTGAATGTTATTTTATCTTTTCAACATGACACCTAAAAGTACAATTTATTTATTCATTATAATAATCGATCTTTTGAATATGTTTCACTTGTTGAAGCCATTAACAAATCGATAATTCATTTATAATTGATCTAATTGTAAGGTGGATCTACCAATTTTTCATTTAACATTCTACCGTTTTCTACCGAATTGTGGCACAAAGTCTACCAATTTTTGAAAATTACAACACAGCGCACGCTGAACGCTGTGCGTTCGGTGTGGACGGTGGTTCTCGGGGACTTCAGGGCCCTGATTCTGTATCGCAGTCTATAGATTCCACACCTAAACCTTACCGCGCACAAACGTCAAACGCATACGTTTTTGGGAAGATATCTTAATTTTTTAAGGAATCAACGTGGTTTTGAAACAAGAAATCGTTACAGATTAAGGGCCCTGTTCTGATGGCTCGGCCTGCCTCGCGAGGCTCGCCTCTGTATTTCGGGGGTGCATCTCGAGTCTGCCTCGCGAGGCCATGTTCCATCTCGTGCATGTTCCGAACATTTAACGTAACATTTTTGCTAAAGATTGAAACCGCATCAAGACATTAATAAAAGAGAAAAAAACTTGATATATCGCATTTGCCATGATATTAGTCAAATGTTGGGAAAAAATAACTAGCTCAGGTGGGAAGAGATTTGTAATAATGTTAATTAGTATGTGTTTAAGTCAAAGTTTGTCAATTTACCAATTGACTTAAGTTCACACGATCGCGCCTGTTTCCCGAACGGGTAGTTAGCGACCGCTGCTGGCAGGGTGACCATTGTTGCACATTTCTGCCATTTGGGCAGATTTGGCACTTAACCCCTCAAGCCCCAAGCGGCCATATTTGGCCGCACCTAAAAATTCGCTGTTCTGTCAGACCCCAAGCGGCCATATATGGCCGCGCTCTCCACTTGACTTTATGCCGTGTTTTGATACTCTTAGAGACTACTTTAGTATGAACAAGGTCGATTATTTCGGTTCTGTGTTACATTTTATGCATCGTGAATGCAAAATTTAACATAAACTGCGTTCGATTTTTTTTATATAATTTTTTCTGTTTCCGCAAATTTAAATTCCCGCCAAATTGCACCTTCTGTCAAAATTTTTAGACACTTCGTTGCCAAGACTGAGAGGTTAAATTTTAACTGAGGCAGACTATGCTGACGATTCAAAAAAGTGGCAGAGCAGATTTCAAGGAAATGTTGCGACGAGCTTTTTTTTAGGCAATCATTTCCATAATGCTAAATTTTAATTTAAAAAAGTAGCAGAATTTGGCGGATTTCAAGGAAATGTTGCCGACGACCTTTTTTTAGATAGTAAAAAAGGTGGCGACGAGGTTTTTTTTTAGATAGTAAGTAATTTCAATTATAATTAGAAATTTGGAACGTGGTAGATTTTGGCAGATTTTTGGCCAGTGTCGGACTGATTGGCCAATTCTGAGATGGCAACACTGGCTGCTGCTTCTGCTAAGCTCCAGACACACATTCTTTGCTTCATTCACCGTCATAACGTTCTCTACCTATTTATACCAGATAACACTGAATACACTTACATTGTATTCGATGGCGAATACAATGTTATATTCGACTGTTTACAATCAGAGAGCGTTACGTAACGCTTTATCGCCGGCACCTCCGTAGATAAGATAAGATATCTTCTCATTCGGGACAAAGTCACCGAATCGATAGAGCAAAGGCCACGCCGATAGCGGTGCAAGGGTTATCTGCCCAAAATTACATTCAAAAGACCTACGACATTGATGCATTTTTTTTTATTATGTTGCTACCTACGAAATGTAAACGCGCATTCAATACTGGCTTCTGCTCGTGGCTTCTTTTTCTTATCCTACAAATTTTTATAACTTGACATTCCACGATGTGGACTTCCCTAGACTTAGTCATTATTAAAGACTACACATTTTGCGACTTAGACATTTCTCGATTTGGACCGCCCGAGACGTTCGGACATAGACATTAGTATAGACTGGACATTTTACGACTTAGTGTTTTCACGATTTGGACCGTAGGAGACTTAGACGTGGCACTACTTAGACGCTGTAAGATATGGAATTCTTACGATTTGGACGCAATTTCGACACTGGACATTTTACGACTTTGACGTAACACTCCGGAGCGTTTTTTGAAACGTGGACTATGTATGGCAGTGGACTGCTTATGAGGTCCCCATTGCCTAGTCTCTGACTAACCATTAGGGGATAAATATTCGTAAGTGTATTTTTCTATTCAAAGTCAAAGTCAAAATATATTTATTCAATAAACTCAAATAATAAGTACCTTATTTGAATCGTGCAAATCTATTTTAACCTACCACCCATTCAGGACGTTATTTTTTTAACTATGGCAAAGAACGGGCGCAAGAAACCACAGCGCACAGAAGCAACGACATTTACAATTATAATATTTAGACTACTCTGTCAAGAAAGTACCGGGAAAAGATCAATAATACACAAAATGTTAGTTATTCATCCAAATTTATAATTCAAAGTATGCTCCTTCAGAAACGATACACTTACGCCAACGAATAATCTTTTTAAACGCCTTTTCCGGAATTGAGTTCAGTTCTCGAATTCTCCTTTATGTCTTCTACCGAATGAAAACGGGTGCCACGAAGTGGTAATTTGAGTTTAAGAAAAAGAAAGAAGTCGGCTGGAGCCATATCTGGTGAATAAGGTGGTTGCTCGATGGTATTTGTTGAGTTTTTGGTCAAAAATTCGTTCACAATGATGTTTTTTGATTCGTTCACGATAATGCGCCTTGTGCAAAGGCGCATTATCGAGATGCAAAATCTTTAAAAAAAAATCTGCAAAATATTAGACCTTCCGACAAGAATTCCGAGTGCACAACACCGCGATAGTCAAAGTAAACAGTCAACTTTGACTTTTGATCGACTTTTGCGTGTTTTTTCGGTTTCGGTTCAGTCGGAAGGAAGGCGCCACTCCGAAGCTTGTTGACTAGTTTGCATGTCAAACTCGTAAACCCACGTCTCGTCACCAGTAACAATGCGTTGCATTAATGTTGGGTCGGAATTGACTCGTTCTAGCATGTCCTCAGCAACTCTTATGCGATTGAGTTTTTGGAGAAAATTCAAATCTTTTGGGACTAGCCGAGCGGCAACATGTTTCATACCCAAGTGATTATTTAAAATGGTACGGATCGACTCGTGAGATACAGAATGTTCAGCGGCTATCTCTCTCAAACTTGAAAGAGGATTTTCAGTCACCATTTCCTTCACTTTTGCGATGTTAACTTCAGTTGAAGACGTTGATGGCCTACCAGAGCGAAGCAAATCTTCCATCACATCTCGATCGCTTTTGAACGCTTTGTACCACTCATAAGCACGTGTTTTTGATAAAGTCGATTCATCGTAAGCCTTCTGTTACATTTTCAGTGACTTCGAACACGAAATTCCATTTGCGACGCAAAATTGAAGAAAAACTCTTTGTTCGATGTTTTTATCCATTATAAAATTCGCAATTCACACTAGATATAAACTAACTAAAAACAGCACTGTATTTATTCTAAAATAACAGATGCAACTCAAACTCCGCGACAAAATGGATAACAGTTGTGCCAATCAAACAACGAAAAAAAATTGATTTTGGAATCGTAAACCAATCATCCGTTCCCAAAACGTTTTTTGACAGAATGTATATTAATATGTCGTTACCAGGTCATAAAATAATAAATATGAATTTAAAAAATAATAAGAGATGCAAGAAAAAACTACTATCAGCGTTGTAGTTTTATATATTTTTAAAGCTGTATTATCATGCTGAGAGGGTTCCTTTTCGTTGTAGCAATGTATTAGTATTATGTTTATAAATTAAGCCTAATTGTATAGCTACATCGAATAAATCCCGGCTTCCATTAACAGCTCAGACGTAGTGTGTTTATTTACATTTTTCGATGCACTCGCCCCAGTTTGTGATCGGCAAGCGTGCGGAGCGGAGCAAGCGTAGTGATAAAGACTACAACATTGTAGCGATGATATGAAAACTTGGTTCCAATGATGGAGGCCTTAGCATACTTGCCCTCTTATATATTTATTTATTTATTGTAAAAGGTACAATAACAGAACACAAATTGTTACATTGCAATTTACATCAAATCAACAATTTTTAAATTTGTATCCCAATAAAAATTGTACACAGCATTGACCCAAAACAACAGTAAACATAATATTTAACTAATTAAGTACATAATTTAAACTAATTTAAAATAAAAAGTTAACAACTTTCGAACAATTTAGAAAATAAAAGAACAAGAAGCAAAGCAATAACTAAGTGCTACGAACAAATTCAAACAAAAAAAGGACTTTAGAGGCTTAACTTTTTAATGTTATGTTGCGCATACCTGATGGAAAACAGTCACACCGTTCAGGGTGTCATTTGCACTTGAAGTGCAACTAGTGAGTTTGCAACGTGCTAGTGATATGTGTTGCAAAACTTGCAAACGTCATAACCATAGACAGACTAGACTAGACAGAATACCACCTTAAAAAAATTGCACGTTGCGTATTTTTTTAAAGGAAAAATTAAGGTTAAGACACAGACGTATACTTCTTATTATACGTCTGTGGGTTAAGACTGTGATGGAGCCATACCCAGACGACTAATCGGAAGTGGATGAGTTTTGACATAAAAACATTGATACCTATTTAGGAGAGTGAGCTCTCAGCTGCCTCTAACAAAAAGCATACAGGTTGCTGTGCGAGGTATTATAACTAGTAAGACGGGTGCGTATCATTTCATATAATGACAAATGAACTAATTTCAAAGAACATAACGTTCATTGGATATAATTTTTACTTGTTCTAAATACACTTCCTATAACAACATTACAAATATTATTAATTTGATATAATACTCATATTCTCTAACAACTTATGCTATAAAGCTATATTGGTAGAATAATCATATTCTATAACTTCATTGGATATAATTTTTGCTTAAAAATAAGAATACCATTTTAACCCTAAATTGATTTGAAATATTGTCTTAAAAATTTAATACGTTGTGTTTTCGTTATGGTTGTGCTACAAACGTCAGTGACAGAAACGAATCGCGGCAAAACCGACTCCACGTAGACTTGTCTGCCCTACGCTAGAGTGTAATTTAATCCCGCGGGACCGCCGGAGTGCCGCAGCGCCGGAGCCGTGACAGAAAACATGCCTGCTTGCATGCTGCATGACTGTTTGCATGCTGCATGCCTGCTTGCATGCTGCATGCCTGCTTGCATGCTGCATGGCTGCCTGCATGCTCCATACATGCCTGCATGCTCCATACATGCCTGCATGCTTCATACATGCCTGCATGCTCCATACATGCCTGCATGCTGCATGCCTGCTTGCATGCTGCTTGCATGCTGCATGCTTACTTGCATGCTGCTTGCTTGCTTGCATACTGCTTGCTTATTACATGAGTAATGTTTTATATCATTTGATTATTATATCAAATGTACATTATATCAAAAGTACATTATATCAAATAAAATTATAGAATCTAAAATTATATTAAATGTTTATTATATTAAGTTAGTCGTTATATCAAATGAAATTATATAATCTGAACGTTAGACCATTAGTATTTATATCAAACATTACACACCCTAGTGAGACACCGCGAAGCAGTTTTTTGCGCACTGAATTCGTGTTCTGGCTTGTGGCCGGCCCATGAAGGGTTACAATCCGTCCGGATTAGTCCGGACATGTCCGGACTTTTAGACTCTTGTCCGGAGTTTGTCCGGCTCTTTAGTTTGTCCGGATTTTGGAATATAAGTAACAAAACTAAATAAGAAGTAATAACAAATAAGTCTAATCTTCATTAACTACTAATTTTCATGTAAAAACAAAATATCAAAAGTGAGTAAGGATGTCTCCATTTTGTGACTTAATAGTCCGGACTATTATCGAAATTTCAGGCTTTTTGTCAGGACTTCTCAAATTCCTAAATGGTAACCCCTAGGTCCATGGACTGCAAATGCCTTTACTACGGCCAAATTAGTTATAGAATGCTGTATGCCAATTATTGACCTTTTCTTTAAGCGAATATTACTAGGTTCACTCGTATTTTTACTGTTCTTGCAACAAAGATACTTACGATGGTTAGTTGTTTCCTCATGAATCTCTTAAAAATCTGTAAAAATCCGAGAGTGACAGTAGATATTTACATAAAGAAATGTCAATAATTTGTTTACAAACATTCTTCGAGTTAGGACCCTTGTGCCGACTTTACTGAAATATCATACAACGATTACCCATATGCTGAATTTTTAAGACTCTTACTTGATGCCGACTTTTATAATTAATCCATGTTTAGGTTTAGAATGCCGAAACAATAAATATCTACGGTTTAAGAACTGCAATGCCGACTTTTTTAACAGTCGTGTGCAGAAGTGTCTTGTAAATAGTAGTAGTAAAGCCGTAGTATATAGTCACTTCTATACGCTCTCGATGCATGTGCAGACCATGAGCCGCAACTGAGTGCGCAAAAAAAGCTTCACGATATCGTCTCTTGTTATAATACCTCAATAGTGCTAGCTTACGCGAACGAATGGCTGTGCGTACGGGAAGGTATAGGGTTATACTCATCTGTATGCTTTTTGCTAGATGGTGTCGGTTTTGGTGGTTTTGACGGATGACACCCCGGCGCGGCCGCCTAGAGGTACGTCAAAACATATATAAACGATTATATCCTTGACTGTTCAGTTACCTCCTTCAATTGATTTAACTTTTTTTATATTTGAACAGTGCTCTATTTCAACTAAATACCTTAGTTGTAACACCGAAATAATTACTACAACCTATAAACATGGGTTAAAATTCAAAGTGTCTACCACCATAAGTTTAACTTCAATTACGTTTACCAATAATGGGTATGGACTAGCTTTACTTACCTTAAAGTTTCCTTAGGGAAAGTACCTCCTTGACAAAATGATTTATTTTTTACAAAAATTTCAATTGGATCTGACCTGCAATTTCCTTCTTGTAAAAAAGAAGAAGCTGTTAAGAATGATAGACTAAAAAACGCGCCTGCAAAAGATCGGAATTCTGAGTGCGAATTGTAGCTTCGTAGTACCAGTTTTATTTTTTAGTTTACTTTTTGATTTTGGCATGCAACTTTAAACTAGTTTAAAGAAAGAAGTTAAGGTTACCTTAGCTTATAAAGGCAAATTAATAGTCACGATCACGACAGCCTCATTGTAAAAGTACCGAAATTTCAAAAATGTCTGTTATCAAATTACAAAGTTGTCGTTTAAAAGTGTTATAAACATACCATTGCAGCTATAATTCTTCAAATGTGCAACGGCACGTGGGGAGATTTCGCCCTAAACCACCACGCCCAATGCCAAATATCCCAATAATAGGCCAAAGTGGTGGTGGTGGGCTATTACTCGTATAACTTTCGATAATTTTGCACTGTTTTCCCAAAGGTTTGATTCTCAAACACAAACAAAGCATAAACTATGTAACCGCCCATTGGATGCGCACGGGTGTGACCCACAAAAGGGTCCTACGTGTGTCGCGCTGACATTTACCCGCAACAACACCCAGAGACGGCCCAGATTGGGTCAAAATCACCAGCGATTTGCGAACAATGTACGGCCAGAGTTAGATACAGGTGGGTGCGAAACTGCGAACGAAATTGGTCGGGACTAGTCGGGCGAATGGGCGCTGTAACAATTCAATTCGTCGAGTTGAAAATCCATGCCATGCCAGATTTAATTCTAATGTCGATACAATGCACTCATTGTCTGATTGAATTAATGTGTTCATCATTAGTGTAGTATTACATTTCGTTTAATGTTACTATTGAAACAATACACACGTAAATTGGAAAATTGACAATTGCTATTGGAAACGACGACGACCTCACGTGGAATATTAAATAAATTTAACAATGTGTAGGCTTCGATCAACATTATTGTTGATCGAAGTGTGTAGGTATGGAAAATGTTTTTTTTTCCTGATTGTATCTTGCGATCTGCCCTTAGTCTATGAGCAGATGTGTTGAGTGGCTTTTGGCAAGTAGAGTCAATTCCCCAGCGGGAACCTCTCCATGGGCATAAATTAACAGAATAGAGTAGGTAAGTGTATAATTTTGCGTCTTTTAGACGTCTTATTGTGTCCGGAATAAGAAAAGCGTTGCAAGCTGGTTTGGATGGTATGACAATATGCTGTTTCTTCCTGACCAGAAGAGTCCACGGAATCTAATATTAATCTACGGTCGAGGTGCATTTCCAAGTACTTCACTGAATTTCTATAAGGAAGTTGTTGAAAATCCAGTGGTGATCTAACTGGTGCACAATCTCCTTCCTTTAAGGAGAAGTGATGTGGACTGAGTTGGCTGTACTAACTCGTATACGCCATTTTTGTATCCATTCCTGAATTTGGTTTAAACCTGTTTGTATAGGGTCTTTGACGATTCCTTGGCATTTTTGCTAGACGCTAATAGAGTGCTGTGTCGACACAAAGGTGGCTACTGTTACTCCAGTCACTTGGGGAAAATCATGGGTGAACAGAGTATACATACTGGACCCCACACAGACCCTTTGGGGACTCTGGCTACTTTGTTGTAGAATGGTGATGTGCTTTTTCTTTCTTGGACCTGTGTATATGATGTAGGTACCTGATGTACTTACCTGTGAAAATAATAATTTTAAAAATATCTTTCATTTATTATCGGGCACTTTATGTTAATGTACTATGGTTGAACAACATTATGATTTTGAATCAAATAACCAGTAACGTGGTAATTAAACGCGAGTTAATCTGTACAAAAATGTTTCATTCCAACATATGAAGGCCTCGCGACCGACGTAGCTCCCGCCAATCCATAACTGTCGGGTGAAGACGTATCCGTTGCTCAATCCTAACACTAGCCAATATAAAACGGGATTGTGGGCCCAGACCCAGGTGATGTACGGGGGCCGAACTTTATAGCCGAAGCCCTCGTTTAATATTTAATATTGAAGAAAAGCGCGGCGATACATCGGCAGTGAGGGTACGCGAGCCCGTTGCGGGGGGTAGGGGGTAAGTAGGCTCTCAGCGATTGGTTTTTAAGCGATACGAACGAAGGCGGTTTAGCGGTTCGGTCTTCACATTAAGTTTACAAGCGAAACGAGCGAGCCGCAGACATTCGTTGAGATTATCGTTGGAAAGTTTTTGAACGAACGATAGAGATAGTTGTTTGATGTTTATGAAGATAGAAAGAAAGGAAAAACATATGTTGATACCATCATGATAAACAAAAAAATAGGTAACAAAACGAAATTACTATTTGGATACATTGCTTCATGTTTTAAGAAAGGCCAGGCTTAAAAAGTAGCAATTAAAATAAAATTCATGCAAGAAACTTCAAATTATGGCTTGCTATACTTATTTTTTATGTATAAGTGTAACAAGACTAAATGTTGCAATCGTGAATGAGCGGTATACGGTTCAACTTAATTAGTTTTTGTATACCGGCTTTACAACTGATTGTGTATATTTCATTTAGGCAAATAAAAAAAATATATTTACTAAATGATTTTGTACGTTTTAGAATGGTTTACAAATAATTGTATAACATAAAAATACACAAAAAATTTGATGGTATTATTTTCGATAAGCTGTCACATGCTGCTTTCGAGTATATAAATAATTAATAATGGAAGAATCCGACATAAAAGATCAGAATTGGCTTTTTTTCAAAACCTTAGCTATACGCAGGCCGTTTTAGTTGCAAATCAATTATACTTAATAAACGAATCCAACCGCCCAAAGGCGTTCTCAGCATGTGAGTTAAAAAGTTTTGCCCGCCGATGAACGAGCAAGGCCCTAAATAGGTTAAGTTTGGCACGCTCTTTATGGGACACTCTGTATAATTATGTGGTAGCGATCAAATCGAGTGAATCTTCGCCATGTAAGCAGTCTACCAATTCACTATTGAGAAGCGTTAACGAAAAGGCATGGGGCGGCTGCCACTTGTCTCAGCTGGAGCGCATAGAGAATGTAAACATTCTTGGAGTATTCATTCCATCTCGCCGGGAGAATTCCGAAGTGACCATAAGGTGAATAAAGTTACAAATATAGGAGTGCATCCGGGACGGCGGTTATGGCGCGCGGAGGCTCGTAAACACCACCGAACTACGAACCGCTCTCTTTTATTCAAGTTAACAAACACATATGGATAGAAGTTTAATTTTATTTTATTCATTGGGTATAACAAACTGCTAACACAATAAAACTTTGTTCTAAAACAATATGAACTAAATTATATACTTAGTTCTGAAAAACGCTACTCGACACATTTCTGTTACAGTTATTTTAAAGGTACCTACTTACATAAAATAACAATAACTTATTTATTATCTTTAGTTTCTACTAAAGATAATAATAATACAAAATAAGTTACAGTTCTCTATAATTAGGTATTATTTGTGTTAGTTTACAGTGATTGCTAAACATACAATTATTAATAAAGTACAGTTGCATTTTTTTTGTAGGTAAACAAGTTAAAAGGTTAAGTATAATAGCAACACTTAACTGCGTTGTGTAGATACTTGTCATTTTATTTAAGATTTTCAATACATATGCAATACTACTTATATAAATAAATAGTAGGTACTTAAGTAAATACCAAAATAGCATCCAACTAATCCACTAAAATAGTCCGTAAAAATAAGATGGATGCTTTCATATATACGAGAGAAAAGGATGATTGACCAAAAGTAAAGGGTTTGATATCGATAGTCATTAGGTGGATATGAGACGAATTCACAAGTCACAGATACCTACAGTTTTCGGTCGCCACATGTAACCGTGGCCATACGCGTGTTGTATGTGTCTGTATACAAAATATTCCCGCACACTAAAAAAGAGTAAAATTTCACCAAAAAAGTGAACTTTGCACCAAAAGTTAGGTTTGGTTAGCAATTTATATATGTCTGGTGAAAATTTACTATCTTTTTATGAACATTTAAACATTTAAATGAAAAGCAAAGTCAGATGGAAGATGCCACATCCTCACTTGCATCGGTCCTCTCCGCCAGCTAAACTCTTTCGACACGCTCTGCGGAGCGCCGCGCCGCCCCTCCGCTAAATTATTAACCGGCGCCATCCAGAAGTTGAATCGACAGAATTAAAACTTGCCGACCTCCTTCATATTTCACCCAATAGAGACGTTTCAGCCGCGGCCGGGTTATACGGCGGACTTAATGATGCCTCCGAACACACTGGCACTGGAGTGCCTAATACATTTATTCTCAGCTTGAAGATACCTACTTGAGCCTGGCTAAACAGTTTGACGTTTATAAATATTCCCTATTTCTTTAGTGTCTAACGCTTTCATCGAAGGATAACCAGGTTAATACGCTCACGACTATATTATTATTACTATTCAACTAAAACCGCAAAAGCAGTGCCCGTTAACAACTGCACATGTGTTCAGCGTAATAGATGGTGAGCCCATCGCCGCTTTATGCTATGCTGTTGGGTGTATATACAAAAAAATAGAAATATCATTGGGACATTTCTTACGTTAAAAATAATAAGCAAAAATGTAATTAGAACATTATTTTATTACCTATAAGTTAACTTGGACAGCACTAGTTATTAATGACAAGCGATATATAGTGTAGTAAAATCAGCACGAGAAAATAATCCTGTTAGTCATATACCGGTGTGATATATGCTGGTGTGACTACGAGTCGGCAGTGGGGCAGGGCAGTATTCAGGGCAGTATTCAGTCTGTTTCCGTTAGTCGTTTACTACATCCAAGAGAAGGTTTACAGGTTAGTAATATTCTTTTATTATTGAGTCGAGTCGCCACCATAGCTTAATTACGTTAGGGGAAATTATTTACACATTATCGTTTTGCAATAAATACTGTTTTATTTTGGGATCAGTTTTACCATTTAATTTGTGTTTCGCAATATGAGTGTAAAAAAATTGGATCGTTTTAATATTGAGAAGCTACGCGGTCTTGACAATTGGCTGGTATGGAAATTCGATATAAACCTTCAACTTACCATGCACAAGCTGCAAGATATCGAGAAAGGCGTCGAAACTGTTCCTGTACCCCTTCAAGAAGACGCACCGGCCGACGAAATTGCAATTTATCAAAGGAAAGTTACCCAATATGAAAATAACGCGACGCATTACTCCACCAGTGTATCATCTCCACAGAACCTAAACGTCATATACTCTTACAGCTCCGAGGTGAACAATTTTTGTGTGAAAAAAAACATGTGAAGTTACAACTTTGCCATACATTTTCTCGTTTTTCTTAACGTGATCGATTGCTCATTCGCACCGTAAACGCATTTGCGAGCGATGCATTCGCACTCCGTGAAATGAGTTAACTCTTCGCAGCAACCTTCAACTATCCCGACAGTGCCGTGAACATTACCATGTCTATAGGAGGCGCAGCCGGCTTCGGGTGCGTAACTCGTAATATTTCACGGAACGCCATCTAAAATGCAAGAGTACGTACGTGCAAACCCCCCCCCCCCCCCCATGAGCTTTCCTAGCTCTAAAAAGTTACATTTTAGTTACATTTTTCATTTTTACATTAAGAGGGTTTACGCTATTCGGTTTCCCATACAAACTTCCTAGTCGAAATTTTTTAAAACCAATGAGACTATTTTTGATGTAACTTTGCATGCTGAAGTAAAACACAGGGATCTAAATAGTTTGTTGACAACATTTTTAAAAAACGTTTTTCTAGCTGAGTTATTGCGATTTTAAGTCCACTATAGAAAGTTAAAAATCGCAAAAACTCAGTTAAATAAACATTTTTTGAAAATGTTTTCAACAAACAATTTAGATCCGTGTGTTTTACTTCAGCATGCAAAGAGTTCCATCAAAATTGACTCATTGATTTTTAAAAATTTCGACTTGGTAGTTTGTACGGGAAACCGGAGGGGGTAAACCCTCTTAACAATACGTTTGTGTGAAACACAGTTACCCATAGCATCGATTACTATGGCAGAAGTGGCTATGAGTTACACCTACTGTGCAGTTTCTTGCGCCTATCTGCTCCACAGCTCTACAAAATGACGTCCTTTAAGGGTTCCCGTTAAAAATTATGTTTTGGACGATTCATAGTTCTTATTAAATGGCTTCGGGGGTTACGCACTGAGCCAATTTCAAGTACCTACTTTAGTAAGTACATTAAGATTGTTACATGCATTCAAAATGAAGTCTCAACACGTGTTGTTTCAAAAATAACACAGGAGAAACTCCATTAAGTATTTAAGTTTGTTGAATAATTACATTTTGACTTTGACTTGACATTTTGATTATTAAGAAGCCACCACACCAATGTCTTTAAGTAAGGTCTGTTTTAAAACCAGTAAATTAAGAACGCAAATGCAACAGTGCAAATACAGTTATCATGAACGGCTAGGCACTTAGTGTTCTCTGTCTTTCTCTTTACACACTTAACTTATGTAAGGTCCTTAAATAAAGAAATTTTATTTACACAAAACAGAAAACAAAAGAAGAAACAAAAATAAATTATTAGTAACTAAAACTAAATAACTTAATAAAGAAATTGAAAGGTAATAAAAGTTACCTATTCTAAAAACGTCATGGTTTTCGTGTAACAAAAAAGTGGAATGATCCTTCAACCCGAAAAAAAGGACAGCTACTCATGTAAAACCATGAAAAAATAGTCGGCGATTGAGTGACGGGCGGCCGCGCCCGCCCGCCCTGGCGCGTTGTGGCCGCATGTGACGCATGAATAATGCACGCCGACTGTACACGCCGCTGGCTTTATCGGCGATCGGCCACGAGTTCGATTCCAAACACTAGTCCACTGTACCCGCGCTGACATTTTGACAATCCTCGACTGACGTATAGCTAACCTATCTGATGCGGGTGTAATTTGAACCTTAATGAAAGTCATCATTGGGTGTAATTTGAACCTTAATGAGTCATCATCATTAACTTTGGTTAGTCTAGTCAGTATGCTCATATTTATTAATTATATTGATATTTTCTTTGTGTGAATTGCTAAAGGTGGATTTATGATGTATTTTATTTCATTAACATTACATATTATAGTATAAATTCGCCGTTTTCTTGTGTCTGTGGCTACGCTTTATTTTAGACCACGCAATATATTTTTTTGAGGGTTTTTACTAACAGAAAGAGCGATAATTGACGATGATTTTTGTTTTTAATTTGTCGATATTTTGTATGAAGTGGCTGAATTAAGACGATGTTTCTAAGTTAGCGCGCACAAAGGCGCGGGCGGGCCGTTAGTTTTGTTATAGTTTTGTCTTAATGAAAAAAACATTAAATTTTTGTGACAGGTCTAACTAATACCTTGGTGGCTGAGTGGTCGACGCAGCTGCTCGGTATGCGGAAGACGTGCGATTCGATTCCCAAATATAATTCATATTAATTGTTCACAAGCAGTGTGATTTGTGATAACTACTAGCTTTTATCTATGGGTAATAACAATTTCTTATTCATTGTTTTAGGAGATTCCTGATTATGTGTTTTTAGTTTTAAAACATATACTTACTTGCCGCTTTGAATAAACTACAGCTCCTATAATTCCGTAAAGTCCAACGTTAAGGCTAACGTTAACGCCTATAGGCGTATCACATTAACTATGACGACACCCAGCGGCCCAAGAAGGCTGTGTAGGTACTACAAGGCAATGCTTGGAAGAGTGGAAATGGCGCGGAGGCTGCGCCGGCTAGCTGCTATTGAGGGTATTACACCTAGAGACGTCACTGCAAAGCAATTTTGGACGCACTGATCTATGGCCGCGAGGCCCTGGATCACTCAACCCCTCAAACCCCAAGCGGTCGCATGAGACCGCACCTACAAAAACACACTTGACTTTGTACCGTGTTTTCATAGACTTACAGACTACTTTAGTATGATCAAGTTTGGTTATTTCGGTTCTGTGGTTCATCTTAAGTATTGTTATTGCAAAATATCGCTTAGTCTATGCTCGATTCTGTCAAATTTGACGTTGACAGTTAGTGTCAAAAAAGTTTCAAAAAAATCCAAGAGTGAGGCGTTTGCAAACAGTACATCCAACAGATAGCATAGATGAGCTCACCACCTATTACGCTAAGCATATGTGCAGTTGTAATTTAGTGAACGTGGACTATGGCAGAGGACTACTTTTGTAGTCCTCATTGCCTAGTTTCTGACTAAATCATTGGGGATACAGTCATGAGTCAACCGGCTTCGTATCTATAGTCATAAATGTATGTATGATGCTCACAATCACTGAGGCGTTTATGAGCCGCAACTTAGCGCAAAAACTTGCTATTTCTACTTCTCTAGTTTATAATAGCTGAATTCTGGCTGCAGCCGCGGCGCGTCCTTTAATAATTAAAAGCACTCTCCGCGGCGGCGAACGCGCGCGAACTTACATAAACTGTGGGACAGTACAGTAGTAGCCGCCTCGCCAAAGGCAAACGCAGTGCAACATTCTTTTTTTTAAAAGTCCTGTTACATTTAACCTATGGAACGTTTAAGCCTACCACTCAGGGGTGATAGTTTAAATATCGCCATGCGATCGCGAAAACGAATAGGGCAACTTGTTTTTTATAAAATAAAAGCTGCGTCAGGCTTAACCCACAGAACGTTTAAGCCTACCACTTAGATAAAAAACCGGCCAAGTGCGAGTCGGACTCGCCCATGAAGGGTTCCGTAGCAGCAAGTAACATCATATAAAAGTTCTTGTAGTTTGTTGTAACTTTGATCGATGTTTTAATAATAGGGTATTTTTTTATACAATTATTAATTTATGACGTATTAAAAAAACTACTAACTAGATCTCGTTCAAACCAATTTTCGGTGGAAGTTTGCATGGTAATGTACATCATATATTTTTTTTAGTTTTATCGTTCTCTTATTTTAGAAGTTATAGGGGGGGGGTGGGGGCCCACATTTTACCACTTTGGAAGTGTCTCTCGCGCTATTCAGTTTAGAAAAAAATTAAATTAGAAACCTCAATATCATTTTTGAAGACCTATCCATAGATAGATACCCCACACGTATGGGTTTGAAGAAAAAAAAATTGAGTTTCTGTTTTAAGTATGAGGAACCCCCAAAGTTTATTGGTTTTCTTCTATTTTTGTGTGAAAATCTTAATGCGGTTCAACCAAGTTTCAACAGTATAGTTCTTACAGTTTCAGAAAAAAATTGGCTGTGACATACGGACGGACAGACAGACAGACAGACATGACGAATCCATAAGGGTTCCGTTTTTTGCCATTTGGCTACGGAACCCTAAAAAGCTAAATAGGATTTAACGATTTAATCCACACAATGTTTTATCTTACCGATTCTTACCATCGATAGCGTCACTGAAAACGTACAGTAGGTATATCGTAGATGACTATATAGTACAAAGGGAAATTGGGCCTTAGCCCACCACGCTGGCCCAATGCAGGTTGGTGGGATAGATTACTTAACGCCTGCGACCAAAGACATTTTTCTTTATAACGAGCCTACAGGAAGCGGCCGCCATCTTGTCTAGCTTAATAAATACCTACATCCGGCGCTCGCATAAAAAGCGCGTTTATTCTAAAGAGGTAAATATCTCAAAGGCACGCTGAGGTGAGGGCAGACATTTTTCCGGCCCTTCTTACCCTCTGAGTTACCGTAAGCCTCTCCTGACAAATGTTTAAGATGAACAGTTATTTTGTATACTGTTTATGCGGCTTGCATTTTCTTTTTTTCCGCTGCGCAATATTCTTTAACATACGTGCGGGTCTAACATAAGATGCCGGCTACACGCGCGTATGACTAACGATTATGTAAGTACCTGGATTTTTATGGGAATTCGTGCGTAGCGAAGGTATGACACGACGCGCGGACATGCCTTTCAGGATATTACTTCTGGAAGCTGTTTCAGCGCAGAATAGAGAGATTTCATGTTTTGCTCTTTGTTGCCGTGCTAAATGAGGCAAATCATATAAGTTATGCAACTTTCGCAATACTATGCTAACGGATGGGTTCGAAAATGTAATTAAGTACCTGCCTATCTTGAGCTTTTATTTCCTTGGTATACATTCATCAATTGCTTGGCCACTCGACCACTGAGGCCTTGAAATATACCCTATATCAATCTCAAACACCTCACCTCACCTATTTACTTACTTTAATCGCGGGTTTAAAATACACAACCCATGTAAAGCGTAGAACATTTTCCAAAGCATATTTTCCTAAAACGAATATAGGTACACGTGAAAGTGCATTTAAAGCTTCACCCCAAAGCCTCCGTATAATATTGCAGCCTAGTTAAAAGTCTAGCCGCAACGGCGACCCATCCCGACCGACGACGCCGCGCGCCTACAAATTATTTACTCGAGCAGATAGCTAGCCGAGATGCGCCTCGCAACTTTACTTTTTATAGTTGTGATGGAACAGACTTTTAACTGGTAAATATTTAATGCCAATTTTATGACTGGCTCGCCGCGGCGGCGCGGGCGGTTTGCCGGCTCACTTGGCGGTCTCTCTCAAACTTTATGTTTGATAAGCAGCAGTGACAACCATTGAGGTAAAATAACTAGAGACGACCGACATAGCTAAGCAAGTTATTGAGCACTTATAGTATAGTTGTAGTACTAGAAAAGTATAAAGTTCGGTTTCAAAGTTGTAGCATTTTAAAGTTATTTCTTTCGTCTTGAATGGATTTTATATTGAAATAACAATTGGGTGATGTTAGTTTTTCTACCCCTATCAACTCATGCTATCATTCACTTTGCAGCCGCAGGACTTATGTTTTACATACACATCCATACATAACATATGTACAAGATAAACATGTTCCGACGGATAACCGTGTAGCGTATAGCGGTGAAAGAATACACCACCCCCTCTCTTCCCTTAAGTGTTGTAAAAAACGACTAATGGACTAAAGACTGCACATACATCCAACAGCATAGAGCGACGATGGGCTCACCACCTGTCACGCTGAGCACATGTGCAGTCGCTATTTGTTGAAATGTGGACTATGGCAGAGGACTGCTTCTGCGGTCCTCATTGCCTAGTCTCTGACTAACCCTTCGGGGATAATAGTCGTGATCATATGTAAGGTTTGTGTCAAAACATTTTACTTTAATTATTTCTTGGTTTAATAAAATCAAACACAAAGATGTCGTAATTAATATTTACTAAATATCTTTAAGTAGTATTAATAATTACGCAAATTAAAATTCGAAAAAATCTTACGTGACCTGAGTAGGTATCAAACGACTTTAAAAAAATGAAATAATTGGCAACTTTCTATCTTGTTATGCCAATCGATACTAACTACATCCTCACTCGTTTCACCTTTCTCCCGGTAATAATTAAAAGATCCTCGCGTCTTCGGAAGCTCGAAGGAGACAGGGGGTAGGGCCGGCTTGATTGATCGGCCACCCTCCGATAAATATGAAATCAACTGAACAATTTGTCTGAACCCGCTCACTTACGAGCAAATGATGTATTGCGCTGAGATGCAGCGGGTGACGGGGTTGCAAATTACTTTTGAAATAATAAAATTTGAAATAATCATTCATTGGAATCACAGAACAACACACAAATTAACATACAAACAGGTAACAAAAATATATTAATTAATCACATTTAAACTTTCAAGTTTAATATGATCTGCTTACTGCATCATAATATAATTTTTCTCTAGATGTATGACAATAGATGGACCAAAACTCTAACCTATAGAAATAGGGGATGAATTTTAGTCCGATGATATAATTAGGATAGTGGCCCAGGCTAGCACAAGACCGAGGCGAATGGCATAATCTATCTGAGTTGAGAAAAGTTGAAAAAGATGATACTTTTTCTAGTCCATGACAATAGGTATTAAGATATAAATAGACACCAGACTTATTTTATAACCAAGTTCTAACTAGACAATAATAGGTAACACGAGCCTTATTCTAATTGCTATGACATTTCAAATAAACATGTACTAATTGTGTGTCATGAATGTCATGATATACTAGTAGTAACACGATACACACAAGACATTGTACTGTAGTCAAAACTCATAACTATACGAATGTACTTGTAACGGGTAACAAACAACTTTGTAACGTTTGCATTGGGCCAGCGAGCTGGGTTACGTGTGACCCAATCTGCCGATGATATGCTGTTACCTAACAGTGGGACTTATACAGATAGACTGAATGATGACTTTGTAATTTGATTAGGGGTGCTGACAAATAATGCTTTCTCCTTTCAAACTAGCTGACACGAAAAACGTTGTACTGTCCAAGTTGTGGAATGCTGAGTCCAAAGAGAGTAATACTTATAAAAATTCTATAGAAAAAGGGGGTTAAATTTTTCTTGATATACATACAGGGCATATATTCCAGGTATTTTAATTTTTTCTTTCCGCGAGATATTAATTTGAATTATTAAGAACATTTCTTTCCTTAACGAAGTCGCAACAACTAGTAAGTACAATATAACGTAAATAATAAAGAATATCCACCAAAGAACCAAGATTATATGCAGTTTTGGATATTACATGCTCAAGATAATTCTAAAGCAATTTTGCCATCACAATCGAACCTTCTGGCGGGCGAGCCTCTACGGAGGACTTAGGAAATGCAACTACTTTTTCTTTTATCTTGTCTTTGATGCCGTTTATTGCTGTAAGTGACGGGCCCGACTCAAAGGCTGTTGCAGCCGCAGCACTGTCAACCTTATAGTTTAATAAACTTCAAAGGATATCTCGGGACGTTATTCATACTTAAATCGACGTAAATGTGCTTTCAAAATGGTGCTTTTCAAAAATGAACCATGTGGAATATTATTTTCTTGCGCGACATTTTCACAGTTCACCGGTGATGTTGGCAATTAATTTTGCCAATTAAAACGTACGTAGGCTAATCCCACGGACGAGATAGGATAGGCGGTGCCGAAATGAGTCCGCGGAATGTTTATGAAGAGGGCGCTGACCAAATGCGATTCGTCTAGGACACTCTATTTGTTCTAGAGAGCCCTGTCTGCGGCGCCGAGCGAGGTTGCTTGCACAATATTTCCTGAAGATCTCAAATAAGCGTGAAATGAACGTGTCTATATAAAATTGAAATCAGTTTTGAATTGAATTTTGCAGCACTTTGCGGGTGGAGTTTTAGTCGCCCGCCGTTCGTTTACTTTCGTACGCTCGACACAATTAAAGCGCGACAAATGGGTAGAACGAAAAATTAATTTCAATGTGACTTGGCCCTTTAAATTAATGTCTTATTTAGTACCACTGAAAAACTATTGACTGTTGTTACCCTTCACGCAAACACAGACACACAGACAGGCGCATTAGTAACAATCAATCACGCATGCACTAACGTAGCAATACATGAAAAATTTAATTTAAAAAATGATTGTCGTAGTCCTTTCATCCTATAAAATTTAGATACACGATTGCTGCTTGAAAAACGTTACCACAAAACAAGGCACGAATCCAAAACGTGCCTTATTTTTCTATCAAAGTTTTGAATTAAGAACTTTGTTCCAACTAGCTTGAACCTAGAGAATATGGATCCAAAGTGATGTAACTCCAATAATATTTTAAGAATTTGTAGATACTTTAGTGCCTAGAGTCTAAGTTTACTTTACAATAAATGTTTATCTATATTCTCATTGGATCGATGGATATTAGAGATGGGCCGACTAGTCGTTCTAGACTCGTCGTGCGTTAAAAAACCCTTCTGTTTCATTCTCAAAGAAAGACAGTTTCAAAATAAGCAGATTGTAATTTAATATTTTCGCAAAATGTCTTAAAGTTAATCATTAAACATTGTCAAAGGGATATTAAGGTCACATTATATGAACTTAGGTATATTTTAGTTAAATTCAGTTAAAAAATATTGCAATGCCAAAATAGAAAAGGCATAATAATTAAAGGGCCAACAAAACCAAGATTAAAATGATCGGCATTGTTGACTAGTCGGCTAAGTAATCGGCAATTCGAAAACCGATTTGTCGGCTAGTCGGTTAGTCGGCAATTCCATCATAGTCAACCCATCTCAAATGGAAATGCATGTAAGTATTATGCATGCATACGCACCGCAGGGACATTATTTGAGTTTGATTTTGCATGAGAAAGTGCAGCTATAGTTTTTATGATCGAAGTATAAGTAGTCCGTCCCTGTTTGTTGATTTTTTCGTTAACGTTATGCGATGTAGGTATTTTGAGGGAGACTCTGTTTTCCTACGTAACATTTTTGAAGTCTAAATAAGTAAGTACCCAATTCTTTTAGTTTGTGTTGTTGTTTTTGTGGGAAATCACGATATTCATATTCGAAACATATCGACTAGGGCCCAGCTGCCAACGGTCTCTGTTGTCTTCTCGTACTACTCTTTTGCACTCCTTCAAATCCAACAGGGATCAGAGCAACCTAATTTGCGTACACAAACCGTCTCGTCGCAAAATACAAGACGAGGAAGAGTGTCACGCCTACAAAATTGCTTCCACGCAAATTGTCTTATAGGAGCGTCGCAGCCATTCGGTTTTTGCGAGGGCTGTGCGTGTTTCCATGGTTTTTGTGAGGGTATTTGTGTGTCGGCTGTCCCGCTGAGGTCCTGGGAGACACGCGACTCGCCAGGACCACAATTCAATTACCTCGGTGACGGGCCGTCTCGGCCGCCGCGGCGCCGCGCCGTGCGGGAAGCGTGTGCTGGCTATAAATATTAAATTTAGCGTATTCCCCGACAACAGCTGCCCGCAAAACCGCGCCTTTAAAAATTCACTAGCGCGTTATCGCCCGCTCTTCTCGGTCTGTATCTACTCCTACTGTAGCATTGTGGATTGTGCCCGATCGTATCGAAACGCGGGTGGTTTCAGAATTGCGCCCGCCGCTGTCGTTGTTTTTTGCCTGTCTCATTTTGTGTGTTCTTCGTTGCAAGTATACTGACTTAATGCTGGGGTACTTTAGTCCAATGGCGAATTGGTGTTTAAGAAATAGGACTAAAAGCCAAAGACTAAACTAAGGAAGAGTGAAGTCATCATACTTAGATTCATATAATCACGACTATTATCTTTGAAGGGTTAGTCAGAATCTAGCCAATGAGGAGAGCAAAGGCAGTCCTCTATGATAGTCCACTTTTCACTAAATAGCGATTGCACATGTGCTCAGCGTGACATTTGGTGAGTCCATCGCCGCTCTATGGTGTTGGATGTATGTGCAGTCTTTAGTCCGTTAGTGGCCTATTACGACACCCAAGGGAAGAGAGGGGTGGTAGTATTCTTTCACCGACACGCATATCATGCATCGTCAGCATAACAACGTGCAACGTGCACTGATACTACTGAGCTCAGACCTAAACGTGGTATGACAAATGAACATGGTATTGTGATTATCGGTGGGTTATATACATAATGCACCAAAAATACAGACAAAACATAAAGACAACGACATCATAAATCAACAGTTCCTTAGTTGCCTAATCGAGTCTAGTACTGCTTAGATCCTACTTGTCTGTCAACAAACAATGTATTGTATCAACATCAACTGGAATTTGTTTGCATGTTTGGCTTCGGTTATAGCTTCCGGATATTCTGTGCAATTAACGCCCCAGGCATTTTGATACCTGACCATACGCTGATATTCAAAGCATTTCTCCATGATGTTATGTTTAAGGGCCAATATTAGCAATGATCTGTCTATAAATAATATACATACATATGTATAATCACGACTATTATCCCCGAAGGGTTAATCAGAGTCCACTTTTCACCAAACAGCGACTGCACATGTGCTCAGCGTGACAGGTGGTGAGCCCATCGCCGCTCTATGTAGTTGAATGTTTGTGCAGTCTTTAGTCCGTTAGTGGCCTTTTACTACACCCAAGGGAAGAGAGGGGGTGGTAATAGGTATTCTTTTACCCCTACGCGACATGGTTAGGTAATCAATAATATCATACAAATTAATCCGGCTCGAAGGACCAATACCAGCATGGGTGTTACAAATTAATCCGGCTCGAAGGACCAATACCAGCATGGGTGTTACAAATCAAATAAAAATAGTAGCTATTTGCGAATGTTGACTTATCAATAAACTTCAGCCGTACTTATAAAGTATTATTGTTCAAGGAATAAAAAAGTTATGGAGTAATATTATGTTCAATAAATAGACAGGCTTTTTAAACAATTAATGACGGCTCACACGCCTTAAGATGTAGGTAAATAAAAAGACAAGACATTATGAATGTTGCTAGTTGGAACAGTAGGAACATCGATCTTTGAAAAGCATGCTTTGGTGTATTGAATCAAAGCTTAATGTAAATATTAAAATAACTTTCGCAAACGTCTCCAGTAGATAACTGTGATAAAATGTCTGGGACTTTAAGATTGCACATTACAGTGGACAGTCCAGCGCGGACTCTGGGCCAATAACGGCATATTACTTACGGAACTTTGTCGGACCAACTTCTTGGCACCGACGAAAAATAGTTCCCCAAAGTCTTCATAGAGATAGGGTTTCGTCCTGTATATGGCGATTACTTACCTACTGTTTAATTAATTTGATAAATTGGACTTAGTTTAAGAAGGAAGGACTCAATTCACAATTTGGTAAAAAAAATATTGAAATTATTTAATTTAGTTAAATACATTAAAATAAATTTATGTACCTTAGTTAGCCTGCTATGCGATTCTAAAAGCGACACATAGACGCTGCGCGCATAGCTGTGATCTGCAGTCTCTTTCCAACTCTATGAATATGAAAGAAACAGTCATTTGTCAGCGCTGCGGCAGCCGCAGCTATCAAGGCTTTAGCTTAGAGAATCGCACGGCTGATCATTGCACAAGGTCATGCCCTTGTTGAAATTTGAAACAAATTCTTTAAACAATAACAAACAATACATAAATCTAATGACTCCTAAAACATATTCTTTCGACAACTTTCTTAATTTTACGCATTAAACAATAATTCTTACATGAAAATATTTGTATTGATATTCCGCAGGGCACCCCCTTCTTTAAAAAGTAAATTTTAAATTTTAACACAAGCGCGTGAAGGTTTTGCACATTTCGCAGAATAAAAACATTGCTCTAATTAAATTATTAGGTCTGAAACTTCAAAGCAGAATTGTTCTAATTATAAATATCAATATGTTTGATTTTGCTTTGAAGTTCATTAGGAGACTTATGTCAGTTTTTGCGGTCGCGCGGCACTCCCCTAAGCTAAACTCAATGAGCACTGTCTCGTCTGCACACTCTTAAGAGGCCTATTACATCTCGAATGTGATTTTTGCGAATAATGCTCATTTTCGCATTTTGTAGTAATTTTGCAGTTGTATTTATAGTTTTTATCGAAATAGGATAATAAATTTGTGCATAATATTACAAATCTCCATTCTGTGAGCATAAGTTAAATTCGGACGGCCAGCGCATCGCATTTTGTTGTAATTTTGCAGTTGTATTTATTGTTTTTATTGAAATATGATAATAAATTCATTATAAAATCTTTATTTCTCATGAAGTAACAATTACTCTGGTATAAATTTTGCTCAATTATATTATCGTAGATAGGAGAAATTCATAGTTAACTTATAGCGATTTTCGAAGTTTTTTGGTTTAGAATAAGATTGTTTTCCTATATAAAATCAATGATATCTAAAAATTCCGAGGCCGCTACGCACTATTCGACTATATAAGAGATAACATTATAATTTTTTTATTTCACTTGTTTAGAAAGTAGTCAACAACAATCGATGAGCTCAAAAAAGTGCCTTCGCGCACTTCATACAAATCTTTCTCTGCAATTTTGGGTTTAATTAATAAAATTAAGTAAAATTTACAAAAAGCGAGGCCGCTACGCACTATTCCAATAGCTAACACTATTCAATAATTCATAATTGTTAGTGTATTTTTGTTTCTGAGATCCATAACGCCAAAATTGGCCATTTTACGCAAAAATCACAGTCGAGATGTAATAGGCCCCTTAAGAAAAGTGGATTTTTATTTCTGTTTTCGATGTTTTTTTCCCAGGACCGTATTTTTTTTTCCTTATTTTTTAGGGATAGGATATTAGTCGAACTACTTCCCATATCAGTTTGATTCACCCATTTTAACGCTGTGTTATGTTTCTGGTGCCGGAGTCATTTCTATGTCATGCTCATCTTGACTATTCCTATAAACCTACATAGCATTTAGCAGGTATTCGCATATAGCGAATATAATAATGCAGAAATAGCCTTAAGAGGAAACACTACGTCGAAGTGGCATGCAAAATTCTCAAACAAAATACAGAAAAACGACGTTTCGTAGTCCTCTGTTTCCTCCTTCAGAACTGGACCAATTTTTATTACATTATCAGCAACGGTTCAAGAAAGAGATTTTCTATGTCTGTATGTTTGATTTTTTTAAATCAGCCACTTAATGTTTCTGAAGACGCCTTAAAAAACAGTGATTTTGCTAAATTTTGAAGGCACCAGGTTATTAAATAAATGACTTAATGCAAAAAAATCAAACATACAGACATAGAAAATCTCTTTTTTTAACCGATGCTTAAAAAGTAATAAAAATTGGTCCAGTTCTAAAGGAGGAAACAGGGGACTACGAAACGTCGTTTTTCTGTGTTTTGTATGAGAATCTTGCATGCCACCTCGACGTAGTGTTTCCTCTTAAACGTCCCAACCACTAACTGAATCGAGTCCAATATCGTCATGCCCCCGCTGGGAATCGCTCCTGGGACCTCCGAATCTATACTGCGCTTCGATTCTGCTATTATGGATCGTCCCCAATCGTGTCTAAGCAGTCCGATAATAGCATTTGACGTATGGGAAAATCACAAAATTTATATAATATATTTATTTTGTGTACCACTAATTTACTTACATACAGATAAATGAGGGTTCTACTTTCAAAATCCATTAAAGGCACTTTTTCACGAACGATGATAAACGACAACAATAACGCCCAATAGCGACGCAATGTTCTAAAGTCACGTGTTGTAAATAAAGCTCTGCTATTGGCCAATTATATTTTAGAGGAATCTGATAGTGACAGACTGTTGTTTATCTGGTTTTATTACTAACTTCACTTTTCTTAGTGGAGTTTATACGTGTTTCAGTGAGATTTGTTACGGAATTATTAGTGGTTCTTAGAAGTAATTCATAGTATTTTATTTTTCTGGTAATAGTTAAATTTTATCAATATTCGTTTTTGCTGGTTTTGAAACTGCCCGTTTCCTGGAGAGCAGGTAGAGAGAGCAACTTTAATTAGCTACAAGCCTGAGTCCTCCGACGCACAATTTTTTCTTAATTTACTCTCACAATCCTATCATTCTAAATGGCCTTTTTTTTATTCAGACCGGCTTGTCCCACTGCTGGGCAAAGGCCTCCCTACCCTCCCCCCCTCTTCACGGTTTAGGGCTGTAACTTGCCAGTCCTTCCGATTGTAGTCCAGCTCGTCCCGCCATCTTATTCTGGGCCTGTCGCGACGTCCTCTAACGTTGCGTGGACTCCACTCAGTGGTGAGTTTAGTCCACAGCTCTTGACATGACCGACATGCGGCAGACGTGTCCAGCCCAGTTCCTCTTTAAGCTGGCAGCTTTATGACCAACGTCGGCGATTTGGGTTTGGGAGCGCAGTGTGCTATTTCTGATACGGTCTGATGTCCTTCCTTAAATTTTAATGTCTGTAT
Organism: Scoparia ambigualis; assembly: GCA_963921215.1. Lineage (NCBI taxonomy): Eukaryota > Metazoa > Arthropoda > Insecta > Lepidoptera > Crambidae > Scoparia > Scoparia ambigualis. The sequence goes on from OY992501.1 coordinate 5,379,310, forward strand.
AAACTTATGGCCAAGAGTAATGTTATAAGCAATTACGCACAAATACCTATGCTACGTTACACTCCGAGACCCGATTCAACTTACTACGTTCAGATAAGTTAAGGGTGGTTAGCCGGTAATAACGGTAAAATGGGCTGTTTTCTATTAGCAGTTACACAAAACATTTTACATATTTGGCACTGACAATTTCAATATGTGTTACAGAACGTATGCGTGAGGGGATGACTGTTTTCAAAGCTCGATTGGAAACATTTTGCTCGATAGAAAAAATCCTGAAGTTACCTCTAATATTTCAAATAGGAATGCACATTAAGACCGTGTTTTACAAAAAGAATTTCTATAAAATCATAAACACATTGGTATTTATTTACCTTTTCGATTTCTTGACTGATTTGGATTTCCAATAAACTAAACATTTTTATAAATTTTTAATAAAAATGTGAATGGCGCTTACGGACTACCGCGGACCACGCACCGCGCAACACCCGCGAGGGTCAGGACATTTGACCGCCGAAGGGCTCGCCAGAGACTAGGCAATGAGGACAGCTAAAGCAGGTTCTCTACCATAGTCCACTTTTCAACAATTAGCGACTGCACATGTGGCAGGTGGTGAGCCCATCGCCGCTCTTTGATGTTGGATGTACACCCAAGGGAAGAGAGGGGGTGGTAGTATTCTTTCGACCTCCTTGGTCGAGTGGTTTGTACACCGGTTTTCATGGTGTCGCCATCTCTGAGGTCCCGGGTTCGATCCCCGGTCGGGTCAATTTAGAAATTATTGTTTTTCTAAATTGTCTCGGGTCTGGATGTTTTCTATGTATAATAAGTATGTATTTAAGTATTTTAAGTATGTTTATCCGTTGTCTAGTAACCATTTAACGAGTTTCTTCGAAGCTTCTCTTGGGCTAGATAATTGGTGTGACTGTAGGAAAGATTTATTTATTATTTATTTATTTATTTCACCGCTACGCGATACGGTAAGATAAGTTAAGCAAGTTGCGAAAAGCTCACACCGGCAATAACCCGGCAGCCTTATCGTTATTTACGACCGGTGCGGCGGCGCATTCAATAACTTGTTCCGTGTCAAACGTTCGGATTAACAATAGATTATTATAAATGGCTGGCCCGTGGTCGTGTGAGAATCCCCCAAAGTCTTTTCAGCGCAAAGTGACCCATCCGGTGACCGGACATCGCGAGGGTTGCTTAACATGAACGATCTCAACGCGACACGAGGTGTCATGTCAAGAATCGAGATGGTCGCCTACGTATATAACTATTCATCTTGAAACTACATAGTATATATGTATCTAACAATAGATATATGTCTACAAGTAAGAAAATATTTTTTTTATAATATGTATTAAAATATGTAACCGTCTGTAAGAAAGGTAAACTTTTTTTTTCTCTTAAATAATGGCTCCGTGCGGTCAGCACATTTAGCCAGTGTCAAGTAAGATTTAATAGTGAATATTTTCTTTGCATAAAGTAGATGATAATGAGTGTTATTGAACGTTTAATGATATTCCCCCAAACCCCTTGAAACTCAATAAAGCTGTGGGACTTTATTAAGATCTCACGGACTTCCTGAGAGAATTTGAAAGACGATGTTGCATTATTTTGTTTTATTTGCCAACACTCATGCACTTTCACAAACACTTAACAGTAAATAATCCACCATTAGGTATTTCACATTAATATTCGACAAAACCCTAATTATAGAAAATGAAATCTTTATTTCCGTAATCAATCCTAGAAATGTGTAGTATTTGTAAGACTAATTACGGAAATAAAGATTTTTTATAATTTTATTTTAAAACAAAACTGCAGATAATGGCGCATCACTTTCCCGCCAAGTTGAAGAAGTCAGAAAGGTTAACTTACCTACTGTTAGGTAAGAGATATTGTGATTAATATTACGGCAGCTGGTCAACATTACAAATTTTTAAAACGTATTTCAAGAACTCGTTCTAAAAGCACAGCGAATTTCGCCGACGAAATATCAGACGGGGTGTGAACTTCAAGTCGGTCGTGGGTCACCATAGTAGGGTTTCTACCTTTTTTTAGGACGAAAAGAGTATTTTTTCATTAGGTTAGAACAAAAATAGAGTACATAACATAAAAAAGAGTATTTATTTATTTGTCCTTAAAAACGTATTTTTTGTTGCTCTTTTTGCGACATTGAACAAATATTTGTCTTTCTTGAAGATATTTACAGCCTCTTTACAACCATAATTTAGATTAAAATTATATAATCAACTCGTTTTTTATTAAATTTAGGGTAGCTCTATTCCTTTCGTCTCTCAACTTTACATTCATAAGGAAGAAGACTCTCTCAGTGAACTCTGAAGTACTCATAACCAGTAACGATCAGTTTTTCGTAAATAGAGTATTTTAGCGTACTGTATTTGGTCTTGTAGGTTATAGAGTACGCATACATGAATAAGAGTACAGTACTCTATTTTAAAGTACAGGTGGCAACCCTAGCACCGTTTTAGTGCGTAGCGGCCTCACTTTTTGTAAATTTTGCTTAATTTTTTAATTAAACACAAAATTGCAGGGAGAGATTTTCATAAAATGCGCGAAGGCACTTTTTGAGCTCCAGATTGAACTACCGTTCTAAGCAAATGTAATAAAAAAAAAGAATGTTATCTCTTATATCTGCACACGTGTTCAGCGTGACAGGTGGTGAGCCCATCGCCGCTCTATGCTGTTGGATGTATGCACGCAGTGTTTAGTCCGTTAGTCGCCTTTTACACCCAAGGGAAGAGAGGGGGTGGTAGTATTCTTTCACCGCTACGCGACAGAATATTCCCTTTGTCTGTCACGTCACGAAACTCACGAATACTCCTAGAGGCTTCGATTAACAATACAACTAGATGTCAGGTTAGCGCTCAAAATATGTCTCAGTAAATAAACGCGCACTTGAGAAATGAGCGTTTATTTTCTCGCAAGGCAATATTTAACAGGAAAAAGTACTTTATATGTTGCCCTTTAAGGTAGATTTCACCACTACATTAATTGACGTCTTTTTATTTTTAAGAGACGGGAGTAATTTATTGCTTTATTCACGTAGACAGAATTAAGCTTTGATTTTGTACGTGACGCGTTACCTATCTAGTTGTATTGGTGATCGAAGCCTAGAAGTATTATTCTGTGCTAGAGGTTGCTAATGTTGCTATGTTAACAATTGAATATCGATTGTATGATATTACGACGGTCTACCGCATAAATAATCTCGTTTATGTCAACTTAATCGATTGTTGTTTGTGGTTTCACCAAATGACAACTGTACATATGCTCAGCGTGATAGGTATTGAGTCCATCGCCGTTATATGCTGTTGGATGGGTTAGGGGTGTTTGGTCATGGTGTCGTTTCGTCATTAAGATAAAATGGTGGCGTTTCGTCATTGCTATTTAAAATTAATAATTTTTGGTGTCGTTTGGTCATTCGCCTAAAGTTTTCTTCGGAATATTTTTACCTGTGTACCTTTTGCTGGGATTTTTAGTCAAATGCAAATGACGAAACGACCACCAAATAGTTTTTAATTATTTCATTAATGACGAAACAACACTACATCTATGAATGTTAAAAACAATGACGAAACGACACCATGAATTAACACCCCTAACCCTGTTGGATGTTGCCTTCCGTTAGTTACGACACCCAAGCGAAGATAATGGCTTGGTAGTATTTATTTAAATACTGAGCTGCAATCGCCACCACGCAGTTGCTACACAACACCAACTACTTTTAGCTAATGGTAGCTTGTCTAGTTTCGGCGCGAATGCCTTGTAAGGTGCAATAGGAAAGTGGACGTTTCTACATTCGTCCAAACGGGTCATCGCGGTCCGCAATGAAAGAGTCATACTCATGACATGACATGAGTTGTAAACAAATTGCGTAATATTTATTGCCGTTAAGTTTTAAAAGTGAAACTTGAGGGGCAATGACGACGGCCATTGCATCTGAAGTGGGTGGACAGACACTTACTGAGCTGATTCAATGATGTTTTAATATGTGAAATTTTATATTATTATTATTAGGTAGGTAAGTATATTGCTATTTTATGATCTTTGAAGAGTCTTGGTATGGCCACTGGGCCACGTAATTGTGATGTAACTCTGCAACGCAACGATGCAACTTAAAGAATGATGAATTTAGGTGTCGATAGAGGGCAGTGGAGAGGAAGACCAATGAGAAGGTAGATGAATTATAAAAGATGACATTAGTAAAAAAAGAATGAATGTTTAAAATATAAATCAATCAAGCTTTAAGTAGATACTTACCTAAATCACGTAGTGTTGTCTTGATTGTAATAAAAATGCATATCTCTTTCAAACTAGCCACTTTGACGTGAAAATAAAATATAAAGTAAATAAAAATGGCCGCCAGCCCGCCGGAAGTGCCAGCGTCGCCATCATCGAGACGGGCCGACTTCCGGTGCCGCCTGTTGCTCCGATATCCGGAAAAATATCGAATCCGCGCAATAAACGTGTTTTCCTTTGAAATCGTTTGCTTAGTACCTAGTTTGCTTAGATTCAATACTCGTATCAACTTGGATACGAATACTTACCGGAATGCGGAGTCTGTTTGAGATTGGATATTAGTAAAAGCGATTGATTTCCTTTTTGAATGGGTCGGATATAGCTAGCCGCTATAGCGTAGGTAGTACCTACACCTGACCCGGTATGTGAGGTGATAGAAGTCGAGTCCAGTTTATAGATAATTTTAATTATTTTTTCAGAATTACTCAGAAATACATACTTTTTTTTTTTTTTTTTATTTTTTATATAAGAGGGAGGCAAACGAGCAGGCGGGTCACCTGATGGAGAGTAATCACCGCCGCCCATGGACACCCGCAAAACCAGAGGAATCGCAGACGCGTTGCCGGCCTTTAAGGGAGGAATAGGTTTAAGGAAGGAATAGGAATTGGGAGGAGGGGGGCGGGGGGGAAGGGGCCTCCGGAACCCTCACTGGTCGGACGAAACACAACAGCACCAAGTGCCATTATTTCACGCCGAATATTAGTGAGAGGGTGGTATTACGCCGGGCGAGCCGGCCCAATGTGTGCTGCAACGCAGCGTGGCTCTACCACTCAGTTGGTGTCACTCATTTAGCACCACCCAGGGATCACGTGTAGGGTCTCAAGGGTAAACCTACGGACGCGAGCAACTTTGACCCCCAAAATACTTACTTAATTAAATATATCTCATAGGGACATGAGATAATATACATATTAAGAGCTTTCCTTATTTCCATCCGTTTTATTTACAGAACAACTAAAACTAAGTACTTACTTACTTACCAACTTATTTGAAACTTTTTATCATCAGGCTGAACCTTCTGCTGTCTCAAGGTTCAGCCTGATGATACAACTCAGTAAAGTTTTCTCTATTACATAATCCGTTTTTATTTAGTATAATTTAATCTCGATACAATCTGCTGTTTTGTATAAAAACGTAGTTGGTACCATTAAGATAAGGTGTAAATGTACTTTTGCCTGAACTAATGTTTATAGCTCTTATACCATATCTATCAAATTTCTTAATGACTTTTCTGTTACATAACGCTGTAAATTACCATTTATTGCTTTACATCGAGGAGCTCTATATGCATAATTGCATACATACGTAATAAACTCAAGACTATTATCCCCGAAGGGTTAGTCAGAGACCAGGCAAACGCAGTCCACAGCCACACTTCACATTTCATCAAAAAAAATTTGACCCAACATCAACAACACCAACAATATCAACAAACAGCGGGTCTATCGGCTAAAAAAATATAGATATGGGCATGGGCTTCATTTGACATTTGAAGCCCATATTTTGTCCTTATATGGGCATATTATGGGCTTCAAATGTCAAATGAAGCCCATGTCCATATTCATATTTTTAAGCCGGTAGGGTAGCTGGTCAAGCTAAATAAAACCGTTTAGGCGGAACAGGCAGTGATCCCATCGCCGCTCTATGCTGTTGGAAAATGTGCGGTCGTTAGTCCGTTAGTCGCCTTTTACCACACCCAAGGGAAGATATGGGTTGGTATTCTTTTAATGAGCAGCCACCATACAGCTCTAAATGCTTGTTTTTGATTTGGTCACCCATCTAGATACCCGACATTGCAAATGTTACTAAACCGAACACCTCATTCGCTGTGCCATCGAGCTCCGTTATTAATTAATTAATTACTTTAATGAATCCTGTTGGTTGGGTTCGCCGTCGACCGATACTGAACGATTCAAAGAAACAACTCTCGCTTTTGTAAGGTACTTATGCGCGGAAGCCGGCTTTTACTTGGTCTCTTCTTTTAAATTAGAATACATAAATGTTCCGTTGGATGGTCTATTTTAAATTAATTGGTACTTAATTAGTATTTTCCAATAAAAGCGAATAAAGTTTTGAGAAATGAAAACAAATTTCTTAAACCGTAGTTTGCCGTGGACCTTTTTTGATTGACAACACTTAATTTTTACTAAAGTACTGTGTTTTTAACTATATTTTATACCCACCTATATAATTATTAAAAACAATGCACATTACAACTTACCTACCCTTTATAAAGCTCCTTTTCGATCCTAGAATTTACAACATTATCATTGTCATCCATGAGACTCGTGAGTGGTGAGTGAGTGTAATATATCATTTATTTGTTTTAAGGTCAAAAATCATTGGCCAAGCTCAAGCTACTTGAGACTTTATAACTTTGAATTGAGTATCATTAAGTTCGGACATTTAATCTATCTCCTTAACCTATTACTAAGTAGTGCCTGAGTTTAAGTGCGTTGCCTTATTCTGCGGTAACGTATGCAACATATGCTTAGAAATATGTAATTAAGTCTTGATGCCGTACTCAAATAAACTTTTAATGACAACTAAGTCTCTTGCTGTCACTTTTTTACGTTTAAGTACTAAATCGAGAAGAAAAGATATTTAAATCTAAATAAAGGAAGTTAACGGACGTCTCTGAGTTGCCACTGTGCAATAGGCTTGTGTCTACTAAGAATAAATCGGGTGTATTGGCGTTTCTAATGATCAATTGTGATTTATAGAAACAAAATATCTAAAATATTCATTATAAAAAATTGGAATCGTTAATATTTTTAAAGAAAAATATCGACAATAATATGCATTTAGTCATAAAACAATAAACGGAAATCAAAAGCCGTGACGATACGCCGTGCCAAATGTAATTTTATTGTTATGACATTTCCATAGAACAAGTTGTGATATTTGGTCCGAGCCTCGAACAGCCTGTTTGGCACGGCGGCGTGACGTCATTTACTCAACATGGCGGTCTTAAGCGTTTTTGCGGTAAATTTAAATCGGAATATAAAAATGCAAAATGGATATTGTAAATTATTGCTTTTTGAAAAATAATGTATTTTTAGGATAAAATAGGTAGTGTTTTAATATGATTTTAAAATTTAGTCAACTAGCCTATTCTATTTGTGTCGTTCGTTGAACTATTCATTTTTATCTTTATAACGCATGTGTGCAAGAAAGCGAAACTGCTCGGCGTATAATCTGTATCATAATTCACAACCTTTGTGTATCTTATAAATACCAGTACTACTAGCATAATAAATATCCAATTTACACGAATTAAGGACAACGTGCGACGCAGCTTAGTAATTTTAAAATTCAAGAATACCCCCAGAGCCTTCATCTTAGCGGACTTTCTCCTATGAGCATTGTGCAATGTGCAAGGATCGGCCGGCAAGCCTTGCATGTGCATTGCGAATTGAGCTGACTCTTGACCCGGGTTCCGGGTTTTGCAATAATGCTACGCAACGAGATGCGCGTTGCATCCGAGCTTGCCCAATTGCGCAAGTGTCAAGCTCAACAGACGCCTATGCTACTGGAATTATGTAGTGGTATCGTAATCTTATCGCTATTGATATGTTAATTATTTCACGTTGTTTTTTATCATTTTAATTTCATAACGGAGCTTCCGTTAGTTTATTTCTTACTTGTCGTTGTTTTGCAAGCGTATTAAGTGCAAGTTGATTGAAAGTTAACAAAGTTGTATGTTATTGTAATCGCGACTAAAACCATCAAGAATTAGAGAGAATTATGTTTTGAACAACTTAAATAAGCAGTAAAAGATGAATCATGTTGAATTAAAAAAGCAGATCATCATTAACAGTTTGGTACATATCGCAGTATGTAGAGTAAGGATACAACATCTACAGAAACGAATCAAAACTTAGCTTCAATAAATTCATTCCAATCTAATCCTTCTAATCTAATTTTCAACTATAATTTTTAAAAAAACTTAAGTAAGTTTACATAGTGTACCAATTTTAAATTAATCAAATTTTCTGTTTTATATTAAATTACAATAATCAAGCAAGTTGACATTGAATGCTGCAGACAAGCACTCGTCACACTTGCATGCGCAGTTCTGCGTGTGATCTTCCAGAAGCCTTGTTTCGTCAGCAGTGCACTTCGCCTCCCTCGCACCCTTGACCTTTGCGATGCCCCCCTTCAGGGATGTTGGCAAACGGTCCGCAATTCGCTTCGCTGGCCGCGTCTCTCCACCCCTCAGCAACCACTGCCGTTTTCACGACGCGACGCGCGTTTTCCTTTTCCTTACGTACTTCTTAAAACCGCTGGACTAAGAATGCTGTAATGACGCGCAATGAACTGCAAAGTCACTGGCTCCGTCGAAAAACGCTATTGCTTGCTTGTGATGACGCCTCCCACTCTGTCTAGTCGGCCTAGCATGCTGAATCGCCTCAGGGTCAGGACCTAGTTCATGTTTTAAAATTACATTTATAGTCAGCACCAAAGCTTAAAAAGATCTAAGTAAATATTTTTTTTTTCCTTCAAGGCCTTCATATCACTTGGTATAATAACATGAGGTTAAGTTCAAACACGAAAGCGTACTGAACCCGACCTCCACGTTTTCAGAATTTAACGACTGCTCAGCAGCGAGCCAGCAGAGTCTTAGGTACTGCAGCAACCAAGATCAACGGCTTAACGCGCCTTCTGAAACTAGCAGGAAGTTAATAATGATTGGTTTTCGTCAACCACCATTAGATGTTTCGTCAATTCAAAGTGGCTTTACTTGCGAGTTGTCGCGCTACAGATCTCCACTTTTATTTTGTTTATAACATAAAAAATTATAGTAGTATTTCAATAAAAGAAACAGACCAAAAATATTTTGATATTAATCGTAGGTACGTACACCTATTATTGGAGTGGGGAAGAGCTCGATTTCGTTTCGTAAGGTAAGATGTAGAAATCGCTTTAACACGATAAGACTACCTTTGTATTTATGCTCATTAGATATAGGTATGTCGTAAACAAAATGTAGTATCCAAAGAACTTTTCTCAATCAAGTTGCGTTTTAATCACATGAGTTGTCCATTTCGGCGCGCGGCGGGCGGTTCTGTTTCCGCGCGTTCGCCGTAATGGCGATGGCGCCGGGACAAAGGCCCGCCCGTAATATTGTCGTGCGTTTATCAGATGGGCCGGTCACCCGCCACGATATATGAACGCATCGCAACACGTTCGATATTACGTGCAGAATTTCACAGCCAAGCTGTTGCCTGTTACACAATAGCCGGCGTATTGTAATTATATTTTATGCACATCTATTGTTTGTGTACGGTGCACGGCGCGTGTCCAAAGCTTTTGGCGGGCATAACGTGTATTAGCTTAACATCTATAAGTAAATCGCGTATGCAAAGCTTTTTAAACGTGTCTCAGCTTACATACCGAGAGCAAATAAACTTTCCTACACTCACACCAATTATCTAGCCCAAGAGAAGCTTCGCGGATAAACATTCTTAAAATACTTAAATACATACTTATTATAATAGAAAACACCCAGACCCGAGACAATTTAGAAAAACAATAATTTCTAAATTGACCCGACCAAAGATCGAACCCAGTACCTCAGAGATGGAGACACCATGAAAACCGGTGTACAAACCACTCGACCAAGGAGGTCGTCTAGCAAATAATCTAAAGCATCCTTTTTCAAAGATCTGCCTGTACTGTACTCGCAGGAGACACGCTTCCAGATAGCACATTAATTAATACATTATCCTAACGACAGTATCTTTTGAATGGACATGTTTATTAAGTAAATTACATTTTCAAACCGGACACTTAATATTTTTTATTCGTGGCCTGGGTTCAATTTCAAATCAGTCGGCTTACTCTTCAAACACAATTGCATTTATCAATTTCCAATCACATATCTAATAAATGTCAAATGGCACTTTTGTAAGCGACAATAGCGCCACATTGGAATTAAATTGCGTGGAAATTGATTGAACAAATTATTATCGAGATGGCGTTCCGGAATTATCTTTACTTATCCCAATATCGATACATATAAATCGCATTGGAATTGTATTAAGATTGAGTTTGCGTTCAAGAGTAACCCCCCAGGTAAATTGTGTTTTGGGTTTTTCGTTGCAAAGCCGGGGTTTGTGATGAATGACCAACCCGTAATCGCTTAAGTAGTAGCGATTGTTTGATTCCACTGAATCTTTTGCCTAGCAATAGGACAGCTTTTACATTGCTTTATTTTAAAGTTTAACCCTAAAGCTAAAGGACTGATAATGACGTTCAATCTCAGAAGATCTATTGACCAGATCCATAGTGGATCTAAGTGGTAGGGTTTTTCATAAGATCCTAATTCCAATCTACTGAGATTTTTTCTCAGTTGATCTCTTGCCCAGATCCATGATGGATCTAATGAGATGTATTTCTCATTAGAACAAGTTTTAAAGTTGTGGATCCACTAAGAACTTTCCTTCTCAGTAGATCTATGCTATGGACACGATTATCCTTGGGTCATTTTATAAAGTGCAGAGTTACGCTTCCATAGTTTTTTTAGTTTGCTGCCAATACAATATTGTTTGTTTTTGATTTTCCATGAGCATTGAACAAACCGAAAGCGTAGACTAAGCAGACTTTAAGCCGCAACACTCGGACAGGCGCAGCCGTAGCGTATAGCGGGCAGTGGCTGTGCTCGAAATAGAGTTACGCCCATAATTAATGACGTATATTTAAATTGTAATCAAGTTGTAGCCTTAACCCTAAACACTCCAATGACTGATAATCGACGTCATTTTTGTCATAGTTAGGTACTTTACAAGGCAATTTAGAATGATCTCCCGAGAGACCACTCTCCTCGAACAGCAGTCACCTGAACCACAGAATCCATGCAACCACTCATCTTTTCTTTGGTATTTCTCCTCCTTCCTCCTTCCATAATCAATGATTAGGTTAGATTAATGTAAGAATTAATTAGTTTGTGTATCTCCTTGCTAATAGACCCGTTTGCATTGTTACAGTTACGACCGCGACCAGCCCTTCACCTTCCAGATCGGCGTGGGCCAGGTCATCAAGGGCTGGGACCAGGGCCTGCTCGACATGTGTGTCGGTGAGTGTCCTTTCTCATGTTGTGCTCAGAGGAAGTTAATCAAATTCTCAGTGGTTGAGGACTCCGGGTTCGCGCGCTTCCACCTTCGGCCTTATCGTCACTTACCATCAAGTGAGATGAAGGCCACGCGCTAACCCGTTGTAAAATAAATTCATACATATAATCACGACTATTATCCCCGAAGGGTTAGTCAAGAGCATGAGCAATGAGGAAAGCAAAGCAGCAGTCCCTTACCATTGTCCATTTTCACAAAATAGCGACTGCATATTCGGCGTGGCAGGTGGTGAAAACTCAATGGGCGCTTTAAGCTGATGGATGTATGTGCAGTCTTTAGTCCGTTAGTCGCCTTTTACGACACCCAAGCGAAGAGAGGGGGTGGTAATATTCGTATGGCGCAATGCAACACGGTTGTAAAATATGTATCTATAAAAAAAATATGTTGTTATGGCTTCGATCACTGAACTCTCGAACTGTCTGCACAAAAATAGTAGGTAGGTACCTAGCGAGATGTTTATTTATTCATTTCGTTCAGTAGCGTGAACTAATGTGCGAGCTAAGTGTCAACGCTAAGTGTCAACATGAAATAGTTAAAGTTGTGGAATTTATAAAATTACATTAAGGTACTTTTAAATCCCGTGCATGCCGGGAAATTCGCGAATTGAAAGAACTTTGTGTTAAATTTTAAATCATACTACCCCCCGTCCCCTCGTCCCCTGTCTCACAAAGAATTTCCTAAAATTTTCAAAATAAGAATTAGCAACCATTCTGAAGTGATGCGCGAACATACTTCATGGCAATAGATTATTAGATAGATACCGTTGAAACTATATGTTACGTCGCTAGCAAAGAAATAACATTATTGAGTATAAGGCGTCAATTTATCACGCTCACACCTTCCGTGCCTTCTGGACCATATTTTTTTAATTGGAACCGTGCATCCGTATTACATAACGATGTCTATCTGTAGTTTGTTTTGATCGAATGGGTCCGCTGCACTAGTAGGTACCTAACTATCAATAATATGCCGAGGCGAGTAATTGCACAGATTAATGAATTAATGACCTATCTAAAGAATTAAAGATTGTTTAGCCTTCTACATTCTATACAAATTATGTCAAATTTCTCACTCTAGCAGACTAAACAAATTTTGTATGAATTTGGGGAGTGTATATGCCTACCAAGGAACTTATAGATTAGTTATAAGCCTCCTTGGTGCCTACACAACCGCCTATAAGTACGTCAGATTACAAGGAGCTCTGACGCTGTTGTCTACGTTCTGACTGTTTGAGAAACGTGCTGTGAGACCCTTTGTGTAGATCCTCGTGCCCTAGAACTATCTCCTGAAGACAGCCTTTGTGGTAGGCAACGATTCAGTTGCGCAATAAATGTTCCAGCTTTTATGTTCGAGACTACTTGAAAGCTAACGCCTACTTATGCGATCGCTAGTTGGCGCTGGAATTAAATCTAAATATACTATGCAGAATAATCCGCTTACGCTCCATAAAAATAAGAAGTTAATAAGGGGTTTAAAAGTCTATATTTATTCTGGTACCTATCTCGTTATTTTCAAATCAATAAGCTATTCCAATAATAAATGAAAGCTTGAGGATAAACTTAATTTTCTTTTAAAAAAATATTTTTAAGTATACTTTAAAAGCACTTAACCGAATTTACACCATTCAAAGTCCACTTTGGAAAGTTTGAAATCGTTTTACCAACGTATATGTATATTGCTGGTTTTACCTGCATACACTTTTTTAAATGATGTCTGCAACTCACGCATTGAACCACATTTAAGTAGTTATCTATTCCAGTCGAAACTTAGTTCATCATTTGAAAGTGCCTATGAAAAAGGACCAATATTGGACTAAGCCAAGTACGGATCAGTATAAGAGGTCGTGATAGGCCCCTGTACTGTACCAGATAAATACATACAAACATACATAATCACGACTTTTATCCCGAAGGGTTAGTCAGAGACTAGGCAATGAGGACCGCAAAAGTAGTCCTCTGCCATAGTCCACTTTTCGCTAAATAGCGACTGCACGTGTGCTCAGCGTGACAGGTGGTGAGCCCATCGCCGCTCTAAGCTGTTGGACTTGGACGTATGTGCAGTCTTTAGTCCATTAGTCGCCTTTTACGACTCCCAAGGGAAGAGAGGGGGTGGAAGTATTCTTTTACCGCTACGCGATACCAGATAAATAGATAATCCCAAATACATCCGTGTGAAGCATTGTGTTCTATCTGTCACTGTCACATGTAAGGATTTAGAAAGAGTAAGAATGGAGTTTCTCCTGTGTTCTTTTAGCAACAACACGTGTTGTGAGACTCCATTTTAAGTCAATCTATCTACCATACAATAACTGTACTTTAAAAATATATACCACTTGAAATTAGCCTAATGCTAACGTGAAGCCATTAATTAAATAATAATAAGAGAGAGTAAGAATAGGCTATAACGTGAAAAATATTGAAACATGTTTGAGTATTAGAGGGCTGAACATCTTTTTCGTTAACTTCAACGTAGTACTATTAGTTATTCTGTGGTTCAACAGTAATAATTCACCTAAAAATATGCTGTTCCATACAAAAAATCGATACTTACTTAGCAATCACAAGTGAGTTAAATAACTACTATTGTTTGCGATGTAAGTTTTAATGAAAGGCGATGGTTCGTCTCGTACTGCCCGTAGACAGACACGTACCTACCGCCTACTTATTAGTAGTAGAACCACAGAGCATCTCTATTTTTTATAACATTTATGGGTTTTATATACTAAGTAGGCACACATAGGCCCGATGGGAATCAGTTAGTCTAGTTACCGTAGGTCAAAGACGCAATTTGCTACTACGTACAATCCTGACATATTTTTGCTCATTTACCTTTTCTAAACCTATTATATACCTACTCAAGTAGCTATATATTATAGTAGTATGTTCTTTTCTAATCAATATCAGCAAAGACTATTACCATTCTGTGGCGAGACTTGATTTCAGAGGCCTTTGCCCAACAGTGGGGCAGTATTTAGATAGGCAATACTTTACCGTCCCCTTTCATAAAAAGACATATTTTCTCACGGCTTTATGTATATTTTATCACATTTATTTGTTACCTAATCGTCTGTTTTGTTTTATAATTAGCTTCCATTTTGTTTACCTCATTCGTTCATTGTTAGCCTCGTCGCTATTTCACAATCGGAATCGACATGCACATTCCAACAGTGATTATGCGCTTTCCTAGTGATTTTAGCTCTGGAGGTTGACTTACACAGTGCCCCTGCCCTCGCAGCCCGAGGCCGCTAGCCAGACAAGACCAGCTCTTGTTTGTGCTTCGCTTTTAGAGAGCGATCGCGATTGAAACCTGTCAATGAGTTGAACAAATTGAACAGATAGCAAATTTTCAGCGTCATTGATTTAGCTGTTGTGGGTCTAAACACAGTTTTTTAAATGATGCTTATCAATTAATGGACGAAATTAATTTATAGTTATTATACTGAGAAATTATAATCAATCTCTCTGTTGTTTTGCCCACTAAAGTCAAATTGACAAATTTCTCACTCTACGAGTAGAAGGCAATACAATAGATCTGTTTTAATTTCGACTCCAAGTTTAGTAGAATAAAAACATTTTAATTATTATCAATTTCGACTAACACACAGAACCTTACAAATTGCAGGCGAGAAACGCAAGCTGACCATCCCCTCTTCCCTGGGCTACGGCGAGCGCGGGGCCGGCAACGTGATCCCGGCGCACGCCACCCTGCACTTCGACGTCGAACTAATCAACATCGGAGACTCTCCGCCCGCCACCAACGTGTTCAAAGAGATCGACGCCGACGCAGACAACATGCTGTCGCGTGAAGAAGTGAGTATCGAATCGGCGTTCCAAGCGATGGACGCCGACGGCGACAAAGAACTGTCCAGAGAGGAGGTTAGTCATTGAAAGAAGTTAGATGCTCGCTGGTGGAGGATGTAGGGCATCTTATCCCTTCGCTTCGCTCTAATAAGTAGAAAGAACTATGATAACCAAACTTGTAGTCGGAGACAGAGAATCCTATTCTCTGTCTACGCTTGTAGTTATAAGTAGTTGCGTAGTTGTCTTTCCAGACAGGAGATTAGTCATCATAGCAGTGGTTCTTAACCGGTGGTCCGCGGACCACTGGTGGTCCGTGAAAGCATCCCAAGTGGTCCGCGGAGCCATCCTGATAAATAAGATAACTCAGAGTCTCAGAACCAAGGATTCAGAAGTTAGTATAGAGTACGCAATAAGTACCTTAAGTTTAGGTATTTATTCACAATTAGGTATTTATTATCTTAAGCCAACTGGGTGGTCCATAGCAACACGAAAAAAATGTCAAATGGTCCCTCATGACTAAAAGGTTAAGAACCACTGCGTTAAAGGAAGTACCTAGTTGATGCTGGTTGGTGGAGGATGTATCAAGTATGGCATCTTATCTCTTTGCTTCGCTCTAATACATATTAGTAGAAAGAAAGAAACTACGATAACCAAATTACCGTACTTGTTATAGTTATAGTATATATATAGTTATAGTTGCGTACCTACTTGTCTGTCCAGAGAGGAGGTACTTATACATTGAAAGAAGTAGTGCCATAGATGCTGGCTGGTGGATGAAGTATCATGTATGGCATCTTATCCCTTTGCTTCGTTCTAGTTCTAATGAGTAGAAAGAACTACGATAACCAAACTTGTAGTTGCCATAGATAGTTGTAGGTTGTAGGTCATTGTGAATACGGTTTCAGCGGTGTGCTTCAAGCTGTAATCCTCATATTTGAAATCTCAATGAAAACAAATTTTGACAACGCTAAAAAATAGTCATGAAATAGTCATAATAGTCGTACGTTGTATAAATAGTCACAACGACACGCCAAATCTCAGAAATAGTCCTTAAAAGATTCCAGAGATATAAAGGTACCCTGGTGAGGATTATGGCTTAACATTTGAAAACTTTAAATTTCTCCGTAACGCCTACGATTTTCGGTTTAAAGTTTGTACCAAAAAGTAGTCATAAAATAGTCGTATGAAGTGATAATAAATTTGAGCTGATTTAATTTAAAAATAAAAAAATATATTTCCCTACATTTCTATGGATGTACAGTCATGTTCAAAATTTGTAACTTCATTTATTATGATTGTGAAATTTTCCGCTTAATATATAACATTACTTCCAATTAGGCGTTTTCCATGGCAGCTGTTATAATTAAACAAAAAACAAACATTTATATATATTTTTTTATATAATAGAAAGTGGCAAACGAGCAGGCGGGTCACCTGAAGGAGAGTAATCTCCATCGCCCATGGACACTCG
Source organism: Scoparia ambigualis (assembly GCA_963921215.1). Taxonomy (NCBI): domain Eukaryota; kingdom Metazoa; phylum Arthropoda; class Insecta; order Lepidoptera; family Crambidae; genus Scoparia; species Scoparia ambigualis. The sequence continues at coordinate 5,396,037 of OY992501.1, forward strand.
CAACACCAGAGGAAACGCAGATGCGTTGCCGGCCTTTAAGAAGGGAATAGGTTTTAGGAAGGAATAGGAATTGTGGGGGGAGGGGGGGGGGGAAGGGTCTCCGGAACCCTCACTGGCCGGACGAAACACAACAGCACCAAGTGCTATTATTTCACGCTGGATATTAGTGAGAGGGTGGTATTACGCCGGGCGAGCCGGTCCAATGCGTGCTGCAACGCAGCGTGGCTCTACCACTCAGTCAGTGTCACTCATTTAGCACCACCCAGGGATCACGTGTAGAGTCTTAAGGGTAAACCTACGGACGCGAGTAACTTTAACCCCCTTATCCTTATTTATTACAATCGAAAGCTTTCTTTACATAACTTGTTTAAATCTCAGTACACTCGTATATGTTTATATAACAGCAATTACTTTTTATAACAATTATCCTAGTTAGTTCAATATCTGTTGGTGTTAGATTAGTTCTTTCAGTTTCTTCTTTCAGAAAATTTCAATAGATGGCGCTGGTACGTTGAGTGCATATTCTAAAATCACAAATTCAATAAACGAATCAGACACCAACAATATCAACAACTTTTAATTACTTACATCGAATAAAAGTATACTACTATATAATAGTATGTTTAAGGTATCCCTAATGTAAAAAGTAACAGAACCTTCCACTTTCCACTCCAAGATTAGCGTCTGTTGTATCAATCCGGGATTGACCAAATAGCGATATATCCTTGTCTCTATCGTTAACGGACGAAACCGGACGGGCGGCTTGTTAATGGGCGATTTTCTGACAGCCCAAATTAAAAAATAAAAATTAGTTCAAAAATACTCGATAGATGGCGTTTTATGAAAGCCGACCCGTTCCTACCTACGGGCTGTAATAAATTCTACACTTTTGCTTGTCTATCAAAAAAATAAATAAATAGTACTTACAAATTTTTATTCAGGATCTCCAGGACCTATTTCTATTTTGGAATGGACTAAATATTACGTAGCCATACACGTGTTCTTCATGGACTCGTCTTTTACTAAGCGCCATACTAATCTATGCTAAGCGTCATCTATGAAGTCATTTACGAACCAATTTCTTTTTTTTTTTGATCTCGGAAAATCGCCCATTGTAATCTAAATCGAAAGTACGTTTTAACTCACAATAACTTCAAAAACGACACCCCGTCTTCGTAAAAGTTCATAAATTCATTCATACGATTTCTTTAGCACTTTAAAATCCTTCACCAGAGTACCCATCACAAATTATTTCATGATTTCAATATCACTAGACCAAATAGCCATTTTTTTCAAAATTTTGCGAATACAATAACCGACGACACACGTGATCTATGATGACCTTGACTTACATTCAACTGAACTTGCTATTAGCATAACAAGCAAAACAAACTTCGGCCCATCGCACTGCGATCGATGCGTTTGAGTGGAAACAAGGATAGCGCTATTTGACCAATCCCGAGAAACAAAGCGCGCTACTCAAAATGGCGCCATGGACCCAGCTTTTTTGTATTTATAGGTACTTACTGGTTTTTGTTGGAATTATATATGTTAACATAGTTATTTAATAACAACAAATGTGTGTTACATTCAAGTTTCAAAGAGACAAATAAACTTTTTTAAACTAAATGCTGTTTTTCTTCATATCATGCATAGGTATGAAATAAAGTAAACATCTTAGATAGTTTCACCACCCTGTACCACACCTGTACCTTGCTGCCGCTTTCAATTACAAAAAGTATTATCTAGAATGCGTTGCCGTTCAAATTTGAGCCTTTTAGTTTATGTAGTAAAGTTGCTAATAACATAAAATATTTTGTTGTTTATGCGTTTCGTTGTGCACTACTAAAAGCGGTCGAACTTAACAATAGATAACAATACCATTCATTGGAAAATAAGCTCTTAAGTGGATTCCGACATTTTAAAAAATTTCTACTATACTAGTTGCGATACCTAACTTTTATACTTTAGTAAGTCATCTTTATAAATAAATCAGTTCGTTCTAAACATGAAATCGAGTTCAAGTTTAGTTATTTATCACTCCACACAAGTCTCCTACATTTTAAACACGACTGTACATCCATAGAAAATAAAAACTTATTATTTTCAAATTAAATCAGCTCTAATTTATTTTCGCTTAATACGACTATTTCACGACTATTTTTTGGCACAAACTTTAAACCGAAAATCGTAGGCGTTCCGGAGAAATTTAAAGTTTTCAAATGTTCAAGCCATAATCCTCACCAGGGTACCTGGATAACTCTGGAATCTTTTAAGGACTATTTCTGAGATTTGGCATGTTGTGTTGTTGTGACTATTTCATGACTATTTTTTGGGACCTAAACCAATTCGAAAGATTTTACCGTTTGCTTGCACCAGAAGTGAGGTTTACAGCTTGACGTTCAAGCCGTAATCCTCACTAACATAGGTTAGTGATGATTACTATAGCTAACTATAGCTATAACTACAGCTATAACGCCGAAACTATAATGCGACTATTTTTTTACATGTATGACTATTTCATGACTATTTTTTAGCGTTGTTAAAATTCGTTTTCATTGAGATTTCAAACTTGAGGATTACAGCTTAAAAGCACACTTTCGGCGTAGCGTTCGAAGAATTATATTATGCTCGCTGGTGGAGGATGTTTAGGATCTTATCCATTCGCTTGGCTATAATATTACTCGTAATAGAAAGAACTACAATAACCAAACTATTCACAAGTTGTAGCTCGTTGGATATATGGTTTCGGCGTAGCGTTCGTAGCATGAAAACGTAGTTCGTAGTGCTATTATAGTGCTACAAATAATCCTTTTTGTAATTTTTTCTACCGTACAAAGTTAAAACGTTTATTTTTATGGTCTTCCTTAAATTTTAAAGGCCTTTCTTAAATTCTTATCGCTGACTCTATCAATTTGTATAATAAAATCGAGGGTGCGTCATTTTTGCATTTTAGTACGTTCGGCTCACAGTTCAAATACCTAGCTTTATTTAAAATAACAGCATAAAGATTTTTTATTTTTCAAAAATATAGGAATTTATTTGAGTAAAACTATTTAGCTATTTTTAATATTTCACCTTGTATATAATGCTATTGCACACATTTACGAGTACTTATTACTTGATTATATAATGAGAACCTACCACGGAACAGAAGATAGAGGTGTATCTACAAACATCGTAGTTTAGAAATAAATATTTTAAGAAATTATTAAAATATATATATAAAAGTATACTAATTATTTAAGTATTTAGTGGTAATAGGTACCTATATAGTTATAATAATATTAATATGTCGCTATAACATCAATGTTTGTAGCATGGTTGTGTTGGGGGAGATAGAGATAATGTACTTAGTAAATTCCTCAGTAGTAATCGATGATTCCGGGGAAAGTGCGCTTCTACATTTGTTCTTATCATTATTTAACATCAACCGAGATGAAGACCAAGAGCTTACCCCACAATAATCAAAAAAAGGAAACACTTACTTCGCAGAAAGTGCCGTTTTACTATCCGGCCTACTCATCGATAGTTTGACTACGTCTAAACCTGTCTATTCTTTGTCAACAGGTCAGCGAGTACCTGAAGAAGCAGATGGTGCCTCCCGATGGTGCTGAGATGAGCGAAGACGTCAAGCAGATGCTGGAAAGTCACGACAAGCTGGTGGAAGAGATCTTCCAGCACGAAGACAAGGATAAGAATGGCTTCATCAGCCACGAAGAGTTCTCTGGGCCCAAGCATGACGAGCTCTAAGCAGTTCACCGCGATTGGTCGACGCAACGGTACTCGATGCGATACAGTGTGTACTAATACTCAATGGACTTATGCTGCCGTACCACGAAACCGTGTTAAAGTTAGACTATGTCGAAATAGGATGCTGTCACATTTTAGCCAATACTGTTAGACAGAGACACAACATTTGAAAAACGAGTTTAACTGCATACAGTTTTGTAGTCCGGCCCAGTTGTTTAAGACGACGCCATTTCTATATTTAAAAACTTATTTCGAACCATTGACAACGAGTCGCGCCGACCGGAACGGAAGTGAGGTGACCTCCTTCCGATTCGTTTGGTGTTTTTTTTTTGTATCATCGTATTGTACGTATCGTGTCGACGCCGGTAAAGTAGTGGCCGTTCCGGAGTGCAGAGTGCGTGTTTTTCTGTTTACTATGCGATTAGGATAAGTTGTCTACTATAACATTTGTATGTGATCAAAGCAACGCCATCTAGCGACAGCCTAGTTAAAAAGTTTCTCTGTTTGACTAGTGGTTTCTTAGGTTAGTTACTAGATGGCGCTGATTCGCTCTCATACTAAATTTGTAACTTGTCTTACTCTATCTCTATCGAATAGAGAAGATATCTAGCTCCAAGCACTCTGCTCTCCGCCCGTAGCCGCTCACCCTCTGCATTCGGTCCACTGGTCTCTCTTAAGCTGTAACAGTATGCGAGTCATATTTTTGTTGAATCTTTTGTACTTATTTTACCTATGTTGTTGGTGTATCTATGAATTTGTTAAGTATATTTAGGTACCTACGTACATAATAATATAATAACATTTAGCTAGTAATACCTTTTTGAGCATATTATTATATGAATTAATTTATACTGTACTTATCGGTGCTGTATACCATAGCACGAATGAATCCTCGTCAATTATAAATAGACAATTTTGTGTTTTCTACAAATCTGGTACTTTACTTAATATTTTTTTTTACTTTGTACATTCTCCGTACCTATTGTGTTTTAAATTAGAGCTATTCTCTACGAATTATCGACATTCCTGTAACAAACATAGTTGTAATCGATATTAATATTACCCGCATATACCTAATAACTTAGTAGGAACAATTTATAATATAAATGTGACCAAAACGTTCGAAGCTATTTCGAACTATTTATATATTATAATGTAACCGAATGAAACACTTGCTTTAGCGAGGTCATTCTTTACTGTGTAGGTAAGTATAGCTAGGTACGTATAATATTTAACTTTATTTACCTATGTCGTCCTGCCTACATATGTCACGCATAACATTTGTATCTATACTTAGTTGAATCAAAACAGATTGTACTGTACACGGAAAATTTTGGAAAGCCAGCCAAAATGTAATCAAAATAATTGTCTATTAAAATTGTAAGTGTTGTTCGTTCATTCCACCGCCGTATTTAATAAAATAAAAAATATTTACATCAAGAAGTTTTTTATTCAGCCTTATTAAACCTGTCTTTTTTTAATGTTTACTTTCCATCCGAAAAACAGGTTGAAAGTCACCAACAAAACAAAACAACAAAAGTAGGTGTTAGTCACACAGCCGGCCGTGGGTAAGGCAGAATATCCCTTGCCTTAATCGAAACTCACCAGGGCCCTGCTTCTGTATCGCAATCTATCTATAGATTCCACACCTAAACCTTACCGCGCACAAACGTCAAACGCATACGTTTTTGGGAAGATATCGTAACTTTTTAAGGAATTAACGTGGTTTTGAAACAACAAATCGTTACAGAATAAGGGCCCAGGGCCGGTGTGAACTTAAGACCGCGAAACACGGCGTCTAGGATGGCACGTTAAATTGCCTATTTTAATTACTAATATTTGCGACTTACTGCATGTGTTCCGTGAGCAGTCCCAGGATAACGGAGAAGAGAGAGCGCTCCCTCTTTACGTAGACACGCTGCTCCGGTGATGGCCCGTCTAAGGGCTTTAATCTTCACTTGGGAACCACTTGCGCTTGTACACAACACTACACAATAGTAAAAGTAGATTGGGAAATGTTTAAGGAAGAATGTAGGGAAGAATTGGCTAAAGGGGAACTAAACGAAAAGAATATAGAAAGTATTAAAGAAGGTAAGGATTTGGAAATAATAGTAGAGAAATATATAAAAGCCATAGACAATACATGTAATAAAATCTAAAAAATTAAAAAGGAAATAGAGAAATTAAAATACCGTGGTGGTCCGAGAAGTTAGAAGGGTTGAAAAGAAACAAGAATAGGGCAAGGCAAGGATCGAGAGTTGGAAGGAGTTTTGTGGCAAGCAGGAAATGGAGTCAATGTGGAAGGGCATTTACAGGATAATAGGCAAAACAAAAACTAGCTATGAAGACCTACCAATAGCCAGTGACAGAACACCAGCCCACGGGAGTAGGTGCGCATAATAGCCGACAGCTTTTACCCGGAGGATACCGAAGTGGGGGAGAACGAGGACCATAAAGAAACGCGAAGAAGGGCAGCCGAGGCCGACGAAAATGGTTTTTCGTGGGGACTGAACTTCGACACGCGGTGGCCTCGTTCAACCCAAAAAAAGCCCCGGGTAAGGATGGCTTTACGGTCGATATATGCGCGGCCGCAATCGACTTCCCTTTGCGTCCCTGGCTTTGTACAATAAATGCCTAGAGCTCTCCCACTTTCCAATACCCTGGAAAGAATCCATGATAATCCTCATAAAACCCGGAAAAGACGACTACCTCACCCCAAGTCATATCGTCCAATGAATCCAAATTAGCGCTAGTGTCGTAACTTAAAAATACGAAAATTCACAATACGAATCCGATCCAATAGCGATGGGTTTCAAGAGTAAGGGGGCTGATTGTCTGTGGGGCCCTTATTACTGCACGCAGTATCTCGCCTCACTCCATGTGGTATTTTTCGTACGCGCACATGTTCATTCGAAGTGCATTTATCCAACTATTTAGATCTACGCCATTTTGTGGTGAATGAATTGAAAATATGTGTTGATTAAAGATTTTAAATATAATTAACTGTGTTTTATTTGAAATCAATATTTTATCTTCAATAGCCAAGACCGAAACTAACATCGTAGATCGTTTTAAGGATGGTAAAGCCAACTAAATACTTTTATAGACTGTATTCAATTTTTTCCCCCATTTATACCGGTATTTATAAAAATACCCGGTATAAATGGGTATAGGTATACCCTTTTTCACATTTCTTCCCAATTTTACCCACCCCAATTTTTACCCACCATCTCCAATTACACCGATTTTAGCATCGTAGATTATTTATTACACACTAGTGCGGTAATGTAGTTTCAAAATAGAATCTCGACCAGAGCGAAGAAATAATAGTATTTCAGACACTAGGAAAAAAGTTTTTTTTTTAAATTTCTTGTCTGTCAATGACAATCAGGTTACAAAGACGAAAAAGTCTTATGTAGAATAATTATGAATAAAGATTCGACTTATTACTGTTTACATAAATCACCAATTAACCTTTTTTTGAGATATTTATTTAAAGTTTATGGTAAAATTAGTAATCATTTGAATCTATGGACAAAACAGACCACGCCCACACGGTCCACATGTGCTTAGGTGGTGAGCCTTTAGCCCGTTAGTCGCTTTTACGACACGCAAGGGAAGAGAAGGATTAGTAGTATTATTTTAATGAGCCCATCGCCGCTCTGTCCTGTTGCATGTATGTGCAGTCCTTAGAATAATAACGTATAGAAAGATATAATGATAAAAGAGGAAAACTCTTGCGAAATGTTTGTTAGTAAAATGAAATTAAATGAATGTAAAAATAGCTTTAGCAAAAGCCCATATGTCAATCATTAAATTTAAAAAATGTACAATCTTTAAACATTGTCCACCAGAACATCCAAGGAATGATGGGCAAAGATTTGGAGATTGAATTGTTCATGAACTGTAATAAAATTGATATTCTTTGCATAACAAAACACTGGCTTAAAGACCATCAGTTCATGTTCAATTTTAAGAATCATTTGGTAGGAAGTTCGTTCAGTCGAGGAAATGCAATACATGGTGGCTCCTTAATTATTGTTAGTAAAAAGTTTAAATTAAAGGAACGCAAAGACATAGTGAGCCTCTCGGTTGAGCGAACAATAGAAATAGCTTGTGTGGAGTTGGAGCAGTTTGTTGTATTAAGTGCGTACAGACCTCCTTCAGCATCATATGATTTTTTCGAAAAAGTTATGGATGAGGCATTACATAAAGTCCGTAATGTAGGTAAAACAATAATTGCTTGCGGGGATTTTAATATTAATTTGTTAGAAAATTCCACAATCTCAACTAAAATTAAAAACCTATTTCTATCATAAAACTTAAATCATTTATTTTTGGAGCCGACAAGAATAACTGCCACTTCGGCCACCTGTATTGATAACATATATACAAATGTAAAACCACTGGCTAAGCAAATTATTAATAACCTGGACTCTGATCATTGTGGCCAAATGGTCAGCTTTCCACACCAACGTAAACAAGTGACGAAAAAGAATATCACTGTTGTACCAAAAACTGCAGGTCGGCTGGAACGCTTTAAAAGCAATCTAGATACAAAATTAAATTATTTAGAATACAATGACAACCCTAATGTCTTTTATAATAATTTTTTTAACATTTATTGTTGAGAATTTAATAAAACTTTTATTCCAAAAAAGATCTCAGTTAGTGGTACTGTAACTTTTAATGAATGGGCTACAATTGGTATTCACAGAAGTAGGAAACGAACGATGAACTTTATGGTGAACGCAACTATAACACCAGCGATGACTTCAAATTATATGTTAAAAATTATTCAAAGTTATTCAAAAGAGTATGTCGATTAGCCAAGGCAAACTATTTGAGTTCTAAGATTAAGAATAGTAATGACAAAATAAAAATGACATGGAATATTATAAATAGTGAAACAGGAAAGGTCAAAAGTCGTAATAATGAGTACAATTTAAATTGTGATAATAAAACCTTGACTTCTGATGCTGATATTGCTGCAGCATTTGAGAGGTTTTTTACTGACATTCCAGTTTCAACTACAAAAGCCTTGATTTCCTCCCCCACTGTAGCTGAATCTGTTTTGAAGGAGAATGTTAAAGATTGTAAAAGTAATTTCAGTTTTCAAAAAATTTGTGTTATAGATATAATAAAAACATTTAACACTCTCAATAAAAAGAAAACTGCTGATCTGTGGGGTAATTCCGTGGACGTCGCTAAATCTGTAATTATGACAATAGCTCCATTTTTAGCTTGCATATTTAATGAATGCATTGACTGTGGTGTTTTTCCTGACCTCATGAAATATAGTAAAATAATTCCATTATTTAAATCAGGTAGCACTTCTGACCCCTCTAATTTTAGACCTGTTTCTGTGCTACCCACATTTAGTAAAATTTTTGAAAAGTTAATGCTAGACCAAATGTAAATTCATTTTTATAAAAATAAACTTTTACATTGTAAACAATATGGTTTTACTAGGAGACGCCGGTGTTGAGCTTTTAATCCAAATATTTGATACCTAGGAGGAATCACAGGATGCCCTAGGGGTATTTTGTGATTTATCCAAGGCTTTTGATTGTGTTTTACATGAAACTTTGGTCAGGAAGCTTAACCACTATGGAATTAGGGATGCTTCTTTGAGCCTTCTAATCTCATACTTGAGTAACAGGATTCAAAAGGTCGACATTAATGGTAAAAGATCTCCGGGATCAGTGGTTAAAATGGGAGTTCCGCAGGGTTCAATACTTGGTCCATTCTTGTTTTTGGTTTATATTAATGACTTACCTTATTTTGTAAAAGACAGTCATGAGATAGTATTGTTTGCTGATGATACTTCACTTTTATTCAAAGTGAAACGACGACACCCAAATTATGACGATGTGAATAATGCGGTCTCAAAGATTGTTCACTGGTTTAGTGTTAATAACTTGCTATTAAACGAGGAAAAAACCAAATGTATAAGATTTGTATTGCCTAATGTTAAGCAGGTAATAACTAGTGTACAAATTAAAGATAAGAATGTGAATCCTGTGGACACCACTGTGTTTCTAGGCATCACGTTGGATGCCAAGCTTCAGTGGGGCCCACATATAGCTAAATTGTCGAATAGATTTAGCTCTGCGGCTTATGCAGTAATGAAGATCCGTCAGTTAACTGACGTTCATACAGCTAGATTAGTTTATTTCTGTTACTTTCATAGTGTAATGTCGTACGCCATTTTACTGTGGGGAAATGCTGCCGACATTCAAACTATCTTTGTGCTGCAGAAGAGGGCTATTCGAGCAATATATAACCTACAGGCTGGTGACTCTCTCAGAGAGAGATTTAAGGATATAAGTGTAATGACAGTTGCATCACAATATATTTATGAAAATCTTGTGTATGTTCATAAAAATATAGAAATGTTTTCAAAAAACAGTGATATTCACAAATTAAATACTTGAAGTAAGAACAAATTAGCAGTGCCTTATACTAGGCTCCATAAAATAAATAATTCTTTTAAGGTGCTGTGTGTACGATTATACAACAAAGTACCAAATGATATTCAGAAATTAGATCTTGATAAATTTAAAATCAAAATCAAAGAAAAGCTTTATAAAAAAGCTTATTATACAGTGTGAGAATACACAGAAGCCAAACAGCTTGGGTCTGAAATGCTCCAAGTACCTACTCCAACAGCTATTTCTAATTGCCTATAATTAATTTATATAGAGCACCATATTTAATTAAACTATTTACATTCAAATTCATATTTTGTATTTTGTGACCTGGTAACGACATATAATATATATATTTTTTGTAAATGTCGTTGCTTCTGTGCGCTGTGGTTTCTTGCGCCCGTTCTTTGCCACAGTTAAAAAATGATGTCCTGAATGGGTGGTAGGTTAAAAAATATTTGGACGTTTCAAAGTACTTATTGATTGAGTTTATTGAATAAATATATTTTGACTTGACTTGATAGTCTTCATACAAGCGCTCTGTCAAAAGTGAAGCACTAAACCGCTTCACACTTTTGTGACGATTACTTGCTTGCACTCGGCGACACGCACACGTACCCTTGTAACTCCGAACGCTGAGTGTAAGTTAGTAAATGTGCACTCGGCGTTCCGTAGTGTACTTACATTGAAAACTCGGCGTTTGGAGCCATAATGCTTCAAAATGGGCGCGCGGACTTACATTCTTTATGTTATTATTCTAAGGTGCAGACTTTAGTCCTCTAGTCGCCTTTTACGACACCCAAGGGAAGGGAGGGGTTGGTAGTATGTTTTGATAAGCCCATCGCCGCACTAAGCTGTTGGATGTATATGCAGACTTTAGTCCGTTAGTCGCCTTTTATGACACCGTTAGAAGGGTTGGTAGTATTATTTTGATGAGCCCATCGCCGCTCTGTGCTGTTGGATGTATGTGCAGTCTTTAGTCCGTTAGTCGCCTTTTACGACACCCAAGGGAAGAGAGGGGTTGGTAGTATTATTTTGATGAGCCCATTGCCGCTCTATACTGTTTGATGTATGTGAAGTCTTTGTCCGTTAGTCGCCTTTTACGACACCCAAGGGAAGGGAGGGGTTGGTAGTATATTTTGATGAGCCCATCGCCGCACTAAGCTATTGGATGTATGTGCAGTCTTTAGTCCGTTAGTCGCCTTTTACTACACCGAAGAGAAGAGAGAGGTTCGTAGTATTATTTGGATGAGCCCATCGCTGTTCTATGCTGTTGGATGTATGTGCAGTCTTAATCCGTTAGTCGCCTATTACGACACGCAAAGGAAGAGATGGAAAGACTTCCTACCTTTCACATACATATCTATATTTTGCCGATTCATACAGCGGCTTCTTGTTCAAATATTACTTACTTTGAAAATTTAAAAGTAAATATGTCTAGTTCTCCTAATGACTAACTAAATTTACAGTCTACACCGATTGACTGCCTATTACCATCAAAGTCCAAAGAAAAATACATGTTGGCTTACCAAAGATTTATACACTAGAAAAACAACAAAAACACGCAGTCATTTTCAGAAAATGTGTTTTCCTAACAAGTGTGTTGAAAAACGTCGTATGAAAGGCGTGTGCATTGGTAATTACATCCTCGGCTCCATTAAGCCCTCACCTTCGGCTCGGGCTCATAACCCGACTCGATTGTAGTGACCAACAAAGCATGCAAACTTCTATCATAATTACTATACCGGTAGGTATTTGCCGCCATTCATTGAAGAGTAAAACTTCAAATTTAGTGCGATATTTAACTAGTCGCGCAGAAGCTGTATTAAACCTGGTATAACCAAATAGGGTAGGTAGGTACTTGGCGCCCAGACACGCGTTGACGCGTCCAGCTGCGCGCGCGAGTGCGCCGCCGACAGCACAGTATAAATCTTTAGCTCATACTTATACTGTGCCGACAGGCAGAACCTGCAACACGCGCATGCGCTCTATGCACAATCACATCCCACAATTATGCTGCAGCGCGGAGTGGTCTGTTTATGAAATCCCGGCGTCGTCGGGTTCTTCTCGTCACCAAGTCCTAGGTGGCTAGTGTTAAGTTTATTCTTGAAGTTTTTCTTATTGAAGTCGATTGCAGCCACTGCCAGCAATGAGTCCCGCAAGCGAGGACTGCTAGTCGAATTAAAATGGAACGTGGTCTAGCCGATTTTTGATTTATTTTCGCTATTCGAGTGCAGTGAAAAATATCAATATCTTTAATGGGATACTCCACCGCGTGACGTCTTTGTTCAGCAGTTGGGTCGCACGGCGCGACCCAACTGCTGAACAAAGACACAACTTCATTTTTGCGTTCAGGGATGCACCGAAGCACCAGGTTAGTAGCGCGTGAAATGTGGTCGATAACAGAGAAGTCAAGGCGCTAACCTCTTTGCGAAGCACTGCGTTTTCCTCCCTCAAGTCACGGACCTCAGAGCTATAGCATTTTAGGTCAGCGCTAAGTTTGTCAAACTGTTCAATAAAAATGACAAGGAGTCCTTAAAAGTATTTATGACCGCCTGCATTTCATTAAACTGCCTAGAGAAGTCTCGAACACAGTCCCTCACGATTGCGCGGGTATCTGCCCGGGATACAAAATCCTCTTTATTTTGTTGTTCTATTTTACGCGCACCGCATCGGCTACAGCTGTGGCTGTCGCGCCGGCAACGGCTGTGGCTGTCGCGCCAAATCCTGTGGCGCAAATAGGTGTGCTCGATTTGTCTCCTCTAGGCAATTTTACAAGGCAAATTCAGGACGTAACCAGTCCTTTTTAATTTTGCTAGACCTCTTTTTAAGCTCCGCATCAGGTATGTTTACGCACAAGTTGTGGTAAGATTGTTAGCAACCCGCGCAAAAGATATATCCATCGGTGTTGATTACTTTGCCATCGCAGCCGATACACTTAAGCATCTTTTTTGGCAGGTAAGTATAATTTGAGTGCTAGGCGTTATTAGTTAAGGTGCGCATGCAACAACACCAGCAAAGACGAAGAAGGCATTATTAATTTGTTCCTTACCGCGCCGGACGGAGGCGAGGAAAGCAGGCGCGCGGCGACAGCTCGGAGATTGTATTGTACCGATGACGTCGATGTAGCTAGCAGCATGCATAATGCACGATTTACACGAAGCCAATACTTGAGACAATCCACTAAGCCACTCCAATAAGCCAATGCTAATGCTAAGCAAGAATGGCTTGAGTACAATCCAATGTAGTGGACTGTCTCTATTTACACGATGCCAATATTGGACTGGCTTAGTGGATTGTCTTATGTATTGGGTTTGTGTAAATCGTGCATTACGGTCGGTTCGAGCTCTGTCTGTGTTCTTGGTCCAACGGATAAGTGCGGCCACACACGGGCCACCGCCCACAGCCACAAAACGCAGCTACCGGCATATTTCCTGTAGTTTTCATAGGGACTCACCGCACACGATAGACGCCGGTGGCCGCCACACGCAACAAATCGTCCGCACCTGCCACTAAACGTCGCGACACGCCACACGCGCGATCCTCCATCCCTCTTTCCCTTACCTCATTTTAACCTGTTAAAGTCGGAGGCAACGCACGCACGAAGTCTATTGTTGATTTAAATAAATATGGATATAGAATTATTTACCATATCAGAGATTCAATCCCGTCCTGCGATTTGGGGTGATAGCTGTTATTATAGTACATAATAGGGGCGATAAAGTAAAGGTTAGTTACTGATTCGCCGGATTTAGTTTCGTTGGATTTTTTTGTTGAAGGAAAACTATAGAAATATCGCGGCTTTACCTATCTATTAAATAAAAGGCAGACATTTCGGTACATTAATAAAAATATTTATTTGTTCTTAATTTAATAACGAGACAGTACATTAATATTTCCGACGAAACAAGAATCCGGCGAATCAGGAATCCGGCGAATCAGGAACTAATCAAAGTAAAGGCCTGGGAAGAAATTTGTGAATTGTTTGTAGGAAATTTACTTAAGGGGATCCTGCACGAAATTGTGAAAATTTAATACGTATTTTTAAGTCACTTGTACTATGCGCTGAATTAGTTTAATACATTAAAAGAACTTACGTAAGTTAGCCTGATTATTGCACAAGGTCGTGGCCTTGTTAAAATTTGAAACAAATTGTTTAAACAATAACAAACAATACATAAATCTAATGACTCCAAAAACATTTTTCTTCAACAACTTTCTTAATTTTACGCATGAAACAATAATTCTTACATGACAATATTTTTAATGATATTTCGCACCCCCTTCTTAAAAAAGTAAATTTCAATTTTTAACACATGCGCGTGATGGTTTTGTACATTTCGCAGAATAAAAACATTGCTCTAATCAAATTACTAGGTCTGAAACTTTAAAGCAGAATTGTTCTAATTTAAAATATTAATATTTTGATTTTGCTTTGAAGTTCATTAGGAGACTTATGTCAGTTTTTGCGAACGCGCGGCACCGCGCGGTGCCCTTTTAAACGAAAATGTTTCAAAAACTTTTCTGGATGGTTTAAAAGATTATCGAAATGCTCGTTACATTTGTGTATATTTGTTAAAATTGGATGTATCCAATAACTACGGTTTCGTCTTCTAAGACGACGTTATTTTATCAGAAGCAGCGCAATTAAACCTTCTTTTTCCGAGTCCATTATGATACTACATGCATTACATGATTTAAAAAAGTAGCAGCCACCGACCGCAAGTGTCGGCCACCGGCCACAAGATTGACTATCACGCGCTTCAGCCACTTTTGTAGCCGCTTCTAACTTCATGTGGCGGCGCGGCGGCGTTTGTGGCTGTGGCCGGTGGCCAGTGTGCCGCCTCACTAAGACGCCGCGCCGTCACTTACCCAAGAAGTCCGGGTTCAAACCTGCTGGAAGGAATATTAGCTAAGGATTGTGCAAGAAAACTATGCTCAATAATAGTTTACTATAAATTATTATTGCAAACCACAATTGCAATTATTTCCCTTGATGCTTTAATCACAAGAAAACACTATAGATTGGGATGTGTGGGTAGGTATCCCTTTGTATTTATTTTATAAAGTAAGTGACATTGACATGACACATGACACTGACAGTTGGTTCGCGACGAGACGAGACGAGACGACGCTTTCTTTCAAATCGAACATACTATACTATCCTCAGAACATTAACTAAAGCAATACTATCTATTTTCACTTCTTGATTTTTGATATTGGTTGATAAACGAATGTGTGTGTGTATTGTTCTGAGTATGAATAGACTCAGTACCTAGTGTGTAAATTATATACTCTGTCGCTGCTACTCGCTATTTGAAATTGGTATCACTTCAATCAATCCGTTCGTTCAGTTTGAAAGTTTGCCCCGACTGCAGAGCATGTCCCAGTAAAGCACTATTATGTTGTCCAACAAGCGTTTGGTTGCGGTTTGCGCGATAGTATTCTGCTGTAACGTGGCTGTATTAGTGCTGTTCGTGAAGTACAACGCTCACGAGAGATGTTATGTCACAATCGACGAGAGTCAGACGGTCGACGCTGTCATTCCGGACGACTTTCTAAGTTTCGGGATCGACACATCAGAAGTGGTGGACTTCAATAGTGTGGACTTTTTGAATGAGAGGTTCGTAGAGCTGGCGACGGCGCTGGCGCCCGCGCGGCTGCGGCTCGGCGGCACCATGTCGGACCGGCTCATCTTTAGCGCGCTCCCGCTGGCAGCCGGCTGCGACCACTGCCCCGACGGCAACCAAACCTCACACGTATGCCCCGCTCTCAAAAAACTCTGTAAGCACAAATTCTTACCATTCTTTCTACTAACAGGACCTAAGTTGAAGGAAATCAACACTTTTTGTGAAAAAGCTAATATTAAACTGCTGTTCACACTGAACTTACTTCTTCGTGACCATCACACGTGGGATGACAAAAACGCTCGTGATCTACTATCCTTTTCTCAAGAAAACAACTTTGACATTGACTGGCAACTCGGGAATGAGCCGAATTCATTCCCACATGTCTACAACACAAGCGTCACTCCCAAAATGCTAGCTCGTGACTTCAAAAAGCTTCGGAAGGTCTTAAATGAAACTGGTTACAGTGACTCATTGGTTGTAGGCCCAGACACCACCCGACCACAACCAAAACGTCCAGAGTGTCTCAAATATATGGTAGAGTTCTTGGGGTATGGATCCAATTTTATAAATGTCAGGTCTTGGCACCAATATTATTTGAACAGCAGAACCGCCAAACTGGAAGACTTTTGGAATCCCGACACTTTCGATCTGCTGGAAGAGCAAATTGATACTATGAAAAAGAACACTGCCAACTACACCCATATACCAATGTGGTTGTCAGAGACAAGTAGCTCGTATGGCGGAGGAGCCCCTGGGCTATCCAACTCTTATGCAGCCACTCCACTGTGGATCGACAAGCTTGGCCTTTCAGCAAAACACAACATTACAACAGTTATACGACAAAGCTTTTTCGGTGGCAATTATAGCTTGATCAGTTTAATTGATAAATATTTTGAACCGCTGCCTGATTGGTGGGTCAGTGTTCTGTACAAAAGACTTGTTGGAGGCAAAGTATTGCAGATACATTGTGAATGTTCACGTCTCCAACGAATGTACGCTCATTGTGCCAATAGAAAATACACCAATGACACCACTGCTATTACTGTGTATGCTGTCAATTTAGAGATGGCAAAAGCAAGATTCTTGTTAAATGGCACTGCTTTACATGGAGATAATTTATCAATTGATGAATACATTATAAGTGCACCATCAAACAATAGAAGAACAAAGACCGTCCTGTTGAATGGATGGCCATTGTACTATGAGTCAGCGTTGCCAGATATGCCGCCACATCGTATACAATACGGAAACCACATTTCGATGCCTCCATATTCTATAGGATTTTGGGTGATCCAAAATACTTCCATTAAAGTATGTGAGTAAAAGAAAAGTCAAAAATAGAAAATTCAGAAATGTTAATCTTCTTTAAATTTTGCCAGTCTTGAGATTTTGATAGTATATTATTGATGCTGGCTGACTATAACTTAGCACATAAGCATTTTACGCTTGTATTCTCGAATAAAATATAATGTTTTGTAATATTTCATAAGTGCTATATTATAATATAAAATGTTGATTAATTCACCAGTTATCTCTAACCCAGTTGTGTGAGAACAATAAGATTTTTATATTGTTTCTTTTTCCGTGCTGCTCTGTATATCTTTGCTTATGACAGTTGATCTCCTGATTTTATATACCTATATTATGTTATGAGAATTCATGTGAAAACAAAGTCTAAAAATATTATCTTTATTACTACCTATATTACATAATTACATTTAAATAAATTGTATGCATAAAATAATTAGTTAAAGTGGACCACCGGTAGGTAATCCGGCCCATGTCTAATCTGGCACCCCCTGTGGATTACAGGGACACATAACATGACTATTATTGTTGAATATTTTTTGACAGTCTTCGCTAATGTAGATAATGCATGATTGAGCAGGTAACAACTTGTATGTGCCACCACCACTTTGTCGGATTACAAGGTACGTTTTTGTAAAAAAACCGGACTATAGGGACTTAGGCAGTACTCTATAATCCGACGTTCGACACTGCCCTGCAAAACGTTTGTCGGATTACCGGGGGTGTATGATATATGATAATATAAATATTATCATATAAAAAAAATCATCAACTATTAATAACACATCTTTACTAAATTTTCTATTTATTGATGAACTTAACTTTACGAATGAACCAGTTAGACTTATGCTGCCTTTATAAATGTTACTTAAAAACTATAAATATTTATAAAAGTATAAAAAACTATAAAAGTGCCAATATTATAAAAGTTTGCTTTAACAATTTTATTGACTTGTTTAAATTTTATAAATGTGACTTGAATGACATTTTACAAAGTCAAACTTTATGAGTACATGACATCGTATGTGATTAATTATATTGAATGACTGACTACGATATAGTGAATCTGTTTACAAAATATTACTGTTAATAATGTTTGGCACGATTTATATGATTGTCTAATATAATTTCTGTATGTGTGGCTAATATTTATTTAAGGACTTGTATAATCCGAATAAACTGATACACCAGTTACTAATGTTAAGAAACATCAAATGAAAACAGAATTAATACATACATACTTACAGGAAAAACTTAAAGATTGTGGTATTGAAAAATTTGTAAAATAATGTCATCAATTTAGGGGCAGGTTGAATGTATTTATGTGATAGTGAGTTTGTTTGCACAAGGCACATGGCTTGCCATTGATAAGTGTAATAAATTGCATGATGGCCATTGTTCACAATCAACTTAGAAAAGGTA
The DNA here is from genome assembly GCA_963921215.1 of Scoparia ambigualis. Taxonomy (NCBI): domain Eukaryota; kingdom Metazoa; phylum Arthropoda; class Insecta; order Lepidoptera; family Crambidae; genus Scoparia; species Scoparia ambigualis. The sequence continues at coordinate 5,414,581 of OY992501.1, forward strand.
CTGTTCTCAATTGCTTTTCTTTAGTTGTTTGTATGCATTGAGGTACAATAAACTAGAGTGGACACCGCGAAGTAAGTTTGTGCGCACTAAGGTGCAGCCCATGGGCTGCAAACGCCTCAGTGATTGCACGTGATGCAAGCCATTGTGGAGCTCGCGGCTGCACTTTAGTTGCGCACAAACTTGCTTCGCGGTGTCTTCTCTAGTTTATTGTACCTCAATGTTTGTATGTATGTAAGTTGATATTTCCGTCGTCGTATTTGACCATTTTATTTAATACAATGTAGTTGTAAGTAGGGTATTAAGACTTTTATTTAAATTTTTGAAGAAAAACATCCATCAATTGTTTGTTTATATTTTTTTAAACTTTTAAGCATACTTTCAGGTCTGTCATATAATTTTATTGTAATTGTTTAATGCTCATACGATAACTTGTTGACCTTGCCTTGTAGACGATGCGTACCATCACGTTATAATGAAACAGCTGGTTGAATAAGAAACATGTGGCAAACACAATCAGATACAGATGTTTACGAAGTGTTACGATTTTTAAGTTTTAATTAAGCTGAAGTTTCTTTTCTATGTTATATTAAAATGTCATTCTTTGAACCAAACCAGACTGCATGATACTGATATTTATATAAACGTTACTTCAAATTGGATTTTAGTACAGTTTACGTTGCTATCTCATGTGTGATTCGTTTAAATTGCCGGCCTTATTGGCCAGTCAAGGAGAGCTGCCGTTGGCACTGAACTGTCATCTCGTGATAAGAGTCAATTGTACCTACGTATGTGGATCACGTAGACATCGAGTAGGTTTTATATGCAACATCGAGCACTTAAACTGAGTAGGTACCTATTGTTTGTGAAATTATGCTGCATTTTCTCTTTGTAGAATATTGTAAAAGTAAGAAATTGCAACAAAATCTTATGTTTTCCATATCTTTTACATTTTTAATAGGTAGGTAGGTGTTGGCCGACTTTGGCCACCGCAGCGTAAGCAACTTGGAAGCGACCGGCGACGCCTAGTGACCGATGAAACTTCGCAGATTTTCAGGGGTTTTGCGTCACGCAATTCTTTTTCCTTACCTTACATTAGATTCTCTGGGGTGTTGAACCGAATGTCGAGAACGGACAACAAGAGAGCGCTTCTAAAGGTTGACCGTGTCGTGGGGTAGTTTTGTAATAGTGATTATATTAGTATCTAGGTTTTAGTGTTTAGTAAAAGATGTGGATCGATTTTCGGAAGAAATACCTCTTCCAATTTTTTTTTATTTACTTATTTTCTTTTTATAATTGGTATTTTCGTCCATTATTTCATCACATCTTTTCCTGCTGTCCTATGGATAGTTTACCAAGATTCCTTTAATCTTCAGGGCCTTCATATTTTGTAGATTTGTTATAGTCTGAAGATCTAGAGCTACCTCAATGCCATTACTAATTTTCTAAAATAATAGTTTCGCGCGTCAGTCTGTTCACTTTGTTTTCTGATTAGGTAGGTACCTATATATTTATTATACATGTTCCATAAAATAAAAAAAACAAGGTCAGTCAGAATATGTTAATAATTTATGTTTGGTAATAATTTGTATTTTATTTGAATAATTGAATTGCGTACCCACACTCAGTCATGTTTTGGAGGAGTGTATGTCATAAGCATTAAATTATATTAAAGTGACTGTAGCTGTGTATGTACACAGATGTTTATATATAATATTTATACCTATTAGTTCTTTCTGATAAGAACATATTTTAATATATTACGCAATCCTTATACTTAATCAATGTTTTTTGCACTACTTCGTATAGTTAGGTGGACGTATACAACGCTTAATTTCAAAATCACTAATCATTTATTGAATTAGCTCAAAATCATATCGAATGTATCTATCGTTTCTGAGATGTTTCAATTTGTTAGTGGTTTTTAACTTTGGTGCTTTATTCTTAGTTATTTTAAATGTAGGCCTTATGAGACTCCTATAATATGTACCTACCTCAATATTTTGTAATAGCTAAGTGGGTACATTAGTTTTCATAACTTACAGTCAGGAAAGTTCCTGGTCGACCACCTTTCGGCGATATTTGGTCATACAATCTACGCAAGCTACTGTATTGCGATTCTCTAAGCGCAAACATCGTTAAAGATCCGCTCGGCTATAAGCGGTGTGTTGGGTGGGGCATCACTTCTTTGACATTTGTTGTAGGTATAAAATCGGTATTCTCATAGTAAAACAGCCTCAACTTTGACCACAGCCGTGACAGCAGCGAAAGATGTGACGGCTGTAACGTCTATGATCACAGCCATGCGCGCAGCGTCTGTGTCGCATAAGAGAATCGCATAGATGTACGCGCGGTCGGAAATAGTCGGAATGGAGGCGAATAGCGCCGAAACGTGGTCTCCCGGGAACTTGCTCGACTTTACCTACTACCTATCGTTTGGGTTACAATAGATCTAAGTAGAGCGATTAAGGCAATGACTGGACTGGATTAAGCGTGTTATAAAAACGGTAGGTGAGGAAAAGGACGAAAACAAATAGTTTTCTGAAGTTCACAATTGAAATAAGACCCCTTTTATTACTAATCTACTCGCGTTAATCATACGTGTAAACCCACAGTTCCATAACAAGCAAAATAAGCTTACAGGATAATACCCAGAGATGAATTGTTATAGTTATTCTTCAGCTTTAGTTTATTTCGAATCATCAGGATAAAATAACAACATATTTATACCTTAGTTACCTACATATAAACGTGAGTAGATCGGTAATGAAAAGAGTATAAAACTCGTTTCAATGCAATGAACAAAGTAGATGGATTATTTAACTAAAAATACAGATAGTTTAGTATTATTGGTTGTTCCATAAAAAAGTGTAAGTAGTTAAAAGTACCGTGTATAATATATGTTCCAGAAAGTCTTGTAAACATAATTTTAAACGAAATTCTGTTAGAATAATAACTTTATTGATTTACAACGTACAGTTATCACAACATGTTTATCTATGTATGATTGTTACCCACGTTACCAATAACAAACATGATACACAAACTTTTATTTGGCGTGAGGGTCAGTCACTAAAGTCTATGACACTTTAATTTGGCGAGAAGTTAACAAACTTCTGTTAAATTCTTGAGTTGTTTTTACAGCAACTGCTGCTGCTGCGGCACGTCAGATTACCCCAAAAAGTCTTCTGCAATCACTTTTAAAATATGTATCATGGTTTAGTTTTAACAGATAAAGACTCAAATGTGTTAATGTGCAGTACCTACTTATATCGATCAATTATAAAGTATAGTTAAGTTAATTCCCTTTCATGGTGATGAAACGCAATGGATCGATGCAACAAAAGTAATAAAAAAACAATCGCAACGCAGATACGAATAGAATAAGTTTTTGACTAACTATCAACATGTTTGATTCACTTGTTTATAATGATCTTTTTAACTATTTAGCTTCGATCAACAATACCACCTAGATAACGCGTCACTTACAAAATCAAAGCTAAATTCTGTCCACGTGAATAAATACTTTTTCATAGCAATAAATTACTCCTGTCACTTAAAAAAGAAAAGACGTATATGTGGTGAAATCAACCCTAAGGGGCAACAAATAAAGTACTTTTTCCTGTAATGCCTTGCGAGAAAATAAGAGCTCACTTCTCAAGTGCGCTCTTATTTACCGAGACACATTTTTAGCGCCGACCTGACATCTAGTTGTATTGTTGATCGAAGGATGAAACGCAATGGATCGATGCAACAAAAGTGATCAAAAAACAATCACAACGCAGATACGAATAGAATAAGTTTTTGACTAACTGTCACCATTTTTGATTCACTTGTATATAATGATCTTTTTAACTATTTAGTACCTACCAATTTGATGCTGACTTTACCAATCTATGTGTTTGCTAAGTGTATTATGTATGAGGCTAAGATTGGGCCACCTTAGTAATTATTCAGGTTATAATTAGCATACCTATCTATAATTAGCTATTATATCTAATTGTAATTTTGAGAGGGAATCTTTACTTATTTCATGTTTTCCATAGAACGTTTATGTGTCGATAAAGTTATTGTGAATATTAGGTGCCTAATTGTAAGACTGATTAGAATACAGTATATTTATTTTACAAAATGTGTCTACTTTATACCCTGATTAGCTTTATGAACATTTGTAATTTTTGTAACTTTGTACATCATAGTTTTATTTGCGTCACTGTTCTGTATTGTTACGTGCATGTAGCTAGTAGGTATACGACTATTTATGTTTTTTATATAAATACTAACTAACGGTCGAAAGTAATTAAACTAACCTCCATACAAATGATGTCCAATTTCTTACTCTAAGCAAAACAACAGAAATATTGATGATATTATTATTGCCTACACCCTCGCCTGGGCCCTTACTGTCACCTCTTACAGCAATATTACACTTTAATCTTACTATGCAAATACCCATACGAATTTTACACAGTTAAGATTAAAGTAATATTGCTCTAAGAAGTGACAGTATGACATCTGGTAGTTCTAGACTTGTTCAATGTTGTATTTAACGGAATATACGGAGACCGAAAGTGAATTCAATCTCTCAACTACCGTCCGCATTACTTTATACCTGTGGTTATTTATGACATCCATTGTTTGCCTGTTCACTTTATCTGGTTCAAACTATATTTAAGCACTCATTGTAATAGCGGAGTTTAAGGAAAATTTATTATAAATAAATAAATAAAATAAAAAAGCTCTTTTTCTGCTTTCACGTTTGAACTCCACTTTAACCTTTCACTAGGTAGTAAACATTGAATTCTGAAAATAATTGTTAACTATGCTGTCTGGAATCGCTTTCAGCGATGAGTCCACTTTTGCCCATACCTGCTTTTGGAGTTAGTGTGTGTTAGCTAATGAATTTAATCAATTAAGTATTGCGATTTTCACATCTTATCTAAATTATAAGTACCTTTTATGTAGACCGTGTTAATAAAATTGCTCAAAGCCTGAAATTAGTTTGTTCAGAATCGAGTACTCTCAATTGAATTCTACTGAATTCTACTACGAAAAAGATGGGACACATTTTATATAATAATTTTTACGCTACGCTGCGCCGCTTTTTTAATTTGCTGAACACTTGTCTTCTTAGCAACGTTGCACTCACAATTCGAATGCTATAGCGGCTACAACTTCACATGCACTCGTAGGCTTAGATCGAACATCTTATATTAAACGAAGAAAAAATATATTAATAATTTATTCATTATTTTATAATAAAAAATATTTGGGGTGTCTGAATTTGAGATTTAGAGCCATTTAAGTATTTAAAATCTGGCGGAAACCACCCGAGCCAACATCTTTACTCGAGTCAACGTCTAAGCCTCATCATTATGATAAATTACCTATTCTAATCACTCGAGTTAGGTAAAAAAAAATCGCAAGTCCATCATAGAAAAGAAATAAATTACTGGCAACCAAAATTAAAATGCCACACGACATTAAAACTCTTCTGACGTTTCATGAATTCAAAGTGACAAGTAGGCAACAAAAATATTTTTAGTGAAAGAAGTAATTTTAGAAGTCTTTTAAATTAAAAGTGTTTTTCTAACAAAATGGAAACATTGCATCGCATTACAAGTACATTTGAGAATGTTAAAACTGCTCTGAAGAACAAAAACTCCTCGGAACGGTTGCAGATCCTGAAGAAGGATATCCAGTTGCTGTCCACCGAGCTGGTGGTGTTAGGCAATGAAAATCACGAGCAGTATGTAAGGTCTCTAGCTATGGAGGGATACCTGTCCCTGCTAACAGCTAAGACATTGCCCATCTCTCTCATAGAGAAAAGGAATGTTCTGCAAGTTGCATTCGACAAACTTAAGCCTCACGCACTTCGAGACGAGTGTCTGTTTATTCTGCTAAGGATTCAAAATCTACTATGCTATTACCTGATTCAACTAGACCATGTGAGTCTCGCTCGTGACATACTGGAGAGTATGGAGGAATTGTACGACAAGATCAGCAAGTCGCAGCCGGATAAGTTCCTCGACGCCGAAGACCTGTTCATGTCGGAAACGGTAGCCAACATCAGGCGAGTCAATCCAGAGAAAATAGACAAAGTCATCACAAACAACGTGCAGATGCAAGCCTTCCTCTATAACAAACTGAATTTGCCACAAAAGTACACTCTGTACAACCATACGGCGCTCCGCAGGCAGCTAGAGATGAAGGAAGGAACACCCCAAGACTGGGCTTTAAGAGCAGCCAGGCTTGGCAATTACTTTACGTACCTCAACGAGCTGGGACATGCCCGCCACCACCTCTGCGCCGCCTATCACGTCTTGAGAACCTGCCACGACAACTGCAAGCTCATGCCTGAAGATTTCGTGTTGCAGAAAGCCGATTTCGAGATGCACTTCTTAGAACTGAGTCATCATTGGGTTAAGTACGGCTTAACGCTGTTTAAGTTGTCCAAAAAGAAGATATTGAACCGCTATTTCTCTCAGCCGACTTCAAGATCTGACCTGTGGAGAACTGTCGATTTGCTCGACGAATCTAATTTAGAGAGCTCTGAGAAGACAGACGACGAAAATTCGAAAGACTTGGGCGCCGAAAAGATTGGGAAAGGCGACTGCAACGGGCAAGACGAGAAGCTTTTCAGTTTTCCGTCGTTGAATTTGACAGAGATGGAGAGCAGGGTGCCTTTGGAGGTGGTGACCAATATCGACGAGGCGAGGAAAGCGTTCGCGTTCACGCACAAGTGGCTGATGAGGGCCAAGCATTACTACGACTTCGAGCACCACTCTGCGCAGTACATATCTTGTTCGTTACAGCTGGCAGAGTTATACGAACACTTGGCTTTCTTCGAGAGGAACATTGACAATCAGTATAGCCTGCAGAAGAGGAGAGCCGACGTTCTAGAGACACTGAACTCTTTACTAAGGACGTGTGATAACGTTATGTCGGTGCAGATCGATGTGATTCGGGAACTGTCTCAGGTGCAGTTGGAGTTGATGGCGTTGAATCTGCAGAAGCTGTGGCGCGAAGAGTCGCATACGAACATTTTCAACATAGATGCAGACGCTGATTCTATCATCAACTCGCTAGATTCGGAGTCGACTAAGACTTTGACGGAGAAAACTTTGAATACTTCCAGCAAGAACATGTTCTTGAGGAAGATGGAGGCAGCCACCTCGATCAACGGCAAGCTATTCCGGCTCAGCGGGCAGCTGGGCGTTTCCACTCCGTCGGAACTCAGCTTCGCTACTGGAATCCTCAAAAATTAAGTACTTACCTACTCCACAACGGAAACATTGGAAGTCGTTTTAAATAGTAACTTCTTATTGTGATAAAAAGTCATTGCTCAAATGATTAAGATTGAATAAAATTCATTTACACAACTCAAAATGGCTTGTCAAAATGGATTTTTTTATTTTTTATTACACATTGCTCATATTATTATATGACCAATGTGTAATAAATAAAAAATTGGTACACATCCTCAAATTATCTTTTCTGAGCAAAAGTAGGTACCTATGTATACGTGCCGAAAAAACACCAGTCTGAAACCTCTCTCAGCCAGCGTTGTTTTATTAATATTTACACGCATAGTGTCTCAAGCTTTGGTCTCTTGATCGTAACGTAACGCACAACGCTGCGGTATGCGGTTTAAACGCAGCGTTTACCGTCTCTGCGGAAAACGGTTTGGAAACTTTTAATAATAAAAAAGGCATTTAATTGATTGTGAAGAACAGTTCATTCAAATTCTATTAAATTATCTTCAAACAAATCCATTGTCAACCCGCGACGCAGACCGCAGCGAATCTATGAGAAAGACGCCGCGCAGTGCGGGATACCCGCTCTGCCGTCATAAATTAAAAAGGCACATCTAACATTTTGGAAATCGGGAGAAAAACGAGTTTTAAAAAATTCTTTGTTTTCGGCTAATAAATTTGATAGTATCGTGTTTGTCGGAAATGTATGAATGAAAATAGTAGCATCAATATGAGTTTTACAAGATTATTTAATTAAAAGTTTTTATTTTAGTGGCATTTATTAAATAATCTACATTTTCCTTTTCAACGTAACTTTATTAAATAATCTACATTTTCCTTTTCAACGTAACAGAAAAAATTAGTAATAGCATTTATATTACATATAAAGGGCATAATTAACCAAATGCGACTTTTCATTCTAATATTTAGTAAAAAGAAAATTAAATATTACAATACAAAGGCACATTTATACAATGGTGCCTTTTCATTCTAGCTTAAACAAGTTATAGTTGCTACATATACTACTATACAGCTGAAAAATATAAAACTTTTATTTAAAACGGGACAAAAAATGTTGTATCTTTATTATTATAATTAATTAATGTAACTATCACATTATTAAGGAACTTGTTACAAACATAATACACCAAAGTATGTCGAGACGAATCATACGAGCCCAAACTCGATAGGCTTGAATCGTCCTATGGCCATCTTCCAGCTCCATCATCAGACCCTGGTTACAATCTAGCACCAAAGTACTCGTCAAGACCGATCAAACGAGTCCAAACTCGATGGGGTTGTGTCGTTTAACTACCGAGTTTCTATGGCCACCTTCCGGTTCCATCATCAGATCAGCTCCATGTCATAATAATTTTGCATTGTCATCCGATTTACAAAAATTTCAGCTCAATAGCTAACCGAGAAGTGGATCAAATTTTACTTGCAAGATTTGATTACAGACTAAATCGGGATAGGTGAAACTAAATAAAAGCTTGTAATAATAAATATTTTCGTACAAATACCTAATACCTATTTGTCTTGAGCGGTGATCGAACCCGCAGCCCTTGGGTAGTAGGCAGATATACCACTGCACCAGACATGTCGCCAAAGCACAATTTCAATTAATGAACTACACATAATTAATAAGGTAGAAAGTCTCTCATATGCCTATCTATGGGGCCACAAAGTTAAGATCACGCGTGATCTTAACAAAATACTAAAACAGTGGAGAGGTAACTTTTTAAGCACTAACATTAAATCGTAGAAATTAGTACATTTATAACGGAATTTCTACGAAATACTAATGCTTGTTAGTACGTAGATCAAAATTAAAGAAGTACAATGAAGTATTTTCATAGTAAATCGCAACTAAACCATCAAATATTTCGAAGATTACAAGTCAGCAAAATACCTATAAAATAATTGAATCAAAAAATTCATATTAGACGAGTAATAACAACAACTTACCCGCGCAGCTCAGACAAGCGTGGACAACACAACTGACGCGATTTGCTTCGCAACTCAGCCCCCTCACCTCACCTCTGTTCAAAAATGTTTGGTAGAAAAGGCATAGGTGCCAGTTGTGACTTTTCTTTTAAATTTTAAAGAAACAGCAAAATTTTAAATAAATGGGCATATTTGCCACATAGGCCGTTACAACTTGAAGTCGGTCAAATATGCCTTTACTATTTATAAATCTTCATTCATTTGTGACCTTTTTACGTGCTTCTAAAATTTACAAAAATTATGAGTAGATAGGCCTTTTTCTCCTGATTCCAAATATGTATGTAACTCAAATTTGAAAAAAATGTTATTTGTGCCCTTTTTCCTTATGACGGCAGCGCTGCCCACTTCACCGCGCTCGCCCTTCGCCGCTGCCGCATACTGCGACGGAACAAGAGACCATACTACACGTTTTTCATACGATTATGTGTCGGCCACCACATGCCGCATACCGCTGCGTTGTGCGTCACGATCAAGAGACCAAAGCTTTAGACAAGGAGAAACAGCAACATTACAGCTAGTAAGTAGGTACCTACGTACTTTTTACAGCGGGGGTACATTTTGTTGCAGCTACCACTGTGTTGGCCAGAGTAGTCTGACTATCAATCTGACCAGTGGGAAACACCCTCTTATTTAAAGTATGTCGCAATAACAACAATGTTAATTTCATTGTTACGTCTGAATTAAGTATACTATTTGGTAGACTTAATGCACCCAGGTGATATCACCTGGGTGCATTAAGTCTACTAAACCCCCGGCAGCCATAGCCAGCTGCTCAGGGTGTTGCGCGCTCCCACAATCGACCGTATCGTCACTTACCATCAGGTGGAATAAAGGCCAAGAGCTTATCCGGAATGGATAAAAAAACAATTATTAAAATGTTATTTACATCCACAATGCTACATTTAGATAAATCGTAACTGATGATAAAGTTTGTGTAGCTGAGATGGACGAGTTATCGCCTGGATTGCGCAACTTAGCTCCTTGTCCTTCTTTTTTCCTCCTTTTGATGATGAGAAAAGATGTATTTTTAAAAGAGCTGTTTTCAATTTCAATAAAATAATTAATAGTAAGTATAGTTTGGCCCGTAGTAGCACTACGGGCCAATCTTTATTGTAGGATTCAAGCTCGTCACGCCATCTTCGCCTTGGTCTGCCGCGATGTCGTCTGGCATTTTACAATACTTACTATTAATTATTTTATTGAAATTGAAAACAGCTCTTAAAAATACATCTTTTCTCATGTGGGACTCCTGTCCCATGGTACTTATTATGGGGTGTGAATTTCGACACTCAGTTATGAAATGTCAACAACAACAATGTTGTCGTTTTTAGATGTTGTCATTCTAAATTGTTGTCCTTTTAGTAAGTTGTCGTTTGCGGAACTTGTCATTTTAGGAAGTTGTCGTTTTAGATCTTGTCATTTTAGGAAGTTGTAAGTTTAGGAAGTTGTTGTTGTTGAGGGAGGCCTTTGCCCTGCAGTGGGACAAATTGGGCTAAATAATAATAGTAAAATAATGCAAAATAACAACTAAAACATGAAGGTAGTAGTTAACTAGTCATGAGGTAACAGTGAAAATAAAACTGCTTTTACACATTTACAAATCATCTTTATTAATAAATACTATAAAAATCGAATGCTATCTGCATTCTTAAACATCTGGTAGGTATTTCACGACACTGATTCTCAATATTATTAAGGCATACATTATTTTCGTTTCGATTGACTATTAAAAATATTGGCGATGCGTTTTAAAGACCAATCAATAGTAATTTATTGATCTCCTAATGAGATCGACTAATATGCAAGTAATATAAATTCTGTTTAGGATTGATATGATTGGTTAGTCTTGACAATGATGTACATTATAAATTACAAAATAGTATGTCTGGGAGTTATTACAAAACATCGAAGTTTCAGAGCGAACAAAAGACACTTTAAATTTGATAAAATTTTCTCGACTCGTCCATATGGGAAGATAAGAACCGGTTCTCGATTTGATCTATTCTATATTGACCAAAAAAATCTTATTTTTGAATAATTTAACGTAGGTAAACTGTGTGTGTGTGTGTTTACATCAATTTTTTTTAACACAGTGTTGTCAAGACGTGGTAAAAATTGTCTTATGTAATTATTGAACGGCCTCTAAGCAAATACCTGTGAATTATGGCGATGACTTGATTTTAAGGATAAGGGCCTTTGCTTTGCAGTGGAACAGTATAATTTATTAGTTATTACTTTGCTATGTGAAGTTAACTACAAATCGGATCGAAACTTCGCCATCTAGCGAGAAATTTGTGAAACCAAATTGTACTGTGTGATCCGCTGGCAAATATCGTTGTTTCATAATAGCTCCCCGCATTTACGCTAGTAACAGCCTTATAATCAGGAGATCAATATATAATAATAACAATCCTTGTTATAAATGCGCATTTCAGTAAAATTACGTTAAGTTAAACTTATCTACTATAAATTGGTCTTTAAAACCAGAGAGAGCGCCCTCTGATTATGTTAACCGAAAACAAAAGACTAGTTCAAAAACATGACTGCACAGCGCACGTGGTTAAATCAATGAAGCAAACGACAAAAACAACATCATTGTTATTATAATTGCGTATCGTCGCATATGGAAACCTGCGGTCACTGCTTACCCCGCCGGGAAACAGGCGTGGTATGTACACACGCCTGCGCAGATCAACCTATCCAAATCTGTCAAATATCTCCAATCGATATTGTTCCTTACACCCTAGTAACAAGGTCTCCTTTGAACCTTGTTACTAGGGTATAAGGAACCCGGCGTTTTATGCTTTAAGTTGTATACTTTTTTAATTTATAAATCTGTATGTAATTTATTTTATGGCAATATTGGCAATATCTGTTAACAAATGACAGTTGTACAGCCGCTAGCTGTCAAATCAAACATGACGTGACGGTATTGTTGACATTTCACTTTTTTTAAAGCAAAAGAATTATGGTTTATGCAGCCACATTAGACATTTTTAAAGTAACATGTCTGCCTTTTGAAGACTGTGTTTCCATATTAATAATTAAATAACTCTTAACCGCGATTCGATAAAAATAAGACAAAACTTGGTTTAGGTAGCAAATAATATTAGCTTTACTTTATGATCAAATTCTATTGTATACAAGTTTAGCATTTTTTCTATGGAAAGTGCCGGTTCTCTTTTATTGAAGAAATGTGACATTTTATAGTAGGTTAAAGCGCTGGCGTTTGTACTATAGGCTGACAAATTCATCGTGACAGTCCACAGACCATATAAGTGGTCTGTGTGACAGTCCCATGGTCTGTCTTAACCCTTTATAGGGTTCTAATAAGCTGTAATTATAACTGGATTACAATCTTATCTCAATTACACAAAGTTTAAAACACGGTAGCTATTTTCATTCCACTGCCTCGCAATTGTAAACTTTTTACAGATCTCTTTTAGATCGAAGAGATAACCAGATGAAATGTATGAATTGCCGGCATCAAATGATTGAAACGAACATAGCTGTGCGTAAGTTTTGGTATAAGCACCATTTTAATTAAGAGGCGGTCAAACACATTATATAATATTTTTAAACGAAACCCGCAGGCCTGTAACTCTTACGTTATAAAACCACAGACGCCAGCGGGCGATGTGATGTAACGCAATAATATGAAATAACTAAAGATAACATATATTTATACACACTGTAAAGCAAAAAAGTCGACCCACCACCGCCCTTAAAAGCTGTGTTATTACGAGTCTGTATTTTGTATGCAATGAAGTATTTTCTTCAGCTACCTTATATAAACATATTTAGGGTAGGCTGAGAGGGTCGTTTTAATGCACGCAATTGTATGAAGACTGACATTAACACAAGAAGAATATTAATATACAATCATACATGTAAACATACAATACATTCACATAAAATAAACTTATGTTATCGGGTTTTTAATAGCAATAATTATTTATGCTATAGATAAATGCCGGTTTCGTCAATTCTATAATTTAAATTATTAAGAGTTTTTTTTAAGTAAGATCTAAAATTTTGTTCCATCGGTTCTTAGTATGCCAGATAGCATATCAATATGCATCAATCTGACTTATAATCAATGTTTTCATAAGGCTACAAATAGCATTTTAGATTCATCAATATTTTCGTTAAACACATTGAGTAATAATAATACATTGACACAAATATGTTGCTCGCATTATATTCGTAACGAGGTTGACGACACATATTATAAGTATGTTCAATTCCCTTTAACAACATTTCAATTTTATATACTCTATAATAGCGAAATACAACAATGACTAATGAAAACTAAAGGTTTTACAAGGGGAATATCAGAAACCTTTATGCCGCCTTTTGCAGCGGCTTGACAAAAATCTTTCAATAAATACACTAATTTCTCTACAAAATTCAAGAGGGCGAATGCAAAGGTCTATATTTATATGTACACAAATCTTCTCGGAATATATAGGGTCGGACTTGTTACAAAAGGATTTTTCCAAAAATATTTATTTTTCAAGGAACTCTGTCAATTGGAGTACCGATGATCTATCAGCTATTTATCTACAAACATGGTACGACGGTTATCTCACTAGACACGAGTTGCAGCAATTTGGTCATAAAACAAAAATTAAAACGACCACGAGTGAAAATTGGTCACAGACTCACAGGTAATGTTATGTAGGATACAATTTGTTTAAAATGAAAATCGTAGACAGCCTTTTATGAAAATTCTACATGAATATAAGTTTGTGGACAGGCCTCCACTAAGGTGGACCGACGCTCTAGCGAAGGTCGTCTTTCGGCTGATGATGATAGGAGTGTGACCAAATCACACTAATAAAATGACTACCTACTAACAACGTTGTGAATAAAAGTGATACAACTTTTCAGTGCAGCGAAAACTGTGTTTAAAATACTATAAAAAGAGGAAACTCTATTAATTTCAATGCTGTCATGCATATTGAATGTAGTATTATTTTAGTTTTAATAAACTAAAAGGAATATGTATCTTTTATATATTTTTAGACACTAAGTTGACACTGAAAAGTTGTAATTTTGAGATGTATCATTTTCCACAGGAGGCACAGTAATTGCACTATTTTTTATATGACCATATTGCCCACAAGTTTCTAAATCTTAGTAACATCGCACACTGCCAGCTATTTACTGTTACACGGAGCAGGGCTTAATAAAACATATGTATAAAAATATATGACATTCTCACGACTGTATTACATTATTGTGGTGCTCCATTCAGCCTCTTGTTTATAGTTTTCAATTCAAATGCGTTAATTCGCGTTGGTCCTCCTCTAGTTATCGCTACAGCCCACCGTTACAATAAATATTTAGATACTGTACAATTTATACTTAATCTCTAAAAGTAGAAAGAAACATATTTACATGAACACAAACATTTTACAACAACGAAAGGAAAACAATTTCTCTTTTTAAAATAAACTTTGAACTAAATATAATGTGTAAGGCGACTGCACGCAAAGTTTAATGTTTTGCACCTTACGCCACGGCGATAAGAATCAGTTTCGTGTGCTTGTATTATACTTGATTTGCAGTTGCCCAGTTTTAATGTTTGAACACAATGACACATAATAATAATAGTTAATATATAATAACAACAACCTGTGATTAGATCAGGAATGTAGGGAAGGATACAGTGTAGTGGTATAAGTCGTTAATCACATGGCAGAATGGAATTACGAATTAAAAATATCAAAAGTTGAAAAAGAGTTGATGAATTTCAACAAGTTTAACGGTACGCGGAAGACGCGGGTTCTCGATTCCCAGCTGAGGTAGGACGGTTTTTTCTAACGTTTTACTATTTTCAAGTAATAGCTGTTTAAATTATCATGGTCACTGTAATTAGAGTAATTATTAACGGGATTATGGCTGTATAGTCCGATATTTCGGCACACATACGTCAGTCAATAGGCTAGTTGACTAAATTTCAAAATCATATCAAAATGATACCTGTTTACCTATTTTATCCTAAAAATACATTACTTTTCAAAAAATCAATCATTTACAATATTTTTTTTGGGTTTTCATATTCTTATTTAAATTTACCGCAAAAACACTTTTAAGACCGCCATTTTGAGTAAATGACGTCACGCCGTGCCAAACATCCGTTTCGTTCGACGCTTGTTCTATAGAAATGTCACAACAATAAAATCACATTTGGCACGGCGTGACGTCACGGCTTTTGATTTCCGTTTAATGGCATATGACTGAATGCGTATTATTGTTGATTTTTTCTTTAAAAATATTAATAATCCCAATTTTTTATAATAAATATTTTAGATATTTTGTTTCTATAAAACATAAAATCATAAATGACCATTAGAAACGCAAATCCACCAGATTTATTCTTAGTGGACACAAGCCTATTCTACTGCTCATTAACGTCTACAATTGAATCCTCCTCGGTGACTGAGTGGTACAGACCTTGTGGTAGAGGCACTTGACCTGATACATGATGGTGCATTTCCCGGGTCGGGCAGTGTGTTTCGGAGTTCTCTGGCCCGGGTTTATGAACACCAAGACGCATTTGACAAGCGATAATGATTAAGCCCATCAATTGTAACTCTGACTTAATTTCTTACTATTACTTTGCAATAATGTTTCAGTGGCCACTGTTTTATATTTTAAATATGGGAGAAATCTTGGAAACAGTTAAATAAGACCAGATTGTGAACAATTTAGAAAACAGAAATCAACAAAGGTTCGTTAGCCGTAGGTCCAATACGCAATTCGTCTATTTCGCATTTTGCCGTTCGCCTACTACTCAATTCGTCAATAATTTGATTCGACCATTTCGTGAATCGTCATTACGCAGTTCGTCCATTGCGGGGCTCGTCTTTATGCAGTTCGTCCATTTCGTGAATCGTCATTACGCAGTTCGTCAGTGAGGGGCTTAGTCATGAAACGATTTCTTTATTCATCCTGCAGTAGGCTTTAAACCAGCCACTGTAATTTTTAGGGTTCCGTACCCAGAGGTAAAAATGGGCACCGTATTACTAAGACTCTGCTGTCTGTATTTCTATCTGTCACCACCACCAGGCTGTATCTTATTAACCGTGATAGCTAGACCAAGAGTCTACTTTTTGTTTAAAAAGGGGTATTTATGTATGTATAATAAAAATTATAATATCAAAACAAACGAATTCATCTATTACTATAAATAAATAAATGCGTGCTGAATGAACCAAATACGAATTGACGGAATACACGTTGGACGAAATGCTTTTTAGACGAAATGCTTGTTGGACAAAATGTATATTGGACCAAATACGTGTTGGACATATATATATGTTAGACTTTAAACGAGTCGGACGAAATGAGCGTTGAAGTACAATGTGGAACAACTGCGTATTGGACCTACGGCTAACAAATCAAACAAAAGTATCCCGATAATAATTAATCTAATACAAAATTATAATATTAGTAACAACATTATGGGAAAGACATCATGGAAGTTTAATAAGGAATGTGAAGACATAATCAATAAAAAGTTAAATGCATTCAGCTATCTGCAAAAATTACCATAGCTAGTTTCTATTTAGAATTATTTTGATGGCTTCGGTTTCTAACGCGTTAATATTAGTTTTGACGCATATCAAAATGCGTGATTGCTCATTAGCACCTATCATCATTCATTGCAAAAAGTCTCTTATAGTGGCGCAGTAATCACTATTTTGGTATGACACATTTTAGGCATCAAACTGATCGATGCAACATAAGTGGTTTTAAGTTACTCTAACGGGCACAGTTTGTTGAAATTCTATAATGGTTTTCAACCTTCTTTTATATATAGAAAGAACCTTATAAAGAATTAACCGTTAACAATCAGAATATGTTTATATATTTAATTTCTGTTTTATTTTTATCTTAGTAACATATTCAAAATATGGAATATTCAGATATTCATCTATAGGGTAAGACAAACAAACTTTACCGTTGTAGAAACATGTTATTCCATAAAACTCAAAAAAATTTAGATTCAAGCAAATACGCCCTTTAATACTTACGTATTAACGCTTATTTTCACCATTTACTGTGTTTCGATCAATTTGTTGGTGTACTGTGTCTAGTCATATTTTACTTTAATCTACGTGTAGTGCGGCACTTACTAAATTATAACGTTTAACATTTTACGCGCCATGGCAGACATCGGTGGAAATTAAATTTCAAATTGTGTCTGGTACTTTGTTGGGAAAGATTATTTTCTCAAATTAAAGGTAACTAAACAACCAATGAAGCCATACATTAAGCGTGTAAAAATATGAGATTTAATATCTCAAAATACTCAAGGGCTGTAATCAATGTTTTTCTTGAATAACTCACCTAAATTGTAAGCCAAAAAAAGTAAGGTCAAATGGCCGTCATCCAAAGAAACTAAATTGTGGCTTGAGACTGCAAACGTTTGTATGGAATTTGTTTCTTACTTTATAAAAACACTTTCACTGGTACAGCGGAGTATTAATTGAATATGGTTCTATTTATGGTGGCATCTACATACCTATTGACGGGTAAAGGGTAAAATGGAAGTTTATGACAAGAAATTAGCCTTGTGTACTCTGTCCTTGTGTATGGAATAAAAAACACAAAAAAACACTTTATATTTGTTTAAAAACAATAGCCATGCTAACGGAATTACTCCGTACCGACGGGCGACAATCAAGCGGCGACGTTGTCTCTCTCTATCCCTCTTTCTTGCAC
The DNA here is from genome assembly GCA_963921215.1 of Scoparia ambigualis. NCBI lineage: Eukaryota > Metazoa > Arthropoda > Insecta > Lepidoptera > Crambidae > Scoparia > Scoparia ambigualis. The sequence goes on from OY992501.1 coordinate 5,432,577, forward strand.
ATCCCCCTTTCTCCCGTGTAACCCACTAAGCGTCTATCTCTTACACCCATTTTTCTCTCTCTATTTTACCCCCCTACCCCTTATTTCACTCGTACACCTATCTCTCTCTTTACCCCCTCTTTTATATATTTTCTTTTTTGGACTCTACATCTCTCCCTCTTTCTCTCTCCCTCTCTCATTCTCCCCCTACCTACCGTCTCTCCTCTGCATCACTTTATAACCACGTTGGTATCCACATCGCTGTCGTCGCTCGGCCCGAGTGGTCGCACTTTTCGCCATAAATATATCTCTGTACGCTAACGAAATTAGTCCGTACCGATAGACGACAATCAAGCGGCGACGTCCCCTCTTCTCTTACTCTTTTATTCCTTAACCCCTCCCCCTTTCTTACCTTCTCTTCTAACAACCCTATCTCTTTTAACTCTCTCTTCTAAATACCCCTCCCCCTCTTTCAAATCTCTCCCTCTCCCCCTACCTGCCGTCCCTCCTCTGCATCACTTCATACAGCACCACGTTGGTATCCACATCGCTGTCGTCGCTCGGCTGCCAGTGGGGCTCCAGCAGGGGTTCCGAGTGGTCGCCCGTCGGCGGTGCGCGAGTGCGAGCGATCGCGTCGAAGTCCTGGTCTAAAGCACTCACCGAGCCGGCCACTGAGCGGATGAATAGCACCTAAAAGGGGGGGGATGCTAATTTAACACGTACAAACTCAAACTGTATTTATTCAATAAAATCTTTTTTAACCTACCACCCATTTAAGACGTCATTATTTAACTGTAGCAAAGCACGGGCGCAAGAAACCACAGGGCACAAAAGCACCGTCATTTACAAAAAAAAAATGTTTTACCAGGTCATAAAATATAAAAAAAATGAATTTAAAAAATAATAAATAACACCTAACAAATACATAAATATAATCACGACTATTATCCCCGAAGGGTTAGTCAGCGACTAGGCAATGAGGACGGCAAAAGCAGTCCTCTGCAATACTCCATGTTTCACTAAATAGCGACTACACATGTGCTCAGCCTGACAGGTGGTGAGCCCATATAGTAGAGCCGCTGTATGCTGTTGGATGTATGTGCAGTCTTCAATCCGTTAGTCGCCTTTTACGACACCCAAGGGAAGGGAGGGGACGCTAGTATTGTATTAATAAGCCGCTACCAGAACAGCACTTAAAAATAACCATATTTAAAATAGCGCCAACTATGGTCGGTGCCAGACAAACGTGCATAAAAGGTCACTTACCCCACTTGTACCAAGAGATTTCAAAACATTATCAGGCCTTAACCCATCGAACGAATTAGTCACACGGTGTGTGATTCGAAACTCGATCTCTCGCGCGCTTTGGTGACACCAATTATGTGATCGTAGTACAGCGCGTCACTGGCGTTCAAATTTTAGCGGTCCGATTGGCACTAACGGGGTTTCCGTTTAGCTTAAAATATTCTTTGGTTCGTATGGAGTAACTTTTATTTAGGAACCATTTGACAACGACTCGAAACGAAAGTCAGAAAAATTCAAGAAAAAACTTGAACGTATCCGTTTGCCATTTGTTGTGTATGTACATAATAAATAAGTACCTATTACAGTGATAATTAAAAGTCCAAAGGTACCTAAGCACGTATATATATATATATAAAAAATTGTGATGTATGCCAAGTCTCCGGATCAAAGACGTCTCATACCAAGATACGTTTGTTTACACAGAATTCAGAAACACACAGAAACCAGCTTATATTTCGGTTCGACGCGATCTGTTTCGGCGTGCAGTGGTACAGGGCTAGCGATGACCTTTTATGCACGTTTATCTGGCACCGACTATAGGCGAATAAACAGCTTGCAATTTAAACCGATGCATTCTTACGCACGCGCAGAAATTTGGACACTATTTACGTTACTAGGTGGATAGAGGGCGCTGTTGGGGTATTGTCTTATAAAAGGGGCGAGCGACTGTCCTCGGGTTTACAATTTTACATCATACGCGACATCGTTAGTATTGTAACTAAACATAATACTACTAACGCCATCTAGCGGCAGACGCGCTCACTACACGATGCAGATAGATAGATTACCTTGTGCACAATATGGCCGCCGATGCCGAGCAGGCACAACGCCAGCCCCGCGACGTTGATGGCGCTGAGCTGATCGCCGCTCACCTCCACCGCCAGCACCAGAATGAACATCTCCTGGAATAAGATAAGATACGATGAGGCACGGTCATCAGCCCATGTGAGGTACACCCAGGACGTTTATGTACTGATGATGATTAACTTAGTAATTTAATAAGGAGTGATAACTAATCAGTGCTTTCTTCTTTTATTGTATTTGTTACTTTCTACTTAATAATATACTAGTTGACCCGCATTATATTTTCATGGTAACCTAATTTGGATCGATTTGGAGTAGGTCCTTTTAACCTGACGATGAAGACTAGTCCACTAGCCCTTACAAACGTATCACCTACGACTATTATCCCCAAAAGGTTAGTCAAGAGACTAAGCGAGGGGGTCCCCAGAGCAGTGCTCTGCCAGTTGCCAGACACTTCACGTTACACTAAATAACAACTGCACATTGTGCTTAGCGTTCGCCATTAAAAGATCGATACCTTTTTCCTGTGGAAGACTCTCATACTATAGCCTGACCGCAACCGCTGTACCGCGCCTTAGGTATGCGCGGGGAGGTGGGGAGTGGGAAGTAAAGAGCATGAACTAACATGAAATTCGTAGTGTCAGACAGATCTTACGATATCGAAGCACAGTTTATTGAAGCTTTATATTTACGAGTATAATTACATCCAATCCGTTTTTGTCCAATATGATTTTTAGATAAACACAATTAAAGAACCAATATAAATGAAATAAATCTTTAATTCTTGGAATTATATATACTTCCTTTGTTTGCTTTTCTTTTCTTAAAATATTCGGCCACTTTGAAAATGACAGTCTTGATATCTCGAGATAATGCACGACCTATTTTAGATATTTTATCTCATGTGCGTCTGACACACTAGTTGCCGCCTTGAGCGATGACGGCAGAAAGAATGACAAAATGGAGCAACTGTTTCGCCCCCCCGCCTCGCCGCTCGCATACCCAAGGCGCGATACAGCGGTAGCGGTCAGACTATAGTAGTTGGTTGTTTAGAGAATTTAAATAATGGTTTTATAATACTCATGTATTTAAAAAACCCATTATTGCTGTTTATTGGTTTAGCAGGATCAAAGTTACGTCTGTGTGCATTAGTATTGATAAGTAGTAGCTTACAGTTTTCAAGGTCGTCATCTGTACATAGGCTGCACCAAAAGTATCGGGAATGGAATATTTCCATTGTTCCTAGCATATTAAAGTATTTATAATCGAAAAATTCTTGGTTTTATGAATCGAATACTATTTATTTATTTTTAAAAAAAGAACGCGGTCTTGTCACAAGGTCATGCCGAACTTGTAAAGTCGGTGTAAACATGGAATTGACTCGAGAAAATTCAAGAGCAATGATTTATTATGACTTTCGAAGTGGTTTAACACAAAAACAGTGTGTTAATCGGATGCTTTCTGCATTTGGTGATGAAGCCCCATCTAAAACCACAATTTATCGCTGGTTTGCGGAATTTCAACGTAGACGTGTCTGTGTGATGATCCCCGTCAAGGTTGCCCAAAGACTGCAATCACCCAAGATAACGTTGATGCCGTGCGTAAGCTGATTGAAGAAGATAGACATGTGACATATCGCGAAATTCAGGCAACTTTAGACATTGGCATGAGTCAAATAATGATAATAATCTTGCATGAACAATAAGGTGTAAAAAAGTTGTTTTCCCGATGGATCCCGCATTCGCTCTGTGAGGAGCAAAAAGCGGCTCGCGATACTTGGTGCGTCAGAACTTTTGAGAGATTCCACGGAGGATCTTCAAATGCTGTATACAGCGTCGTATCAGGTGACGAATCCTGGATATACGCATACGAACCCGAAACAAAAAACCAGTCACGAGTTTGGGTGTTCGAAAATGAGTTGTTAAAGCCAACAAAAGTTGTTCGTTTACGGAGCGTTGCAAAAAAAATGGTGGCCACGAGTGTTTCCAAAACCGGCCATGTTGCGACTATTCCTCTTGAAGGACAAAGAACGGTCAATGCAGAATGGTATGCTAGCATTTGTTTGCCGCAGGTCGTCTCTGAACTCCGTAAAGAGAACTGCAACCGCCGCATCATCCTCCATCACGACAATGCGAGCTCTCATACCGCCCACAGAACAAAAGTTTTTGGAGCAAGAAAACATTGAATTAGACCATCCGCCGTACAGTCCTGACCTAAGCCCAAATGATTTTTATACTTTCCCCAAAATTAAGAAAAAATTGAGTGGTCAACGATTTTCGTCACCTGAAGAAGCTGTAGACGCCTACAAAACGACCATTTTGAATACCCCAACTTCAGAATGGAATGAATGCTTTAATAATTGGTTCCATCGAATGGAAAAATGTGTCAAGTTTCAAGAAAAATATTGGTAAAACTTATGAATCGAGTCGCCTGAATCGGGGGTAGGGTGGAGATGGAGAAGGTAGGGGGAGGGGGGAGGAGTACCCCCCACTTACCCTCCCTGCCGCCAACAAGTAGTTTTTAAGTTATGTAAATTTTTGTATTTTGAGGTTATGTATCGTAGTAAAACTTTTGAATCGAGTCGCCATAATTGGTGGGGGAAGGGGAGGGGAGGAATAAGGAGTGCCCCCCCACTTGCCCCGCAGACAAGTAATTTTTAAGTTAAGTAAATTTTTTAAAAATATGGAAATTTACTAAAATGTCGTTTCTGGCGCTTCGCCGGCCGCTCCCGCGGCACGCTCGCTTCGCTCGCTCGGCTCGCGCGTTTTTAGTCTACATACTAACCTAACCTAATTGACTCTTGAGACATTTTTCATGGCGGGGGGCTTGCCCCCCGAGCCTTTCCCATCCCCCCGCTTCGGTTCTGTTACTATGGTACTGTATAACCTAAAAAGGTGTAATTTTTCGTGATTATAGCCGATTTGGACAAAACTTTCAAGTGGTTTTTTTATAATTTAATGCAACGGCGGCAGCTAAAATGTTAATAAACCTTTATTTAAGAACCCCTTAGACCCCCCCCCCCCACAGTGTTAGTTTCTTCAAATTCAGGCGACTCGACTTAAAAGTCAACCCAAAATATTTCGAAAAACAACAAATATCTTTTCCACTAACAATGTTGTATCACTCCCTTGATTCCAGAAATTTTCAGTGCCGCCCTCGTAATAACATCTAGATTTGGTATCTTTTAAAACAATAGTTCTTTTAAGCCAAGAGTCTTTTCAAAAGAAATATTTCCAACTTACAGAATTTTGCCGTCATCATGAACGCGCGTTTTTCCAAGCTTAAGATTCCCTCGCTCATTTCTAATTCCAAAAGGTATTGCATCAATTAATTCAGATGAAGTAGGCCATGAGAAAGATTGAGTTTGATTTATAACGTTTGGTGATGATTAGAGGAACTTAAAAGAACCTTCACTTACATCATGCTCCTTAAAACAGTTAGAGTTAGGCGGTCAGCGAAAATTTGGATGACGCGCGGGGCCTCGCGGGGTGTTGCGCGGAGGGGGGGTCCGCGTTAATTCGTAAGCGCCATTAAATTTTTTATCAAAATGTTAATAAAAATGTTTAGTTTTTTGAGAATTCAAATTAGTCAAGAAATCGAAAAGGTAAATAACTATGTGTTTATGATTTTATAGGAATTGTTATTGTAAAACACGGTCGTAATGTGCATTTATATGTTTAAATTTTAGAGGTAACTTTAGGATTTTTTTCTATCGAGCTAAATGTTTCCAATCGGGTTTTGGCTTCGTTCATCCGCTCACACATACGCTCCGTAATACACATTGAAAATTTCAGTGCGAATATTTAATATATATTTTAAATAACAGCTAATAGAAAACAGCCAATTATTCAGTTTTCACCGCCTAAGGCCCCTTAAGAGAAGAGATAGGTCGGTGGTAATCTTTAAATAATGAGCTACTACCACTACATGTCTTGCATCCATAGGTCGCTGGTTCAAATCCGGCTCGAAGGACCATGTAGCAGCAGGGTGAATAATCCGTGGCAATAAAAAATTACAGCAAGATTTCTGGTAACACGTCTTTATTGTTCTTAACCCAGATTCCCCTACGGGGCTTTTAAACGCCCAAAAAAAGAGTATTAATTCTACACTCAATAAATGCATTTTTTATGTAGTGTGATCTACTTTTTCTTCAATATAGATTACAGATGCTACGGGTCTTTTTTTGAGTAAGTAGTAGAAATTTAAAAAAAAATAGATTATTGTTGTTTCGTTGGTTTCAAAGTTAAGTGAGAATTTTGGGTTGCACCATGGCTCCGAAAAGGTAAGTTTCTGTCAATATTTTACTTTAAAATTTTACAATACCTATTTTTTTATTAATCTATAACCACTACTTAGAACGTCGATAGAAAATAAAATTTTAGCATTGAGTTATAATTAACAATATCCGTCTCTAAAGTTTATGGCCGTTTAAACGCCCTGTAGGGGAATCAACATCGGTCATATTTTTCAGACCTTCACATAGATAATCGTCAAAACTTTCTAAAATGATTGAAAAACTGGAATACTTTGATGCCGATGATCAATTCACGGGTGGCGTAGCTATTTTGCCTTAAGAAAATGTCAACGCAGAAATCACAGACGAGGGATCTGGCGACAAAGAAGTTGCAGCAGCAACTTCAGCAGTTGGGGGCTCAAGCGTTCATAGCATTTACAGACAAATAATCTTTGGGCAGTAAAGATGTGCTGGCTGAATTAGCGAAGAGAAGATGTAAACCATAAACACATGTGGATTAAAATGCGAGTATGACCAAGGGCATCAGTGCCCTCGGTCACAATTGCAGTTATTGATATCAGCTTGCTACTGTCTCCATCCATAAGGTTGTATTTGCTCTGAGTGTGGCATGTAATCAGAAGAACTATTATAATCCAAGATAACAAATGTTATTATCCACTTGAGCTTTAACATTAGCAAAAGCATGACACAAAAAAAATATATGTCTACTGCTGACAATGCGTGATAGTTCATAAAGGGTGACGAGCTTTCGTTACTCTCTAGAATACCACCATCATACCGCAGAGTAGTAGCAAGAGGCTTGCTAAAAATAAACAAAAGAGCATCAGAGCGTGTGTAAGTCAGACTGTTGTAGAATAGAATAGTTATTTATTGTTCACTGTGTACAAATAAGGTCTTAATAGTAATTTTTGACACAACAGTGTGCCCATTTCGGACACACAATATTTAAAATTTTTGGAAAAAAAAAAAACTAAAAAAAACTAAAAAAGAAAAAAAAAACTAAAAAAAAAAAACGTAAAACTACCAGATTTGATAAGTTCAGTCATATGGGTGAAAACAGAAAAGTTTATGTATTTGTGGAGAAAACAAAGGACATCGGCAAAATCCCATACTAGCTGGACCTGATATTCAATGACTATGGGCATTATTAATTTTGTGTTGATTAGATACCTAACATAATTAGAATCAGTGTCCTAACTCCATATTCAATGTAAAACTTCACAAATCCGAGATATAATGTTTTAAAATTTTTGAGCTTTTGAGGTTAGATAAACATTTTAACGATCTAATATATTAAATTCTTAACTTAAGCCGACCTTAACTATCTGATAACTACGTAAATAGTGATAAGGAAAATGTAATTAATGGTATTTGACATGAAACAAAGAGGATGCTTATAAATAAAACACCTATGAATGATACCTACATAAAGATTTATTTAAAATCGTCTCTTTTAACTACACTACTTATCTAAAAAACCTGCTGGTGCTGCTATTATGTTATCTTGGTGCCTGGCCCACCCCAAGGTACCACACCACGGTCATGACATATGCACAGCATCCAATCATTCGACGACCTACCAAACAACTGCAACAATATTCTGTTATCCCTTCCCTTCCAGACACATTATTTTTTATTAATATTATATGCATAGTAGTTTTCTTGAAATGTGTCTGGATTTCACTTTACCTCTTATCAACGTATTATCTCCACTATCTCTCAAGCAATACTCTGATACATCTCTACCGAGCCTGTCGGATTTGGTACGTTCCCAATGCGAATAATATTAAATCATTACTAGCCGGGGAAATGTTAATAAATTGTCGCACAGTAGGTAAGTACGTATCGGAGCAAACGCAAAGATCGACTGCAAAAAAAATCAATGTTATTGAATTTATATAACATCCTGTCATTCGATTTTACGAGGGGCGTTCAAAATATTCTCGGTATGTGGATAAAAACAAACAAGTACGAAAAGTTTGATATTTTTATTTTTCAATATACTCCCCCCCTATGTTCATACACTTATAAGATCGATCAATTATTTTTTTTAATCCCTCATAAAAATATTTTTTATCTTTGGTGTAAAAATGCTCCTCCACGGCCGTCTTCAACGCTTCATCGTCAGAAAATTTATTTCCACGCAGATCCTTTTTAAGATTGGGGAACAAAAAGAAGTCGCTTGGGGCTAAGTCCGGACTATAGGGTGGATGAGTAACAGTTTCAAACCCACATTCAACAATAGCTGCCTTGGCAATATGAGCAGTATGGACAGGGGCGTTGTCATGCAGAAGCAGAACACCTTTGGTTAACTTTCCTCGCCTCTTTTCTTTGATCGCATCTCTTAATTGACGTATAACGTTAGCGTAGTACTGCCCTGTGATATTTACACCTTTTTCTTTATAATCGATAAGCAAAACTCCTTCACAATCCCAAAATATTGTGGCCATGACCTTGCCAGCTGACGGGATTACCTTGAACTTCTTGGGATGAGCTGAACCCTTAATGTGCCACTGCATGGACTCCTGTTTGCTCTCTGGGTCATAATGATGAACCCAGGTTTCATCTCCAGTAACTATTTTTTGCAGCACCTCATCGGGATTTTCACCACACAGGTCGATAAAATCTGAACAGCAAGCCACACGCATATCCTTTTGAAGAAGCGTCAGCATTCGCGGAACCCATCTTGCACTTACTTTTGACATATTAAGATGGTCATGTATAATGTCATGTACGGTACTAATAGAGAGATTGGTTACTTGAGCTATAGATTTTACCTTCACTCGGCCGTCTTCCAATATAAGTTTTTCCACTTTATCAATATTTTCTTGTGAGGTAGCCACTACAGGCCGGCCAGGTCTAGGGTCATCTTCAATACTCTCCCTTCCACGCTTAAATTCGCTTGACCATTTTTGAATAGTAGATAAAGAAGGAGCAGACTCACGGTAAACACAATCCATTTCCTCTTTTATGGTTTTTTGATTTTTACCCTGTTTTGTCAAGAATTTTATGACGGATCGGTGCTCTAATTTCGTTAAAATTGTTAATTCGCTCATGGTGTTCATGTTTGTTCGGCAATTGCAGAAAAACAAAAGAACATCTCGGTTCCAATTTTACTTTTTTTTAATGTCAATGGATGAATCTTTGCGGCCAGTAACAAATATATATATAAAAGAGGTTGTAACGTATCAATACCGAGAATATTTTGAACGCCCCTCGTAACAGTGACGTTCCTTTACACGCAAGTCAAAGAATCAAGCCCTTGACGTTTATTTGGTTTTTATTTCGTTGACTTATTGTATCACTTTCAGCAATTTCATACTGTTCTAAAAATACTTAAATGTATTTATGTCTAAGTAGAATACTATAATCTTTTTTTCGACGAGTGTAAGGTGGGAGGATTACATGCAAGCACGTGAAATTGTAGACCTACGCGTGAAATGGAACTTGGCATCGCCGTCAAGATCTATTGTCTATGGTCAAAACCGTTCAAAAGCTATGATAAAGTTTTCCCATTGATATTAATTACTTTTACGCATTAATTAATTTCTCTAGAACTAGAAGTTCTTGAGGTATATTATTTGTATTTTTAAAATTAACTAATAACAGCATATTTTTTAGAATACAATTGATTTGTGCCCATAGTCAGGTCCATTTTCGCCATTGTCCTTTATTTTGTAACAAATGTACCTTTTATTATGAAACCATGTTTTGTTGTTTGAATTTTAATTTATTTATTTCATCTTGTTTATTATATTTCAATATTTATACCAAAAAAAGGTTGTTTTATGACACATTTGGCCTTTTAATGCAGTAATACATAGGCAACCTTTCATACTTTATGTTAGTAGTGGATTCCCCTACGAGGCGTTTAAACACCCATCGCTTTCCGCTTTTCCAGTTGAGCTAGATTTTTTCCAGTATTTTTCCTGTTAATGGAACCCTAACTACGTACATATTAAAAAATTATAAACTTTGGAGACCAAAAATAATTTCAGGGTAATCTGGGTTAATACACCACTACATGTCTTGCATTCATAGCCCGCTGGTTCAAATCCAGCTCGAAGGACCATGTAGCAGCAGGTTGATTATTCCGTGGCAATAAAAAAATACAACAGTATTTCTGGTAACCCGTCTTTATTGTTCTTAATATGGCCGAAGAGAGAGAGAGAGTATAATGGAGTATAATTGCTAGTACTTATATTCTGTTTGTTGGCAACACCCAACAGTCTCTTACCTTGAATATACCGGCGATAGACAGGGTCAAGCTGGACGTGTACGTGACCACCAGGAACTCGCTGATCTCCATGGCGAAGGCGATGGTGGCGCCGACAGACACCTTCAGGATGGTGGGCACCAGCTGTCCAGCTGCCTCCAGGTACTCCTGCTGGAGGTGCTTGAAGCAGTCGAAGCCTGGGTGATAAGATAAGATAGGATACATTATTATTGTTATAAAAGTGCATTAATACTATGTTTATTAATAGTTTATTTTTTATCAGCCTATAAACGACATACAGAAGCCTTCCCACAACCCCATAACCTACCAGGCTGACTTAATAGTGGGTTTTAACGACTACCGTCTTACGATAACCGTCAGGACCAACAACGGCTTTACCGGCTGAAGCATCGTCGGAATACACCATTCGGTTACGTAAAAGTAATTAAAAAATAATAATAAAAATATTTTAAGTTAAACGGGTTTCCGACGATCTGGTGAGGGTCGCGGGTATAGCCGCTAGATGCAAGCAGCCCTTGGGGGAGGCCTTTGTCCAGCAATGGACGTCTTCTGGCTAATGATGATATAGATAATGTACTAAAAGCTACAAAATAATTAAAAATTAATAAAAAATAAAATATCGTGGGGCGCGTGAAAGTTCTGTCAACAGTCAACATTTACACATGTACACATTTATACAGACTACGCGACGCCCACGATTTTATTTTTAATTATTTTGTAGCATTTAGTACATTATCTACATCATCATTATCTTTCTTTTCAATAACATCACAGTGCAGGATGTGGTTGAGTACATTAAGACAAAGGCCAACTTCCTTCTGAGGGTGGAGCCGCTGGAATCGCGACATAATGTCAGTTTTAAGGCATTTGTGGTGCGAGTCCCAACAGCTAAGCTGGACGACACCTTTATGAAGGAGGACTTTTGGCCGAAGGGCGTGGTGTACCGGCGTTTCCGCGGGAGATTGCCTACCACCACCGAAACAGCACAAGCCAAGTGCTATGTAAATTACTAACATAGTTTTAAATTATTATACTAACAATAAATGTTTATAAGCTATGTTATGTATGTACGTGTACCACGGTGCGTGGCTGTGACCACCACCCCTTTTATCTGTGGCAATACATCAGTGTGCTATTAACCGCCGGTTGTTTCACTCGCCTCCTCCTCCCGTACAGAACATTGGCGACGAGTACCCACATATTAAAGCAAAAAAAAATGTCTGGTCAATTCGGAATTTTAAGTGCGTTCGACCATAATTTGCAGAGTTGGAAGGCTTATAAAAGCCGACTACTGCAGTGGTTCATCGCAAATGATGTGGACAGCAAAAGTGATGCTACAGGAACGAAGAGGCGGGCCATATTATTGAGCGCACTCACGGAAGGCACATATGGTCTCGCAGCTGATCTCGCACTACCGAAGGAACTCCACGAAGTGCCATTTGAAGACATACTGTGTTTACTAGATGGCCATTTTACCCCTAAACGTTTTGGGTTCACCGAGCGCCATAACTTCTACACAGCAACGCAACACTCGGGCGAAACTCACACACAGTGGGCAGCGCGGCTTCGAGGACTCACGGCCCATTGTAAATTCGCCAACGTTGAAGAGGCATTGCGCGACCGTTTTATATTAGGCATGCGGTCGGGGGCAGCAAAAGAAAAACTGTACGCACAGGAGTTATCTTCTTTAACGCTCAGCAAAGCAATGGAGCTAGCAGAAGCCATTAACAGCGCGCAGGCAGGCGCCGCCGCCGCCAGCGCTTCCACTTCGGTCGCGGACGAACACTTGTTTAAAATCGCAAAAAGTAGCAAAAGTGATAAAGTGCGCGATAAAGAAAGGTGTTCTGTGTGTGGTTACTATAACCACAGATCGTCCGAGTGCCGTTATGCCAAATTTACTTGCAAGAAGTGTAAAAAGGTCGGCCACTTGCGGAGAATGTGCAACAATAAAGTTAATTGTGTCAACACCGTGAGCAGTGACGTAAGCGATGACGATGACGGTGAGTTATTTAACATACGTTCTGTGAGAGGGGAGCCCTTGGTAGAAATGATTTCAATTAAAGGTTTAAAATTTAAATTTGAGGTAGACAGTGGTTCGGCTGTAACGGTCATTCCGGAGCTAATGTATAGGAAACATTTTAATGACGTGCCATTGTCACTTACAAATAAAAAACTGGTAACCTACACGGGAAATAAAATTGTATGTGTTGGTACAGTTACCCTATTGGTTTTATACGCGGGTGTAGAACGCCCCATCATCGTATATGTGGTTAAGGACGGAGGGCCGCCTTTGTTAGGAAGAGATTTCATTTCGCAATTTAACCTACAGTTGCTTCCCGTTAACAACTTAGACTTATTAACAACGTCTAATTTGGAAAAACGTTACCAGCAGCTATTTTCGGACAAGCTGGGGACGTTTAATAAGTATAAAATTAAATTGCCGTTAAAGGATAATGCTAAACCGGTTTTTATTAAAGCGCGTCCCGTTGCGTTCGCGTTAAGGGACAAGGTTAGCAAAGAAATCGACAAGCTAGTAGACTTAGGTGTGTTAGTGCCGGTCGAGCATGCTGAATACGCCTCGCCTGTTGTGCCCGTGCTAAAACGTAATGGCGCCGTCAGATTGTGCGTTGATTATTCGGTCACTATCAATAAACAACTTTTGGTGGAACAGTACCCTTTGCCAACTATTAAGGAACTGTTTTCGAAACTACACGGGGGCCAACAGTTTACAAAGCTCGATTTATCTATGGCGTACACACAATTCGTCCTTGATGATGAGTCACAAATGATAACTTGCATCAATACACATCGCGGTCTGTATAAGTATACGCGCCTCGTCTTTGGTCTCGCTAGCGCACCAGCTATATTCCAGCGGGCTATGAATGAATGTGTGTTGGCGGGAATGGATGGAGTTCTCTGTCTAATGGACGATATTTTGGTCACCGGGATAGACGAAAAACAACATTTAGAAAGATTGAACGAGGTTCTTTATAGACTAGAAAGCGCGGGGTTAACATTACAAAGGGAAAAATGTGAATTTTTTAAAAGTGAAATTAGTTATCTGGGTTATATCATTAACAAGGACGGATTAAAAAAATCACCAGATAAAGTAAGGGCTATCCTCGAAACGCGCATTCCTACAAACTCAACGCAGTTGCAATCGTTTCTAGGGTTAGTTAATTACTATAGAAATTTTGTACCTGGCGCTTCAAGTATTTTGTCTCCATTGTATGACCTGTTAAAAAAGGGATCAAAATGGAAATGGGAGTCTGAGCAAAATTATGCGTTTGAGCGAATAAAAAAATATTTAGCTTCAGATCTTGTCTTAACACATTATAATCAGAACGCAAAGTTAATTTTAATAGTAGATGCATCGCCTACTGGTCTCGGCGCAGTGTTATCTCAAGTAGAGGGCGATACGGAGAGGCCTATCGCATTTGTGTCGCGTACGTTAAACGCAGCCGAAAAACATTACTCGCAAATACAGAAGGAAGCAACGGCTATAATCTTTGGTGTAAGGCGCTTTCATCAGTATTTATATGGGAGGTCGAGTCCTTTTATTCTTCGCACGGATCATAAACCATTAGTTTCCATTTTTGGTCCGTATAAAGGAATTCCGGAAGTTTCCGCTAACCGGCTGCAAAGATATGCAATGTTTTTAGGTGGATATAATTATACATTAGAATACATTCGTAGCAAAGATAATATTGCAGACTATTTGTCCCGTTCTAGCTTACCAGATTCGCTAGTGCTGTCGTCGCACACGCAACACGAGCGCGGCAGCGAAGGACGGGAGAGGGGTTTTCGCCGCGCGCGCTCGGTGGCGGACGATGACTCAGTAGCGGTGACAGACCGCGCGGCATACGTATGTTTTGTGGTCGATGGTAGTTTGCCGATCACAGCGAATGAGCTGCGTGAAGCGATCGATAAAGATAAAATTTTAAGTATAGTTATAAAATATATATTACACGGCTGGCCGAAAAAAGTTACAGATTTGCGTTTAAAGCCGTACCATTTATGCCAATCGCAATTAGCTTATGAAAATGGGGTTATTATGAGAGGTCACAAGCTTGTAATGCCGCAATCTTTGTGGGATAGAACTTTATCGGAATTACATAAGACTCATTTAGGTATAGTTAAGACCAAGGCGGAGGCCCGTTCAAGACTTTGGTTTCCTGGAATAGATAAGGCCATAGAAAAGATGATAGGTTCGTGTGATGTATGCATCCAGCTTCGACCGTCACCTCCACGCGAGCCAGTGTCGCCATGGCAACGCCCTGAGCATCCATTTTCTCGTTTACATGTCGATTTTCTAGGTCCCCATAACGGTCACATGTATCTTGTCATTGTCGATGCTTATACAAAATGGGTAGAAGTCTATGACATGAAAAATACGACTACATCCCTAGCTGTGATTGAAAAGTTATGTGATTTTATTTCTCGGTTTGGGTTACCTCGAAGTTTAATAAGCGACAATGGCACGGCTTTCTGTTCAAAACAGTTTGAGAACTTTTGTAAACTAAATGGAATGACACATTTGACGTCCCCCGCATATCACCCGGCAAGCAACGGGCAAGCAGAGTCCTATGTAAAAATTGTTAAGAAAGGCATAAAATCAAATTTATTACTTAACAACAAGGGAAATAATTGTAAATTAAATTTGTTAAAGTACTTAATGGATTATAGAAATTCTATTCATTCTGCCACGGGTTCTTCGCCAGCTGAAATGGTATTTGGCCGAAAACTAAAGTCGCGTTTAGATCTAATTAACCTTACATCGTCATCGATTACGTCACCAACGGCTTCTAATACTTTTGTAAACAATCAGTGTTCGCAAACGAATAAGGCCAAAGGAAAACGGGTACGATGTAATTTTAAAATTGGCGATATAGTTTTATATAAAAAATTTTCAAACAAAAGTCTATATGTTTGGAAGGCAAAGGCATTATAAGAAAAAAAATAGGTAAAGTGATATATTTAATTAAAGACATTGTTACATCACAGACAATTAAGAAACACAAAAATCAGATAATGTTATACAAGGGGACAGATGGCCATATGGACAGTAATACTACGGGCATAAATGCAGGTGATATTATACACTCATTACGGCCGCCGCCGCCGTCACCGTTGCTGCCACCGCCGCCGCAGACGCCGACGCCGCTGACGCCGCTGACACCGCTGCCGCAGACGCCGACGCCGCTGACACCGGTGACACCGCCGACGCTACCTACGACGCTGGCACCTACGCGAACGCCTCCGCAGATGCCGCCTTTAACCTCACCGACACCAACTCGACATACAGTGGGAAATGGTTCCCGGGGAGAAGAGGCGTGGG
Organism: Scoparia ambigualis; assembly: GCA_963921215.1. Classification (NCBI taxonomy): domain Eukaryota; kingdom Metazoa; phylum Arthropoda; class Insecta; order Lepidoptera; family Crambidae; genus Scoparia; species Scoparia ambigualis. The sequence continues at coordinate 5,448,495 of OY992501.1, forward strand.
AGATTACGCCAGGAGCTGCCATACAGCCAGCAATCCTGTCTGAGGGTGAAGATGAATATCACGAAGCGGTAACAAATATTGTGCCAGACTGTAGAAATGACACATCTGTCCGCCGAACTCGTCCCCGAGTAGATTATAGGAAATTCTTTTAGACTATTTGTCAAATAGGGGTAGGAACTGTTATGTATGTACGTGTACCACGGTGCGTGGCTGTGACCACCACCCCTTTTATCTGTGGCAATACATCAGTGTGCTATTAACCGCCGGTTGTTTCACTCGCCTCCTCCTCCCGTACAGAACATATATGTTAGTTTTTAAGGTATGTATCTATGGGCCTGTTATATTGTAACTTTGTTGCCTGATAATAAATAAATAAATAAATAAACCCGTTCAACTTAAAATATTTTTTTTTCCTTTTTTATTTTCAAGTATTTAGATTTTTTGAATAATGTTAAGCCAAATATACAGACCGTAGGTACCGGTACCGGTAGTATTATGACGATTTTTCTATGTAGCGACGCGTGACGAAAAGAGGTAAGCGGGGAATGTTACGCTCCACATAAGTACCTCAGCGATCAGTAACAAACTACAAGCTGGCAAGTTGTTTATTGCTTCATGCTTGAGGTCGCTAGTTTATGTTTGTGACTAGGTGCAGGCCCTGTCTATTCAACAACTACCTATGTTTACTCTTCTCCGCAACAGACGGCGTGCGGCCTGTTCCACATTGGTAAAAATAATTGTGGAAAGCAATATAACGATATTTTTTATAAACAATAAAAAACTACGTATACTTACTGCATTTATATATTTTTAAAATATAAGTATATTTCAAGTTGTTTTTGCTAATTAAGGAAACTACACCTGCGCCGTATTTTGCTTGCTTAATATTTAAAATTACTCACAAGTGAAATGATATGGATTTCATGGTATCAACACGTCCATCCGAGTATTTTTTACAACTTATATTATAACACAGCAGTTTATGATTATTTTAATCTTAACTATGAAAACAATTATTTAAGTAGTGTAGCTAGCGCATGCATGTTTACAGCAACAACAGCGCTCGAGAGACTGGTTAAGCCACGCCCACCGTGATGACGTCAGGACACAGTTGGCTCAGAAAATCGCCACAGTGCATAGTTGCTTACGCTGCCTCCTCTTTGTATTTGCCCCGTGGTATAAAACATACACTAGGCCCTTAAAGCCTCTGAAACGGAGTAAGATTTGTGGCAAAATAAACCGTAACTTTTTTAAGTCATTATCTAAATACCACATTATGAGATTGCATCTGGTTTTAGATAATGAAAAATATACCAAAACAATGGTCACTAAATAAATACTTACTTTTGAATCATCCAAAATTTTCCTTTTTTAGCTGGTGAGAAAATATGGGCGCAAGAAACTGCACAGCTAGTAGGTAGGCGTCTAAGTAGGTGCATCGGTCATGATCATGACCTTAGCGAGATCAATTTCCGCGAGGGATCCGAGGACATCTAATTGGATGCACGTGGACCACACACATGCAGTTTGTTTCGCAGTTTGCGGACGTCATCATTAGCCGATAAACGTCCCACTGCTGGGCACAGGTCTGCGGAGATGCGGCCATAACCCACCACGCTGATCCAACGCGGGTTTTACGGAAATAACATAAAAATAATTAACATTAGAAGCTTAACTTGGGAGTTAGAGTGAAGAAAAAAAAGTTATTCTGGTCTAAATAACTTCTGGTGCTTCGAAAAAATCTGTAGTACCAGCCAGCTTAGGTTCAACTCGAGATCCGGACCACCCTGGCAACACTTGAGGGGGTAATAGGAAGGGGAAGTACAGAAGTTTACGGCGGGTATGAACCCAATTCTGTAGCGCGCTCCCTTTCCGCAAAGTCCTATTGAGATTCACCTCATATGTCAACATATTGGTCAACATATATCTTTTAAACCTTGCAGGCTACCATAGTAAAAGCTGGAACACTAGCTGGACCAATTGCCGTTGGTTTCAAGCTACGTGGACTTCGCAATATGACTGTCTGCGCTATGTGCTGCACTGTGTGACTGTGATCCTCTTGCCAGGTCAAAATAATGAGTCTCCTGAGTTCGATCTATCTGAAAACAGAAGATGAAGAGGAGAGGCTTTTCGCCTTCAAAGCTTATGGTAGTTAGTCACTTTCATTGAGGACGTAGAGTGATAGGATAGGGTTGCACAAAAGATCTCGATGGATCGACGTGTTACAGCACTTACAGCTTACAGCGAGAGGCGAACCTCGGCAGGCCCAACTTAGATAAGATATGTCTTGTATGTGCATGTACAATAGGACTGACCAGGACCAGAAGCGAAACCTGCGCCGCTAACATAATTAATGGAAGGGTGTGTTAACAAACCAAAGGTTCAAAGCTAACACAGAGTAGAAATAAAACTAAAAGTTACAATCTATTTACAAAAACAAAATAAAGTCAAATACCCTTTTAATAAAACTAAAACACTATGGAGTGCACTCTTGATACCTTGAAATTGATTCATGGCCGGTTTCTGAGGATGTCAGTTAAGTTTTCGATAACTATTGAACAGTTAAAGTTATGTAGACTTTAAACTAAGTTTAAACGTCACTGCGTTTCTGAATGCGCTGCGAATGGTTCGATAACTATGTAACCGATAACTAGTTCCTAAATCTGTCGATAGATGGAGTTTTTGAGACTAACGATTTTAAAGTTGTTTTATTTAATTGAATTCGTTAATAAATCTAGTTGTATTTAGGGTAATAATTTATTTCTATTTTAAATAAGTAACTAAATACTATTTTCTTTAAAAAATATGAAAAATTAGTAAATTTGTCGTTTATTAGAGGCTGTATGAACGATACTTTTGCCAAATCTATGAGAAAGATTAACGTCAAACACAGTCCAATCCAAACTTATTATTATTTCATTGTTGTCGCTTCGCGTAACTACTAAAAATATTATTATTCTTTACGACTACTTACAATCATCAGATAAAAATTATAATGGAATCTAGAAAACGCAGCAGAAATTTTACGGAAAGAAAGAAGATGCTTCTCATAGAAGTAGCAAAAGAATTTGTGTCTATAATCGACAATAAGAAGACTGACGGGACCACAGTAGACGCTAAGAAAAATGCATGGTTGGCTCTGACAAATAAGTTTAATGCAGTCTCGGAGACTGGAGTAAGATCTGAGAAACAGTTGCATGCTCTTTATGATAATTTGAAGAAAAAATATAAGTGATGACAAGGTAGGTTGTCTTTATTCGGTGTATTCCTAATGTGTAATGATGAAGTCTTGTGATCATATGTGTAAGGCTGTAAGCTGTAGCAGTAGTGTACAGCTGATTTTATTGTTTCACCTTAACAAATTAGCGCAGCTTCTCCTCGGCTTCATTGTCAGCTCGTAGACACAATAGAAATTCAATTGTTATAATCTTAATCTTAACAGACAAAAGGTTATTATCATTATTATTGTTATTCAATAACACCAGATCAGTATATTAATATACTTATCTAATATATTTTTGTCAAAATTTTGTTTCAGTCCGAAATGTACAAAACAGGAGGAGGTACATTTTATCCTAAGACAACAACAGTTGATGAAAAAGTTGTGGCCTTATTGACTCCACAGTTCCAGCCATTAATAAACGAATTTGACTCATCAGCACCTTATTATGCCTTAGGTAAGTCCAAAGTGATTTATAATAGAGTACCATAATATACAAGAGCTTAAAGCGGCGATGGGTTCACCACCTGTCACGCTAAGCACATGTGCAGTTGTTGTTTAGTGAAAAGTGTTGTTTAGTGTGGTCCACAGACCATGGCAGTCTTCAACTAACTGTTTCGGGATAACAGTTGTGACAATATATATATATATATATGTTAAAGCATTAGAAACATACAACCATATTTATTTATTTAATTCAATTATATTTATTTATTACAGATACGCAAGAAAATATAGTAGTAACACAAGCAGTAGGAACTTCAGAACAATTCTTCTCAATACTGGATGCTGAAGAAGATTCTGTGTCTGAACTCCAATCAGTGTCAGTATCAGAAAATAACTCTTCAAAAAGAGGCGAATCTTCCAAGAGACCACATTCGCCACAACTAAAGAGCATAGAAAATACTCCGAAATTACACGCAAAGAGAAGTTTAACTGAAACAAAAAAAAGGAATATTATTAATCTTAGTGATTCTATAATAAAAAGAAAAAACCAGAAGCAAGAGAATGAAGATAAGATAACAGCGAAAAGGTTAGAAATATTGGAGCTACAACAACAGCAAGAACTACTAAAAATAGAAAAAAGTACAATATTATTTGATTTAGATATTGAATTAAAAAAAACACTTTTAGAAACTGCAAAAATAGATTTAGAATTTAAAAGAAAGAATTTTCATTTGTGATTCTCCAATTATATGTATTTGTGTAGTTTGTGTGTGTGTGTGCGTTTAAGTTTTTGTCTTTACAATTTAAAATGTAAATAACATGAAATAAAAATAGTTTACTAAATATGTAGATGTTGTTGTTTATTTTGTGTTCCTATAAATGCGTATTATATTTAATGAGGACTTATGTATACCAACCTAAAATATTGTTCCAACAATAACCGTCGAAAATGGTTTCCTTCTGAAGAAACAGGTTGCTCACTCAAGCCCGTACCAATATTTTCTTCAAAATCAGAATCAATTGTCATTGAATCATGTTGCTGTAGAGCTATATTGTGTAACACTGCTGTCGCAACAATTACAGCTAAAGTGTGTTCCAGTTTCAGTCGCAGTTTTTGAGACAGGCATGCAAATCTTCTTTCCATACTCCAAACGTCCTTTCCACTGTATTTCTTGTTTTAATTTGAGCTTCGTTATAACGTCTTTCTGCATTTGTATTTGGATTTAGAAATTGCGTCATTATGTACCTTCCACAAGGATAGGCACTGTCTCCCAGGAGGTGACCATCAATTTCATTGTTGTCCAGCCGTGCTCGCAGAAAAGAGTTATGGTACACAGTACTGTCGTGTGTTGATCCATGCCAGCGAGCATCTAGGTCCCGAATTTGTAACTTTGCATCACACACAACTTGTACATTAATAGAAAAATAACCTTTTCTATTTCTAAATAGTTCTCCCTGATCACCTCCAGGAGATTGAATTGGTATGTGCGTGCCATCTATACAACCAATTACATTTGGAAATCCAGCAATATTAAAAAACTGTGTCTTTACCTCCCTCAAATCTTCAAAATTCGGCAAAGTTATATAATTTTCAGCAAGCTTTGCTATTTCTCTGCTGACTTTGTACACCACCTTGGACACACAAGTTTTGTGAACATTAATATCATCACCAATTAGTACTTGAAAAGTACCTGTAGCATAACATCGTAATGCTATGGAAATTTGTTCCAACACAGACAATGTATATTTGCGCTGTGTGATAGGAGCTAGAGCAGGTCTAATTATATCGCTTAAGTGTATCACAGTACTCTTATCAAAGCGATATCTCAACTTAAATTCTTCATCTGAAAACATTTCGAAAGGATTTCTTCTTTGTCTTAAATATCTGGGTACTGAGATATTAGAAATAAACTCCATTACTTCTAAATCAGACTCGGATGAGCTACTCGTATTCATTGTCTTTTATGTAAAATTATTTTAATACTTTTGTACTTGATCTACACTGAACACTGATATTAATAAAGAACACGTAAAATTAAAACCGAATAACCTCCAAGTGAAACGTCAAATAAAGTTATGGAACCGATAAACGGCGAATATTGGCCAGCTAAGTTGATCTAAGTTTAAACGGAGTTTAACTAACCATGTGTTGTTCAGAAACGCACATCTTGGAGTTATCGAACCAATAGCGTTATCGAACCGATAAACTGCCGTTAAAATGACCTCAGAAACCGGGCATCAATCATATCTCAGCTGCAGAATCCAAAAAGTTAGCGAGAATGGATCTATATTAATCGTCAACTAAACACGAAGAAAACCAAATGTATAAATTTTACTCTACCTAACGTAAAGTATATTATAGTAAATAAAATTAAACTGAATGGTGAACTATTGGACCTTGTTGATTCAACAGTTTTCTTAGATATTACCTTAGATTAAAAAATACAGTGTAACATTGGCACCCTTGCAAGGAGACTTAGTTCAGCTGCTTACGCTGTCAGAAAAATGAGGCATTTTTAACCGACTTCAAAAAAGGAGGAGGTTCTATGTTCGACGTGTATGTTTTTATTTAATGTATGTCCAGCGATATCTCCGTCATTTGTGAACCGATTTTAAAAATTCTTTTTTTATTTGAAAGAGCATACTTCTGAGGTGGTCCCATTGCCACCAAGTCAGGGTCTGATGATAGAATCCCAGGGAAATCGAGGGAAACCTTCAAATGTTATAGGCACGAATCAATGCATTTCATATAATTTCTAAATAATCATATATTTGCTTCTTCTGTATGTATGTAGTCATCATCTGATGACATTGCTGATCTGATGATGATAGGAGACACAACTCCTTAACGATTAGGAGTTAGGGGATTATTTTTTAAATATATATTATATTATAGAAGGCTAGTTGTATACTATCAAGTTATTCAGGTAAGCTGATGATGGAAGGTACAGTTCCTCAACTCCTGACGGTTAAGGAGTTGTGTAGTTGTACTTGCCCATATTAACTTGTATTTATTTTAGTTTATTGACTTTACACAGCTACTGGGGTGTTTTGTACGAGAAAGGGGGACTTGTAAATTTGGATGGAGATTATAAGAAAATAACAGATTTCTTTTTTTATAATAATCTTTATTGTTCCATTTCACGCAATGCTTTTTCATCATGCGGTTTGTTAAGCACTTTGTTAGGCTCTAAGTCGCAAAGAGCAATGTCATTCAGTGCCTTCACATTGCAGTGCTACATAGACTTGGCCTTTGGCAAAATATTTCTTGCCCTAGTCAATCACGGCTCTGTTTAAAGTGGTGCCCTGGAGTTTATGCACCGTTACCGCTTAACTGAGGATTAGCGGCAGCATTCTCTGTTCAACATCCCCGTACCCTTTATTTGCTTGGAATGTTGTTGATACGGGCGCTATGGCTACTAACTAACCCATCACTGTCTTTTACTTTTGTGCCAATAGTGTCGTCATCAAATTTTATGCACACTGAATCCGGTAACTCGCCTGATTCTATTTGATCACGGCGAAGGGCAGGCCGCTTAAACTTGGCCACGATCCCCATTGCCCCGTGTGACTAGGCCTTCAATAACAGAAATATTACGTGGGCGATCAAAGAAGAGGGGTTTTAGGGGGCTAACCTGGTTCGACGTTGCTCCCGCGTGCTGGCTGTAGTGGACGCGCGTCTCACTCTTTCTTGACTTTCCACGGCAAGAGTTCGTGATCACAGTAGTAAACTCGCGGCGATCACTTGGAAGATGGTATGACTTGACCGATAAATGAGGAACACGAGAGCTCGACTCAAAGGCCCTGTCGCGTAGGCAGGCTAGATCGGAAGTGAAAATGGCCGACACGACACGACGCGATATTGGTTTACCCCCATAGGATCGAGGATAAAAAATAATGAGGGTAGTAGAAGTTAGGTTAGGGACGTAGCATCGGTACAAGTCTAATTCGATTGATAGTGATGTGAATGTAATTGAATATGATTGATCTAAATCTACCATTCCGCCCCCCAAAGAGCGGCTTAGCTCTTTTAATTGAAACAGACTAATTTGAAATAAGTTAACTGAAAGCTGATTGAAAAAGTGTAAATGTTATCTTACTATAGTTACTTACATGCTAAATTAATTGATCAATGTTGACATATCTAGGTTTCGGGAATTAAGCGACATAACTTAGCTACAGGACGCTTGAAAACTCCTTTGGTTGTTTTAATGTCTACGACCCGGACAATACTGTCATTCCCCGGATAAAGTTTGGTAATTCTAGCCTTTTTCCAAAGTAACGGAGGTGTATTAGGCTCCATCAACAACACCAAGTCACCCATCTGTAAATTACGTTCAGGCTTAAGCCAACGATCACGTTGCTGCAGCGTGTGTAAATATTCGCTGTGCCAGCGTTTCCAAAAATGTTGGGTGACTTGCTGTAGCAATTGCCAACGATTCAGACGATGAGTAGCAATGTGCTCTAGATCGTGCTCCGGTAAGGCAAGAAGCGGTTGTCCAATCAAAAAATGACCCGGCGTCAGAGTTTCTAAATCGTTTGGGTCACTACCAATTGGACAGATAGGTCGTGAATTTAGTATAGATTCGATTTTGCAGAACACTGTACTTAGTTCTTCAAACGTTAAGAGCGTTTACGCCGAGCGCGAGACCTCAAGTTTAGGTTTTTAAGTCCAAATATCACGCACACAGAAGCGAGCTGTGAGCGCGCGCGACTGTGTGTGTAGAATAGGCTAGTTCTGTTCACTGTAGTCAAACTCACTCACTTTGATCCGTTAGATCGAATTTGCTTTTTCGTAATAGGTACTTCGATTATTTTTTTTAATATGGGCGTAAGTAATGCATGAAATATGTAAGTATAATATTATATTGCATGTATTTTTATTAAACTTGCAATGTATGTGTCTTGTTCGGGTGGAATTTTGCAACTCAATTTTGACCCACTTCCCGTTTACTAATTGAGCTGAAAATTTGCATGCATGTGTAAATCGCGTGACAATGCAAATTTATGATTGACATGGTGCTGATCTGATGATGGAGATGGAAGGTGGCCATTGTAACTTTGCAATAAAATAGCACAACCTAATCGAGTTTGGGCTCGTTTGAATCGTCTTGGCGAGTAGTTTGTCTTTCAATGGTAAACAGGGTCTGATGATAGAGTTGGATGGTGGTCATAGGAACTCTGTAATAAAACGACGCAACCCCATCGAGTTTCGGCTTGTCTCATTCGTCTTGACGAGTCCTTTGTTTTTAAATGGTTACCAAGGTCTGATCTGATGATGGAGCTGAAAGGTGGTCATAGGAACTCATTGAAGAAACGACGCAACCCCATTGAGTCGCGGCTCGTTTGATTCATCTTGGCGAGTACTTTGGTGCTAGATGGTAACCAGAGTCTGATGATGGAGCTGGAAGATGGCCATAGGAACTGAGTAATTAAACAACATAATAACCCCATCGAGTAAGGGCTCGTTTAATTCGTCTAGACAAGTACTTTGCTGCTAGATGGTAACCAGGGCCTGATGATGGAGTTGGAAGTTGGCCATAGGAACTCCGTAATAAAACAACGCAACCCCATCGAGTTTCGGCTCGTTTAAATCGTCTAGACGAGTACTTTGCTGTTAGATGGTAACCAGGGTCTGATGATAGAGCTGGAATGTGGCCATTGGAACTTCGCAATGAAATAACACAACCTAATCGAGTTTGGGCTCGTTTAAATCGTCTTGACGAGTAGTTTGTCTTTCAATAGTAACCAGGGTCTGATGATGGAGCTGGATGGTGGTCATAGGAACTCTGTAATAAAACGACGCAACCCCATCGAGTTTCGGCTCGTCTCATTTGTCTTGACGAGTACTTTGTTTTTAGATGGTTACCAGGGCCTGGTCTGATGATGCAGCTGAAAGGTGGTCATAGGAACTCATTAAAGAAACGACGTAACCCCATCGAGTCTCGGCTCGTTTGATTCATCTTGACGAGTATTGTGGTGCTAGATGGTAACCAGGGTCTGATGATGGAGCTAGAAGATGGCCATAGGAACTGAGTAATTAAACAACATAATAACCCCATCGAGTAAGGGCTCGTTTAATTCGTCTAGACGAGTACTTTGCTGCTACATGGTAACCAGGGTCTACTGATGGAGCTGGAAGGTGGCCATAGGAACTCTGTAATAAAACGACGCAACCCTATCGAGTTTTGGCTCGTCTCATTCGTCTTGACGAGTACTTTGTTTTTAGATGGTTACCAGGGTCTGATCTGATGATGGAGCTGAAAGGTGGTCATAGGAACTCAGTAAAGAAACGACGCAACCCCTTCGAGTCTCGGCTTGTTTGATTCGTCTTGACGAGTACTTTGGTGCTAGAAAGAAAGAAATTAAAATGTATTTTCATTTCAGGTTATCGAAGATGAGATTCCACAGACAACAAATAAGGTTGAAGGTCGAAGACTAGTAGATTTTCAATACTTTTTGGACCAAATTAAAATAGTAACCACAATAGAGCCACAGGATGTACAATTGATAATTTACAAGTGATAAAAGAGCATAAAGTAGGCTTATTATCTACATTTTTAATGAAGTATAACATTTACCTTTAGATAAGTTTAAGAATCATGTAAAATCTTGTTTACATAAGAAAGGTCAAAGTGTTTTTAGTTGACAATACAGCCTGGTCACAATTATATTTTCACATTATAGTTTCTTAGTCAATTATTTTTATAACTAATTAATTTTACGCTGGTATATAGCCTTTAACAGCAGTGTCTTACAGACAAAGGTACCTACTCAAAATTTATGTTGCGTTTAAAGTAAGTATCTCTGAAACAAGAAAAAGTAAGACTATTCAATACTACCAGTAAAAAATAAGATTGCAAGAGCAGACCAGCTTCCACAGGCGGCACCCGTTCACGAGTATGACATGTGAATCAGCCATCGCTTCGTTTAACCATGTTTGAGGGAACGTAACGACCCGACGCACATGCCACCACCGCAGAGACACTTTGAGAGAGCATGACACACTCGAGCAACTCCAACAAAAGTAAGAGAATATTACTTTAAACGCAACATAAATTTTGAGTAGGTACCTTTGTCTGTAAGACACTGCTGTTAAAGGCTATCATACCAGCGTAAAATTAATTAGTTTTAAAAATAATTGACTAAGAAACTACAATGTGAAAATATAATTATGACCAGGCTGTATTGTCAACTAAATACACTTTTTTCTTTTATGAGTTCCTATGACCACCTTTCAGCTCCATCATCGGATCAGACCCTGGTAACCATCTAAAAACAAAGTACTCATTAAGACGAATGAGACGAGCCGAAACTCGATGGTGTTGCGTCGTTTTATTACAGAGTTCCTATGACCATCATCAGACCCTGGTCACTATTGAAAGACAAACTACTCGTCAAGACGATTTAAACGAACCCAAACTCGATTAGGTTGTGTTATTTCATTGCGAAGTTCCAATGGCCACATTCCAGCTCCATCATCAGACCCTGGTTACCATCTAACAGCAAAGTACTCGTCTAGACGATTTAAACGAGCCCTTACTCGATGGGGTTATGTTGTTTAATTACTGAGTTCCTATGGCCATCTTCCAGCTCTATCATCAGACCCAGGTTACTATCTAGCACCAAAGTATTCGTCAAGACGAATCAAACAAGCCGAGACTCGATGGGGTTGCGTCGTTTCTTTACTGAGTTTCTATGACCACCTTTCAGCTCCATAATCAGATCAGACCCTGGTAACCATCTAAAACCAAAGTACTCGTCAAGACGAATGAGACGAGCCGAAACTCGATGGGGTTGCGTCGTTTTATTACGGAGTTCCTATGGCCACCTTCCAGCTCCATCATCAGGCCCTGGTTACCATCTAGCAGCAAAGTACTTGTCTAGACGAATTAAACGAGCCCTTACTCGATGGGGTTATTATGTTGTTTAATTACTCAGTTCCTATGGCCATCTTCCAGCTCCATCATCTGACTCTGGTTACCATCTAGCACCAAAGTACTCGTCAAGATGAATCAAACGAGCCGCGACTCGATGGGGTTGCGTCATTTCTTCAATGAGTCCCTATGACCACCTTTCAGCTCCATCATCAGATCAGACATTTTTTTGACTTTATAGTCATACCCGGACACGTTTTTTATCTGTTCTTCTCATTGAACGTGTAAGTATACAGCATTTATTCACGTTCACCAAACCACCACCACTCACCTCCCACCCATCGAAAACGGTCTTCCCATTAAGACGAATTAAACTCGACGCGTTTGTGTCGCTTAATTACAGAGTTCCTATGGCCACCTTCCAGCTCCATCAACATACCCTGGTTACCATCTAGCACTAAAGTACCTACTAGTCAAGACGAATTAAACGATCCCATACTGGATGGGGTTATGTCGTTTAATTAATGAGTTCCTATGGCCACCTTCCAGCTCCATCATCAGACCTTGGTTACTATCTAGCACCAAAGTACTCGTCAAGACAAATCAAACGAGCCCATACTCCATAGGGTTATGTTGTTTAATTACTGAGTTCCTATGGCCATCTTCCAGCTCCATCATCAGACCCTGGTTACCATCTAGCACCGAAGTACTCGTCAAGACGAATCAAACGAGCTGTGACCTAATAGGGTTGCGTCGTTTTTTTTACTGAGTTGCTATGACCACCTTCCAGTTTCATCATCAGATCAGACCCTAGTAACCATTTAAAAACAAAGGACTCGTTTCAAACGAGCCCAAACTCGATTAGGTTGTGCTATTTTATTGCAAAGTTTCAATGGCCACCTTCCATCTTCATCATCAGATTAGCACCATGTCAATCATAAAATTGCATTGTCACGCGATTTACACATTTATGCAAATTTTCAGCTGAATCAATAAACGGGAAGTGGGTCAAAATTGAGTTGCAAAATTCCACCCGAACAAGACATACATACATTGCAAGTTAAATAACAGCTTGTAATAATTTACTCACCAATGTACTAAGATTTGCAAATCAAGCTATAAATTTGCACTATCTTCGAACTTACGGAAAGGTCGACAACCGCGCCGGGCAGAGCGTCGAGCGACGTGACCACTCTCTCAGAGGCCTCGCGGCGGACTGATTTGAAGCGAGTGGAGCGCAGCGTTTTTTAGTAGTTTTAAAATATTTGTAGAAAAATTATAGAGCTTATTTAGTAAAAACAATTGTGTTAAAATTTTAAATAACACTTTTTTCTATAGTATAAAGCTTTTATCTTCTTAAATATATTTAGTACATTAGAGAAAACAATCACTTTATCACCTATAATTTCTTTAAAAATTCAGAATGTTTGGAATTTTATAGTTTTTGTTAGTAACCAAAATCAAAAAATGTTTTCAACAAACTATTTTGCTGAGGATCTTTCAAATTGAAAAAAAAATGTTGTTATTAGATTTGTTAGTAATTTAAATACATTTTTAAGCTTCGAAGTTGACGCGGAAAGTCAAATTATGAAAACCTCTGTTCAGTTATCGTGTTATAAATTCCAAAATATCCATAAATTTAAATATGTTTTCAACAAACTATTTCGACTACAAGATCGCCTAATGATATAAGTATTTAACATATTTGTAAAGTAAGTATTAACAGATATTAAGAGGTTTAAAAAGTACAGTTTTTGAGCAAAACGGCGCAAAAGGACGTAAACGCTCTTAATACACGTTCGCCTATGATACGCTTGAGTAATGTTTTAGAAGACTTCACTGCATTCTCCCAGAGGCCACCAAGATGTGGTCCCGAGGGAACGTTAAGATGCCAATGAATTTCATAAGATGCTAGATGAGATTGAACTTTATCTGAGTCTCTATCGATTTGAGCTTTAAGCAGATAAATATTCTTAAAGATAGTTGCGTGCGCCTAAAAAGTTTGTGACCAAATTTAAAACATCTCGAGCTCCTCGTGCTTCGGAAGGCACGTTAAGCCGCTGGTCCCGGTTGCTGTCGTAAGATGGCAGTCGTTAAAACCCACCAACCCGCATTGGGCCAGCGTGGTGGGTTATGGCCCAATATCCCCACGTGCTATTGTTCACGTAGGAGGCCTGTGCCCAGCAGTGGGACGTTTATAGGCTGATGATGATGATGAAAAAGTTTGTGCCACAGTCGGAATATATGTTAGAAGGTAACCCTCTTCTCGAAACAAATCTATCTAAACATGCCAAGAACGCGTCAGTAGACAAGGTGGAGACTACTTCCAAATGCATCGCTTTGGTTGCAAAGCATATGAACACACACATGATACACACAGGTAAGCCTTAAAGATTTTAGGATTGCGAGCATTGGAATCCTTGACGTTGAACGGTCCGGCGAAATCTAACCCAACCCTTTGGAAGGGCCTAGCTTGAGTGACTCTATCGGCAGGTAAGTTGCCCATGAATGGATTCATAGGTTTCGCCTTTAGTCTGTAGCAGCGTTGACATTGAAAAATCCTGTGCCGCACTACACGTCGAGCTGACACAATCCAATACCTACGCAAAAGGATAGCCATTAAAATAGCAGGACCTGGATGACCGTAGAGCTGATGATAATGATCGATGAGAAGATTTGTGAAAGGATGCGACTGAGGTAACAAAAATGGATGTTTACTATCGAAAGGCAAGTTGGCGTTGACCAGTCGCCCACCAACTCGAAGAAAACCTAGATCATCGAGAAAGGGGTGGAGGCGACGTAGGCTGCCCTTGATAGGCTTACGTTGACGCAACAGTTTTATGGTATCGGCAAACGCTGTAGATTGAACCGATTTGATACAAGTTGACAACACTGATTTTAATTCGTATATCGTCAAATTCCCTACTTGTTTATCCTTTGGTGAGCGAACATTATGCATATAACGAAGCCACCAATCGAGTACTCGTGTAACTTTAGATACGAGAGCTGTACTCTACAATGACGTGTTGGACAACTTCGTCTGAGGAAGGTGCAACAGCCGATGTAGAGTGCTTATCCGGTCCCGTCTCGGCTGTTTGCACTAAGTGTGCAGCAACGGGAGGAGTAAATATAAATGTAGAGTCCGTGTGGGTCTTCGTGTCGACAGTTTGCACAACATGTGCAGCAACTGGACCTACTTTCACTCCTGGCAAATCCATAGGGTCAAGCAGTTGACATGTGGAAGGCCATGAACTGTAATCAGATTTGAGCCAAGAAGGACTCCACCAAAGTGGATGAACTACTAAGTCGCGAGGAAGCAAGCCTCGACTCGCGCAGTCCGCGGGATTGAGATGTGAAGGAATGTGCCGCCAGGTAGCACTTGGGATGATATCTTGAACCTGGGAAACTCTGTTTCCTTCAAAAGTTTGAAGCTTGTGCGGTGAAGTTCGCAACCAAGTTAGCACTATGCTAGAGTCGCACCATGCAATTATTGGTATGGATTTTAATTTGGAGTGCAAGACTTTACACACATGGGCCATAAGGCGAGCCAACAGGACTGCTCCACAGAGCTCGAGTTTAGGGATCGTTTGCCTTTGCCTGACTGAAGCGACTCTAGATTTCGCGATTAACAAATGAACTTGAACGCTGTCACCGTCACCGCTTTCACAGCGTATATAGACGCATGCGGCATATCCGCGCTCCGATGCGTCGCTGAAACCGTGAAGTTGAAATTTAGAATGAGGATCACCCATAACGTGGCGTGGAATCCGTATTTGATTTAAAGATTTAAAGTCGTCAACAAACTTCAGCCAAGTTTGCTGGACATCGAAAGGGAGAGTATCGTCCCAACCCAGCTCTAAAAGCCACAAACGCTGCATAAAAGATTTAGCGAAAAATGTTACCGGCGTGATAAAACCACAAGGATCATAGAGACGAGCGATGTTCGATAGAACACCTCGTTTGGTTAGTCTTACTCATGTTAGAGACGTGATAGAGAAAGTTATAGGATGAGGGGTTCCATTCAATACCTAAGATTTTGAAAATATTGTCACCGGAATCCTCGAATCGATAAGGTGTTTCATAATGATCTGCAGGTAAACCCTTGAGTAGCTCACCAGAGTTGCTAGACCATTTCCTAAGAAGGAAACGACCTTGAGCCAACACGTCAGTGACTTGGTGCTGTAGCGTCTTAGCATCCTCTAGCGTATCACACCCAGTCACGATATCGTCTACGAAGGTGTCCTCCCGTTGGACACGTGCAGCCTCAGGATATGTAGAGTCGTTAAGATTCGCCAACTCATGAATCACCCTGATAGCCTGGTATGCAGAACTAGTGACGCCGTAGGTGACGGTTGTTAACTCAAACTCCTGCAGCGGTTGATCTTGAGATTCGCGCCAGAAGATAGTTTGGAACCGCTGATCATCATTATGTAACCTGACCATTCGATAACATTGTTTGATGTCACAAGTGAAGACCACTAAAAAGGTTCTAAACCTTAAAATGATATCCTGTATATTCTGTTGTAGTTTAGGGCCTGACAATAAAATTTGATTGAGGGAAACACCGGTAGAGTTAGGTAGAGATGCATCGAAGACAGCTCTCAACTTTGTAGTGCTACTGCTCTCCTTGAGCACGCCGTGATGAGGAATATAATACCTGTCAACCGCACTATGAGAAGGTACTAACTTCATATGTCCAGACTCTACATAATCTTTCATAAATTGAACGTAGAGTTCACGAAGTGTAGGCTCTTTTATAAGTTTACGCTCTAAATTGTGAAACCGTTTTAACGCAATTAACCGAGTATCACCAAGCTGAGAGGACTCTACCTTGAACGGCAGCCTAACTACAAACCTCCCATCGGATTCTCTATTGTGTGTGTTGACAAAGTGCTTTTCACATATGATGTCATCAGGATCTGGAATCGGCGGCAAAGGAGACTCTTCTGATTCCCAGAATTTAGTTATAGTAAGTTGTAACCTAGACTCGTTGGTAAGTAGGCTAATATTTTGATACTGAGTTGTAGTCACTGGGGTCGAACCCATAATGACCCAACCAAAGATGGTTGAATGAGCTGTAGGTAAACCATTAAGTACCTAATTTTAACTTTGGACCGCAAAAAATGTCACTGAAAAGATTAACACCCAAAAGTAGATCGATTTTACCCGGAACGTTGAAAGTCTTATCAGCAAGCTGAAGGTCGCTACATTTCTCTGGCACAATTGGATTGACCATTGCTGCAGGTTGATATCCCGTGATGCGCTTAAGTACGATGGCTTCAGTGGACAAACCAGGAACGGAATCGTCTGTGAGAGACAAGATTGAACAATCTACCCTTCCATGGGTAGCTTACCGGTGTTCACCGACACCGAACAGATCGCAGGACTTACGGCGTCGCAGTCGAAGTTGCTGTGCTAAAGATTCAGTTATAAGAGATGATTGAGCACCAGGATCTACTAACGCACGAATTACATGTACCTGACCATCAACATCCTGGACTCCAACAAGAGCAGTACCTAAGAGGCCGGTAGACAATGGTTCTATGTTAAGTAACACCGGTTTCGAAGAGGAGGGTTCGGGCTTCACAAAGGAATCCGCTGCTTTAAACTCATTATGTGATTTTGTATGATAACTAACAACGTAAAATTAGTATCAAACTGTTCACGCATCTGATTTAGATCAACGAAACGAACACGAAATTTACTCAATTCCTGCGGTGTTGTAGGAATAGTTTGCACAAGCACTGTAGCCAGTTTATAAAGCTTGCATACGAAATCATAAGCCATGTTGAATTTAACAGTGGCTATTTTCAATTCATTCGCCATAATTGATAAGTTATTTTATTTTTACAAGTAAACACAAGCAAAACAAACTAGAGGTTATTATTATTGTCAGTTGACAGATGACTGACACTTGACAGTCGATGTTCAGTGCTGCTAGTATGCGAAATTGAAATCCCCAAGATAGATTTTATAAAACTATTGAAGGTATGCAAAAAAATATTTTCTAAAAATAGATTTTTATGCAATTGATGAAAGGACATCAGGCAAATTCCTTTGACAATAGACCCAAAAATGTATATCATTTCTGTTTGTACCACAATGTAGGTATGTAAATAGTGGATCGTGGAAACTATTCAGAGTTTATTAAAGATTTTATTAGAAGAGATATTCACGTTTGAAATATTTTTCTTTGGTAACACTGACACTAGTATAGCAACAATTGTAACTCAAACGAAACGTTTCATTATGTGCTAAATAAACATAGTGTTCTCGAAAAAAATTACTAAAAGTGGGCGTACCGATTCAAATTAAAATTATTTATTATGCTTTCTAGTTGTACACCAAGATCTTAAATATCAAACATGATACGGAAGGAGCGTGTGGAATTCTGTTCTGTTCATTTAATGATGTGGTTGTAACCAAACGCTTCAGATGACAGTCATTGACAATGTCAGTGACAGCCGATAGGCTGGCTGATAGATCAAAAATGGCATGGCATTCAAATCAAAGCGATACCCATTTTCAAGTATTTGCCTATGCTTTAGTAACAATAAAAATCTAAAAGTTACATTTCTCTAACTTCAGAACTATTTCTCCGAGAAATCCAATCCAGCCAACTTCTGTCAATGTCATTGTCATCTGATGCGTATCTGATGCAATGCGCCTTGTTCTTACGCAAAAAAGTAGTGATGGCGGCCACAAAATGACCGTTTCATAGTCGTAATTTTGTTTTCTAATTAATTAATTTCAACCAAATAAAGGAGTTTAAAAATAAAGTAGATACTGATTTAGGTATATAATGACTCATAGTGCATATAGATAATAGAGATAAGTTTATACATTTTTGGGTCAAATGTGCCTGATGTCCTTTGAATATAATATGTTCCGATGCTTACGGAAAAGATGGGAATCGGGACGAAGGACCAAAAACATGGGCGATCAAAGAAGAGGGGTTTTAGGGGGCTAACCTGGTTCGACGTTGCTCCCGCGTGCTGGCTGTAGTGGACGCGCGTCTCACTCTTTCTTGACTTTCCACGGCAAGAGTTCGTGATCACAGTAGTAAACTCGCGGCGATCACTTGGAAGATGGTATGACTTGACCGATAAATGAGGAACACGAGAGCTCGACTCAAAGGCCCTGTCGCGTAGGCAGGCTAGATCGGAAGTGAAAATGGCCGACACGACACGACGCGATATTGGTTTACCCCCATAGGATCGAGGATAAAAAATAATGAGGGTAGTAGAAGTTAGGTTAGGGACGTAGCATCGGTACTAGTCTAATTCGATTGATAGTGATGTGAATGTCATTGAATATGATTGATCTAAATCTACCATTACGTCTTAACATAAATCTGGAGCCTAAACCCAACTTCAGTGCGTGCATCAAACCGCCACAGTTATTAACATCAGCAGGAATGACGTTAGATGGTGGTCGTTTTCGATTTGTTGCTGCCTCTAGTGACTCGTCGATAGCGTGGAATGTGTAAAGGCGACTTGACTGAAATTTGTACTTTATACGTATCTATTACTAACTAATGTAACTAACACTAAAAAGAGAAAAATAAAGATTTTTTTATAAAAAAAATAAACCGTCTTTAAAAAAAAACACAATCAAAAACTCACAAAAAGCAAAAAATAACTTATTTTACATTAATAGATAAAAATAGCATACGTATCTACATATTCATGATTATAATACCAAAACAAACAAAACTTTACTTACTTATGTTACCTACATATAAACATGTATTTTATATTCTACTAGTACCTATACTATAACCTATTTATTACAAAATATGATTTTTTACATATTAATATGTGATAATTCTTGTCTAAACTTATTACTTACCTATTAATCTATTTGAAATATTAAATGAATGTGCTACCTATCTGTCTATTTGAAGTCGGTGCCAAGCACAAACAGAAGAAAAATAATATACCTATACTTTTATATATATAATATACAATTTTAATTAATACCAAAAACCAAACCGAAATCCTAATGATATTATAAAAATATATAATTATCAAAGACAGAGAACAACTGTAAGGAACTTTCAAACTATAGAAATCTATCAGCAACAACAATAACGCATCAAAATTTTAATAGCATACAAAGCGACCGTTAATGACGTCTGCCCGCATGTGTCTGCCACTTTGGGTTGGATCGCTCAGCGCGAGCACCGCCCGCCCACCCGCACTCGCGCCTTGCGTCCGCAGCGGGCCTGCACCACCCTGCACTCTGCATGCAACATACCTATGGCTTAGCACCGACTTCAAACAGACAGATAGGTAGCACATTCATTTAATATTTTAAATAGATTAATAGGTAAGTAATAAGTTTAGACAAGAATTATCACATATTAATATGTAAAATATCATATTTTGTAATAAATAGGTTATAGTATAGGTACTAGTAGAATATAAAATACATGTTTATATGTAGGTAACATAAGTAAGTAAAGTTTTGTTTGTTTTGGAATTATAATCGTGAATATGTAGATACATAATGCTATTTTTATCTATTAATGTAAAATAAGTTATTTTTTGCTTTTTAGTGAGTTTTTGATTGTGTTTTTTATCTTGCTTGTGTTTTTTTTTTAAGTCGGTTTATTTTTACAGACATGGAAACTGCTCGATTATAATAGTCTATTTTAGTTACTTTCACATGTCCTATGGTATTCTACTTTCGGGTGAAGCAGCAGATATAGAAACCATTTTAAAGATAGTTATATTTATTTATATAACTATTCTATGTTTTTTTATCTTTTCTTTTATTATATAGATTTTTTATGATTGTTGTATAAATTGGTAACGACATATTGTTTTGTAAATGTCGTAACTTCTATATTATTATAAAGCTGTGGAGTTTCTTGCGCCCGTTCTTCTCCACAGCTAAAAGACTTCCTGAGTGGGTGAGTGGGTGAGGTTTGCCTATACCTACCCTTCCATAGTAGTGATATTAAGTTTACATGATTCAAAATGCTTATTTTCAGTTTACTGAACCAATAAATTATGATTTTGATTTTGAAAAGTTACCTGTGTACCTACGGAAGAAATTAATAAGTATTTCATTATCTGTGGTTTTTAAAATTTATAATCTGTGTTAACACACTTCATACAAATTATGTCAAAACAACAGGTTAGATTAAATTAATTTCAGCCGATAAACCTTAACTAATCTATGGGCACCTTGTTTACCTGTCCAAGACATAAATAATTCCTATCATCATTACGGGAGCAGTCAGTCGGGTCACGTGACACGCCACAAGGAATTATGCAAATTCAATAGACTACATCCAGTGAGCGAGCTCGATCGAGCGGGCGATCAAAGGTGACGGCTTGTGTTGTGAAGGCTTGTCTCGCTAATGAACATGTGAAAGGAATTTTTAGTCCGTTAGTCGCCTTTTACGGAAGAGATGGGTTGGTAGTATTCTATTAAGGCGAGTCACCGAGGATATGCGGGCAAAACTGCTTTGCTAGAATGGTTAATGTATTTACTATAAATAATGCTCTTATAAAAATATAAATACACTAAAGGATATTGGTTAAAAATGTGCTAATTTGTTAAGCGATTAGATGTCTTTTAGACTTTTATTTTGATTTCTTCAGTTGATTTTTCTTTTGTTGATTTCTTATATTTTTTTTAAATTTTCAACATAATTTTTAGTAAATATTTATTTTAAATTACTACAGAGAACCTGCTAATTCATTAAATCCTATAAAGTCTATAAAGGCAAAAACCTATAAAAACCTTTAAACGCTGCGGCGCTTCGCTGTTATACTCGTCCCGTACCGTCGTACCGTCGAGAGAGCGAGAGAGAAGCGCTCCGCACACAGCTTATGCACCCTTCTAATTTAATTCACCATGATGGCGCAATGCGGGTTGGTGGGTTTTAACGCCTGCCATCTTTCGACGACAACCGGGACCAACGGTTTTAATTGCCACCCGAAGCACGGAATCTAATTTAATTATAATACAAAAAAAACTTACCTTCAAACAGTATCATAAACGGCAGCAAACTGACGAACATCCATGGCTGCACGTGGAACACCATGTCGACCGGGTTGTGGAGCCCCAGCTTGGACTTCTGCATCAGGAGTTGGGCGAAGGTCCATCTTAGGCCGGCGGCGAAGGAGGCCAGGAGAAGGAAGTTGAAACCCAGCAGGTCGAACTGGGTGGCTTTGTACGTGAACATGATGAGGCCTGCTGCGATCAGGAACACGATGCCAACCAGCGACCACGACTGGGGAGAAGGATTACAATTATATACTTACACATGGACAGTCTCGAAGAAAAACGTCACATCTGCGTATGGTACGCAGATGTGACGTTATTCGGGACCGTCGACATGACTGTACTTTTATTACAAGCTTTTATTTACTTGCAATGTATGTATGTATATTATAATGTATGTTAGAGTCTAATCTTGCAAAGAAGATTTGTAACATAGAGCAAATCTGAGATGATTGTAGACAATTTATTTTAACAATGGCTGGGGGTCAAAGTTGCTCGCGGCCGTAGGTTTACCCTTGAGACCCTACACCTGATCCCTGGGTGGTGCTAAATGAGTGACACTGACTGAGTGGTAGAGCCACGCTGCGTTGCAGCACGCATTGGGCCGGCTCGCCCGGCGTAATACCACCCTCTCACGAATATTCGGCGTGAAATAATGGCACTTGGTGCTGTTGTGTTTCGTCCGACCAGTGAGGGTTCCGGAGCCCCCCCCCCCCTCCTCCCATTCCTATTCCTTCCTTAAACCTATTCCTCCCTTAAAGGCCGGCAACGCGCCTGCGATTCCTCTGGTTTTGCGGGTGTCCATGGGCGGCGGTGATAACTCTCCATCAGGTGACCCGCCTGCTCGTTTGCCTCCCTCTTTTATTAAAAAAAAAACAAATTATTTTAAAAGGTTTCTTTGCTACAGTTAAAAAATGACCTACTGAATGGGTGGTAGGTTAAAAAAGATTTGGACGATTCAAAGTACTTATCAAATGAGTTTATTGAATAAATATATTTTAAGTTTAAATTTGAACATCTACTAAGTTAATGCTCATTAATGCTCATAGAACATAATTCTGCAGCGCGCGCACGACCCGTGCTACTAAAAAAATATCTTAAAACTTCAGCCATTTTGCACAAGCAAAGTAAACACAGCCTGTATACTATATCGCTACATAGATGGGTTTTGTTGGGTTTTGCCTAATACGGGTTGGTGATCAGAAACTCGGGCTATGCAACGAAATTTAGCAGTAAAAAAAGAAAAAACTTTTTTTACTGCTAAATTTCGTAAAATACGTTGTCTTTGATCGATCTGGCGCTGCGGCTCTCTCGTCTCGTTGATTAGACGACATTTAAATATTTAAGCGCAGCAGCGGCTGCAGCGAACTTTAAGTCTCTCATTCCAGAATTTGAACAAATGGTTTGTAAGAACGTTCTTGTCTATACTTCTAGGTCAATGCTTATTTGATCCACATCGTTGCAGCCAATTTTGTCACTATGATAGATAACAAAGCAACATTTAAATACAGGTTTACAGAGCAGTGTTTACACAGCTGACAATAATAATTGGCGGACGAAATGAGGACACATACTTAATACTACGTTTGTGTGACGATTGTATAGGCAACGAGCCCGTGTAGTCGCCGATCGAATAATACAGGGTATAACATACATAGCTAGTTTCACGACTTTTAAGCGCCTACCAGACTGTTGTAAACAAGCCTTCCCACCAGCGGGTTTATCGGCTAAAAAATATGGATATGGACATGGGCTTCATTTGACATTTGAAGCCCATATTCTGTCCTTATATGGGCATATTATGGGCTTCAAATGTCAAATGAAGCCCATGTCCATATTCATATTTTTCAGGTTTACAACTTTTTGTAAACAAGGCTTTCACTTGGTTTACAACCGCCGTTGATGTTTTCCGTCAGACGCAGTGTTGCCATTTTTAGCAGGATACTGCTTTTTTAGTATTTTTATTTTATTTTATATTTTTGCTGGAAAAAAACGAGATTGATTTTATACCTTTATGAGCAAGATATAAACTTTTAAAGATGTAAAAAAATACCAAGCTGTACGTACATTAATATATATACGAACTTGGATTTTTTTCAGTAACTACGTTGCATGTAGGTTGTAGGTTGAAGATATTATTCATTCTGTAAACTAAGCGCTGCGGTTTGTGTGTAATGGTGTGTAATTGAGAAGACGTGTGTGTGGAATTTGTTAGAGAGGCAGTGGCAACACTGCTTGCGTGGTTTACAACAAACGTCCACACAGCGGACCGCCAGAAGTTTTCAACGCGCGCCCGCAAAACAAGGTCGTGGAAAGGTCAACCGAAATTTCCTTTGCAAACAACTAACCACACTGTTGTAAACCGCTGTTCAAACTTCGGTTTACAACAGTCTGGTAGGCGCTTTACCCACCCGACCCAAATGGTTAGTGTTAGTCAGAGACAGAGACAATAATGTTAGACTTCATAAAACAGGTGGCTCTTTCTTGAGTAAATGTGTACGTTTTATAACAAACTTCCATTAAATATTACTGAAATGCCTTTACAGCATATGTTAAAAAAAACCTCATGAGTAAAGGTTATTATAAAGTGGAACATTATGTAAATGACAAATATGTATGGACATAGTGCATGTACGAGCATAACCTATTTATTAGTCACTAGCGACCCGCCCCAGCTTCGCACGGATTACTACCCGTACCCGTACCTTAACAAATTATAGCCTATAGCCTTCCTCGATAAATGGGCTATCTAACACTGCAAGAAATTTTTAAATCGGACCAGTAGTTCCTGAGATTAGCGCGTTCAAGCAAACAAACTCTACAGCTTTATAATATTAGTATAGATTTCTTTTTAATGTATTTTGTATGACTTGGCGACATTACTATTTTTGTTACTTAGAGGGAGAAAAAAGTAAGGCCTCCTGAGTTTCTTGCCAGCTTCTTCTCAGTCAAAGGCTCCCAAATTTCGAACTGGCGGTAGATTAGTTATGTAGGTAGTGTAGATAGGTAGTTAAGTTAGTTGATAAGATTTAACTACTGTTAGTTAACTTTTGTTTTTATATACATTTTTTTGACGTCAATAAATACCTGTGAATGTCTAAATTGAATAAAGCCTTTGACTTGACTTGACTAGGCAATGAGGAC
This sequence comes from Scoparia ambigualis, assembly GCA_963921215.1. Taxonomy (NCBI): domain Eukaryota; kingdom Metazoa; phylum Arthropoda; class Insecta; order Lepidoptera; family Crambidae; genus Scoparia; species Scoparia ambigualis. Next base: position 5,473,203 of record OY992501.1, read on the forward strand.
CGGAGAAGCAGTCCACTGCCATAGTCCCATAAGTTTCACCAAATTACAATTGCACATGTGCTCAGCGTGACAGGTGGTGAGCCCATCGCCCGCTTTATGCTGTTGGATATATGTGCAGTGTTTATTGCACTGTCGCTTTTTATGACACCCAAGGGTAGATACGGTTTGGTAGTAGGAATTCTTATAGTGAGCGCCACACACACGGTAGGTTATAAAAAGACCCATAGCTAAGCTAAAATACATCAAAAACAAGTAACATTGAGCAAAATTTTGGATAATTCTATACAATTCTGCAGCACACAATGTACCGCGCGCACAGAACGTGCTACGCGCGGAAAGAGAGAAAAATAAAGAAATAAGACTGTTAAATACAAATGTTGTTTTGAAAACAGTCGACGTAGGTGGGTGTGGGTCTAAATACTATTTCGCAAAGCCATCAAGTCGCGTTAGCATCACACAATTAAATTACAAAGTTATTTCGCATAGCTACATCTAAACATTAAAAATAAAAAATATACCCCGCAAAACCAGAGGAATCGCAGACGCGTTTTTCTTGAAGATCCCTAAGTCGTAACGGTCCGGAAATACCGCCGCCAAGACCTGGTTATTTTATTATTATATTTGATATTTAAAAATCACATCAATGTGTACAGTCACCACCAAATTCGTTTATTAACATAAGTGACCAAAAATACTTTGGCATTTCAGAATAACAAACCTTACTGTAATAACTTGATGACTGATGATTCAACTTTAATCATTAAAGCACTTACTAACACGATCGATATATTGGATCAAAGCAAAATTATCAGAAAACAGACGCGTTAAAATTTCTAACGTTATATTTTTTACTAACACACTTCTTTTGTTAGTGAATGCGTTAATAGTGCACTAACAATGAACTTTTACCAAAAAAATGCCAAGAAAAAAAGGAATCACAGCTTTATTTGTTTTTATAACAGTGTCACGTAGCGGTGAAAGAATACTACCATCCCTTTTCTTCCCTTGGGTGTCGTAAAAGGCGACTAACGGACTAAATACTGTAGTTACATCCAACAGCATAGAGTGGCAATGAGATCACCACGTGTCACAATGAGCACATGGGCAGTCGCTATTTGGTGAAAGTAGACTATGCAGCGCCTTAAACTAGAGATGCTCAAAGACCGACGGCACCGACCGGCAAGCTGACTATTCCAATCATTTACAAAATAGGTACTCGTAATTATTGTCGAGAAGCAGACAAACGACGAAAACTGTGTAGGACGTAAGTATAATGATATTCCTAATAGAAACATTACCTAGACAGTGAAGATTGAAAGCTGAAAGGATTATTTGTCACCAAAATATATGATAGTAGCCTTTATAATATTATTACAGTCTAGGGGTTAAAGTTATTTTCGTCCGTAGGTTGACCATTCAGACCCTACACGTGATCCCTGGGTGGTGCTAAATGAGTGACAGACTGTCTGAGTGGTAGAGCGTAATACCACCCTTTTACGGAATATCGGTGTGAAACAACGGCACTCGCCGCAGCGGCAAGTGCCGTTGTTGTCACCAGCACACGAAACACGACAGCGGCTGTTGTGTTTAGTCTGCTGGTGAGTGAAAGTATCGGAGGCTCATCTGTACCCACCTCAACAGTTCCTACTCATTCCTTAATAGGCCTATTACAGGCATCTCGAATGTGATTATTGCGTAAAATGCCCATTTTCGCATTTTGTAGTAATTTTGCAGTTGTATTTAATTTTATAGTTTTTATCGAAATAGGATAATAAATTCATTATAAAATCTTTATTCCTCACGAAGTAACAATTACTCTGGTATAAAATTTGCTCAATAATATTATCGTAGATAGGAGATATTCACAGTTAACTTATAGCAATTTTCGAAGTTCTTGGTTTAGTATAAGATTTTTTTCCTATATAAAAACAATGATATCTAAAAATTCCGAGGCCGCTACGCACTATTCGACTATACAAAAGATAACATTATATTTTATTTATTTCACTTGTGTAGAACAGTAGTTCAATCGAAGAGCTCAAAAAAGTGCCTTCGCGCACTTTATGAAAATCTTTCTCTGCAATTTTGGGTTTAATAAAAAGCGAGGCCGCTACGCACTATTCCAATAGATATTCTACACTATTCAATAAGTCATAATTGTTAATGTATTTTGGTTTCTGAGATCCATAACGCCAAAATTGGCCATTTTACGCAAAAATCACAATCGAGATGTAATAGGCCTCTTAAAGCCTAATTATATGAAATGATACGCACCCCAACAAAAAGTGCGGTCATATTGTTAGTTATTTAAAATATATAAAAAAAATATTATTATTTAGGTGGTACATAGAGCAGTCACGGATACGTTTCTAATCGATTCAGCAGTTTTCCTCTTAGCGGTCGCAAGGTCGGAGAGGCGTTTGTTAGGGAAACGCTAATTATTCGACACGGCGTGCCGCGCAGATGGCTTTTAACAAGGTAATGATCCAAAAAAAACACAACTCAACTTGTGCAAGTGAAAAGGTTACTATATAAGCTTCCTTGCTCCTTCAACAAACAATGTGTAACGGCATGCACTGTACAAACTTCAGGGGTGGATTCTAAGCTCATATATAAATCATAATAAATATTTAAAAAATATAATAAAATAGTGGAATTCACGTGGTAAATTGGTTAATATGTGTTTTTTTTCGACATTTTTGGTGTTGAAAACCGACATATTTGTTTTTTTTTTCTCTACTAATGTTCGAACTTTTGGCTACTTTACTGATTGTTATTTACTTGCGACTAGTTTCACCCTTTTTAGGAACTTTTTTTAAGTGAATATGAATTCAACTTTTCGTGATATTGTTTTTTTAATACACACACACACGCAAAAATCGAAGATAACAAAATAAAAAAGGCTGCCATTTATAAATTATTGAGTTTAGAATTTATTTTGTAAGTACTTACCTATTATATTTTATTAACTATATTTGTGTGTAGAATCCACCCCTAAAGTTTGTACAGTGCATGCCAATACACATTGTATAGATCCCACTGTTGGGACCACTGCCTCCGTCATTGTAATCAACTCATTACTACCATTGATGGGCATCGGCTTAATCGCCACGCTTGCCAAATGCCGGTTGGTGTCCCTGTGCTCACAGCCCGGGTCTGTACTCGGGCTATGCATCGAAAAGTCCGAAAACACAATGTGCCCGACCTGGGATTTTTTTTTAATAAAAGAGAGAGGCAAACGAGCAGGTGGGCCACCTGATGGAGAGTAATCACCGCCGCCCATGGACACCCGCGAAACCAGAGGAATCGCATACGCGTTGCCGGCCTTTAAGGGAGGAATAGGAATTGGGAACTTGCTTGCCCACAGAGCGCCACAGAGGCATTAAGAGGATGCCGCGCGATCGCGAAACCTGACATAAGTCTCATAATGAACTTCAAAGCAAAACCAATCTTATTGATATTTAAAATTAGAACAATTCTGCTTTGAAGTTTCAGACCTAGTAATTTGATTAGAGCAATGTTTGTATTCTGTGAAATGTACAAAACCATCACGCGCTTGTGTTAGAAATATTTTCATGTAAGAATTATTGTTTCATGCGTAAAATTAAGAAAGTTGTCGAAAAGAATGTTTTTAGGATTCATGCGATTTATGTATTGTTTGTTATTGTTTAAAGAATTTGTTTCAAATTTCAAGGTTACGACCTTGTGCAATGATTAGGCTAAACTTATCTGTGGGCTAAACTTAAGTAAGTTCTTTTAATGTATTTAACTAATTCAGCGCATAGCGCATGTACTATTACAAGTAACTTAAAAATACGTAAATTTTCACGATTTCGTGCAGGATCCCCTTAAGTAAGTAATCTATTTACAAGTGGAAAATAATAAATTAATACAAGTTTGTTGTAAATTAATAAAGATAAAACGAATACATAGTGATAAGAATAACGTCTTAAACACATTATTTTAGAAAAATACCAACATTCACTTCATAAAATAGAATTAATAGGATTCGTTATTTATTTTAATCACTGCAGCAAAATAATCGTATATCACTAACCAATAAATAGACGACCTCCTTGGTCGAGTGGTTTGTACACCGGTTTTCATGGTGTCGCTATCTCTGAGGCCCCTGGTTCGATCCCCGGTCGGGTCAATTTAGAAATTTTGTTTTCCTAAATTGTCTCGGGTCTGGAAGTTTTCTATGTATAATAAGTATGTATTTAAGTATTTTAAGTATGTTTATCCGTTGTCTAGTAACCATTTAACGAGTTTCATAACGAAGCTTCTATTGGGCTAGCTAGATATTTGGTATGAGTGTAGGAATTGTTTTTTTTAATTTTTTATTTAGCTTTTAAACGTATGTCGTGTTTCGACACTATTGGGAATTGACACTGTGGAGTGTTAATGGATGAGGGGAGAAATAAAGAAGGTGTGCAACAATGACGTCAATTAGTTTTCTGCCCCATAGCAATAGACGAGAAGAAAGTATTAATAGGTTTCTTGGTATGAATAACACTTTAATGTGCATTGAAAAGTTACGGAGTTAACGAGGGATGGGCAGGGTTTGGTAAGACGCCTATGCCCCTAGGTAGATGAGGGTCGTAACTCTCATGACTATGGTCATGGGCTGTAAGACCATGGGTACAAGACGATAAACATAGTCATCATCATCATCATATATGGCTATCAACGTCTCACTGTTGGGCAGAGGGGGATTTTGGGGGTTAAAGTTACTCGCGTCCGTAGGTTTACCCTTGGGACCTTACACGTGACCCCTGGGTGGTGCTAAATGAGTGACACTGACTGAGCGGTAGAGCCACGCTGCGTTGCAGCACGCATTGGGCCGGCTCGCCCTGCGTATTACCACCCTCTCACGAATATCCGGCGTGAAATAACGGCACTTGGTGCTGTAAGATACACACCTCACCTCCCACAACAAAAGCACGTGGTCATATTGGACCATACGCGGGCCCAATGCAGGTTGGTGGGTTTTAACGACTGCCATCTTACGACAACAACCGGGACCAACGGCATAACGTGCTTTCCGAAGCAAGGAGCAGCTCGAGATCTTTTTAAATTGGTCTAGTGACCCGGCATCGCGCAATGCGCAAATTGCTTAACGGTGATCGTAAAACTGGCCATGGAGCTCCTGTGCCAGATATTATGTTTTCCTGTTTTTGCATTTTTGATTAGTTATTTATATAAAGCATTCATATTTTAATCGATGGTATAATATAGAAATAAATAATAATTGTGTAACAGACTTATATTTTTGTAACTTGACATAAGACTATTATGTATGACTTGGCAATGTATTTGCTGGTGTGTTGGCGATATATTTCTTTTACCATACATGAATTTTAAGAAATAAAATTAAATAAAAGAATAAATAAAGACCAACTACACATCTTGCAAATGATACATCTAAATAATAATCTGTTTACTCGGTGAGGTTATATTTTGTTTTTTTTTATTGATTTTGCAGCTCTGTCGAAAATTAACATTTCACAGAAATTGCCAATTTTAAAATACCTTTATGTCATAGACTGTTAAAAGTGAACTCACCTTTTTCTCCAGACCGAGCAGTATGGCGAAACATAGAATAAAGATGATGGTAGTCGACTTAGTCATGGTGTATAGTGAGATGGTGACCAGCTCAAGGCCCCAGTTGGAGAATCCGACGTCGATGCCGCTGGCCAGGCCGGTCGGGCCCACAGAACGGAGGCAGGTCATGAACGGAAGCACCAGCTGGGAAGTGCCGGTGATGATGTGGAGGATCGTGCGGACCACCACTGACAGCAGCCACTTAATGATCAAGTGGTACATCACCACTGTCAGGGGGTAGTTGAAGCCCTAAAAAAGGGTGATAGATTAACACTAGAATGGAGTGTCACTAGACACAATAGAGATTCTGTTTATTCAGCACTGACCAGTGCGCGGCCGCAGTACAATACATACATACATACACACATCACGGCCGCTTCCCGGAGAGGTAGACAGAGACTACAGCTCTACATTCACTAACACTCATCCTCTACTTCACTTACTCTGATAACGTTCATCACACATGCTCGTCGGTTTAGGGTACCTAGAGTACCTACTCTTAACCTGACCTTTAACGAGAAAGTTTGCGATCTTATCTACGTACGTTCGCCGAGGTCTTTCCCTTCCAACTATCCCCTCTATAATACTATTATTATACTACTATTCACTCTGGCCCGAAATAATAATACATTATCTTTGAAATAGTTTTAGTTCTAAGTTATACTAACAAAGCTTGTTTATATTGGTATGCTTAAGTTTGTTTTAAATTATTTACTTTTGTAGTCTGACTGTCTGTCTTGTCTATTTAATTATTTACAAAAAGGTTTTAGCTTAATCCCTACCTGAATGTTTTTTATACCACTAAGTCGCAATCAGGCCTAATGGTAAACATATCACCGCAGCCTGTATATTTGTATCAGAGATGTCACTCGCATGTTGCACACATCATATTGTTATTATATGAGCCCATATTGTCTCACTGCTGGGAAAAGGAAGAGAGGTCTTCCCATTTCCTAATATTTGCGGACTTTTTTTTTTATTTCTAAAATGGGTAAATGCTTGGCCTTCATCTCACCTGATGGTAGTGACGTCAAGGCCAAAGGTGAAAGCACTTTTCACCCGGAATCCTCAACCTCTGTTGCTAGGCTAGGTCTGTTGACCAATCCTTTGCATAAACATCGAGCTTCTTACTGCCGTTTAAACCCAGGTGAGACCCAATTGGTGGTGGACTACACCCAAAACTCGTAGGGCATATTATGGCAAACATGCTCTGCCCAGTCCCACTTAAGCTTGGCGACTTTACGAGTGACATGGAAATGAAATGCCTATATCTTCCCAGCATATCTAACCAGCCACCAGCTTTTTGAAGACTTCTTCCAAAGTCACAGTGAAAAGATTTGGGGAAAGTGTGTCTCTATGTTTGTTGTACACATCCTAAATCGCAAGTAATAGTTTAAATTCCAAAGTTAGTCTGTTTGTTTGTTACGATTTCCTTAAGAGGCCTATTACATCTCGAATGTGATTTTTGCGTAAAATGCCCATTTTCGCATTTTGTAGTAATTTTGCAGTTGTATTTATCGTTTTTATCTAAATAGTATAATAAATTTGTGCTTAATATTACAAATCTCTATTCTGTGAGCATAAGTTGAATTCGGACAGCCGGCGCATCGCATTTTGTAGTAATTTTGCAGTTGTATTTATCGTTTTTATCGAAATAGGATAATAAATTCATTATAAAATCTTTATTCCTCATGAAGTAAATTACTCTGGTATAAATTTTGCTCAATAATATTATCGTAGATAGGAGATATTCAGTTAACTTATAGCGATTTTCGAAGTTTTTTTGTTTAGAATAAGATTTTTTTCCTATATAAAATCAATGATATCTAAAAACAAATAGTGATACGTTAACAGTTGTCATAACCTCAAAATACCTAAAAAGTCTTAAGCTAAAAATGAAGATAGCTTCAAACTCCCGCATGATATTGTAATGTAATTTTTTCGTCATAATTCAGAGCATTGCTGCTATTGATTACTATTTATTTCATTAAAGCGCTGTGTTAGCTAGCTAGAGCTAAAAAACTAGCCTAACTGCCATAGTAAATTAAAAATCATTAAAGAATAATTATATAGGAGAGGCGAGTTCATAAAACGAAAGTCGTAAATGCTATGCGATTTTAGACAGTATATGCGACCTTGAATAGAAATCTATAAAACTTTGTGAAATATTAAATAAAGAGTGTTTTTAATAGTTACAGCAAAACCCAAATTAGACACAATTCAAGCTCACTCTACAGCCAATCACAATAATATGAGATTAGCTGTTTCCTAACACTACACTTTCATAACTCAATCCCATACCTTTTAAACACCAATCAAAGCCTCTCAATTGGGGCTCAGTTAAAACATTAGGAGCTGTCTCCACATAGGTACTTAAGATGTAATGTACCTGCCTCAACTGCTTCTTCAATGAAGAGATATTATTGTACATCCACATTTTTAATGAGCTGATGGTGTACGGGATTTTGAGCCATAGTTATTGCTGATTACGGCAGTTTGGTTTATTGAGTTGCTGTCTATCTATGTACATATTAGCAAACCACCAACAAAAAACAAGAACAAGATGCTTACAATACATTACAATAGTGCATATTTGTGCTGAATAGTCATTTCAGCTTTTTTTCCTTATAGAAAAGGCAATATCTACATGTTGGCAAATGAAAGAGCCTTTAAGGATTCAATAACTACAATGCTGAATATACCATATTTAAATAATTTTACCTGTTGAAAACAAACTAGAGGCATTCCATAGCATAGCACATTTTCCCGTATGTGATAACGTTATCACAAATACTATATACTCTATCTATAAGATTAGGTGTTGTTGTGAATCCTGTATTTAGTATTGTAAAAATGAATTAAAACTAATCACAATCTATAAAGAATATTTTTTTATATGCTCAAATAAAATCATTGATTATTGTATGACACACTGTTGTGTTTGTTTTTTAAAAATCTATAAGTACACAAATCTGCACTTTTCTAATGTAAACAACAATAAACAGACATTAAGTATGTATTGTAAGCATTTTGTTACACACACAGCAGAAGTTGTGTGAATAAAAATGTTTATTAGACATCAAAGACTTTTCAACTAACTAAAAACTTATTATTTTAGGGTGATTGGAGTTCGATGTGTTTGCACAACACAATTTATAAAAAGAATACCAGTGGATGTTAGTTACGTCGTAAATGTCACACTATCGAAAAATAAAATCGCTTCATTGTAGAAGTAGGTAGGTATGTAAGTAATAAAAGTATTAAAACGCTTACCGTTAAAAGCCATCGCTGATAAAAGGTTAACCCGATGGATAGGGAAAAGTATATGAGAATTAAACCTAACGATAGGAGGCTCTTCTGAACACAAATATCAGACCATTTTCCTTTTGGTTTACTTGTAAATACATCTTCTTCGGCGTCACCTTTTAGAGACAGCTGTTCGTATTTGGGGCCTGGCATGGCAAAGGCAGGCCAACGTTATTACTGCTAGAGCCACTGTGCTGCATAGCAGCTATAAACATTTATACTTTTCAGATTCCAATAATGAGTTTGGGAATTTTCAAATAGTTTTTGTCGATCGCTCACTGCAACTCTACGCCGTCTACGTCTGTACAACTTGTTAAGAATGGCAAGAGCCGAGGAAATTATGTTTTTCTACCGACTGACTGAACACAAGAAGACCGTCTGTCGTGTCGTGTCAGTATAGTAACAACTTGTCATACTTGTCATTGTCATTGTCAAACGCTGCATAGCAGTCCGAGACACGCTCGTGAATGCTCGTAATGTAAGGAAGCTTTTCACTGGAATTCATAGGATTCTTTGAAAAGAGTGTAAGGCCATTGAAGACAGATATAAAGTTTCAGGTTTCAGAAATTAAAGTTCGCAAAGCATACTAAAGCCGCGTTCGCTGCGCCATGTTTTGGACAGAAAATTAATCACGAACATTTTTTGTTAAAAACATTTTCCGTCCGTTGCGACTTTATTAATGTTCATTATACCACAGACATATAATTATATATTATATATATATAATATATATTTTATATATATATATATTATATATATATAATATATATTATATATATATATTATATAAATATAATTATATATATATATAATTATATGTCTGTGCATTAAACAAAGTTTTGTATCAAAACTTCACTCCACCCGCAGACGAACGCGGGGGATGTTTTCCACAAACTCCGGCAAACACATTCAAGTGTATTTGTTTAACAAAACATTTAGGGCACGCCCCTTATTTATGTTTTCGTAGTATGCTTTGCAAGCTGAAGAGTGTTTACTCTTTATGACAAATTAGCTTGATTTTTATTGTTCAAATTCTAAAAAGCGTAAAAAGCGTTCGCCAATCGCAAAAGTAACATGTCTGCTCCTGGCACTAACCGGTTATCTCGGCGTGAATTCGGATGTTCTGGGAACCGTTTTTTTTGGCATAAGGATGTATTGAGAAACAGTTATTTTGGCATACGGATACAGCGAGAAATAGCTCTAATAAAACGGATGTTTTGGGAAACGGATGGCATGTGCCGAAAGGCAAATTAATGTGAAAATTAGGCTGTATGAGTTTATTCCCTTTGCTTTTCGTTAATAAAAAAAATGAAGAAAAATAAGTATTTTTCGTTGGTTTGTTTGTTGTGGTGGTGTAAATTTTTAATAGAAATTATTAGAAATAGATTTCATTGTAAATCAAAGACCTACACGAGTAACGAAATAATAAAAATTGCTCTATTGTGTTAAACTACATAGTAGTCGCAAGAAAAACAAAGTGATATGTGGCACTTCTTATCTTTTTGTCATAGTTTTATCCTTTGACCTTTGAATACCTACAAGAGATGGCTGACTCAAATTCTTTCACGTCTCTGATGGCGTTGGTGGATAGTCATCTTTCAAAGACAAGTATGCAGGCAAGCAGTTCTGGCGATGTTGACAATGGACTCCACAGAATGCCACTGCCTTCATTGACTGGAGGCACGAATGCAACTTTGTCAGATACTCGGTTATCCATGTCTCTAGGCCAAAGACTACCGTTGTCAACCCTAAGTTTAACCGACAGCCCCATTCAAGAGGTGCTGGCCAAACAAGTTAGCAATATGCTTAAAGCCAAAGAGAAAAAGAAACAGCAAGAAGAAGAATTCGCAAAATTAGCTATGGAACGAGAGAAACTTGCAGCGGAGATGAGAAAACTCAAAGTACAAGACAATGACGACGACTGTGTTATAGACTTGGTGAAGGTTGTAAGGGAATCTATGAATTTTAAGAGTGTAGCACCTGTGCCTCAGAAAGAGGAGACTTTGAGTAGCAGTAGTTCATTTGAGTCTCTATTTGAACCAAAATTCTTAGACTGTGAAGAAGAACCAGTCAGAGTGAAGACACCGGAGTCACTGCTTCCATGTGAAACGGACATGTCTTATATTCTGAAACAGAAAGTTAGAAGAGCTAAATGCTCTGCCTTTGGTAAGGTTCTAACATCAAGACTGAGACCGGTAGCCGCACCTTACCTAATAACAAATGTTTATTCTGACATCAAACAATTTGACTTTAATACAAAATCTCCATGCGATCTGATTAAAGAGAAGCTGCGAAAGCCACCTGTGTGCCTAAACCGTACCTTTGATCTTTTTAGTATTTTTCCTGATATGGAAAGATAGGTTCTACTTAAAGTTTTGGTCACAATACTATACAATTAGCAAAATAAAACATTTTCTTTATAGTTCTTCATGTATGTAATGAACAACCTCCTTGGTCGAGTGGTTTGTACACCGGTTTTCATGGTGTCGCCATCTCTGAGGTCTCGGGTTTGATCCCCGGTCGGGTCAATTTAGAAATTATTTTTTTTCTAAATTGTCTCGGGTCTGGGTGTTTTCTATGTATAATAAGCAGTGGTCGGAGTAGGTATATTGATTTTAGATACTTGCGTCATGATATCATAACATGGACATGCATTTCTTCCGGAATGTACCGGAGTTTCCAAAAATTTGGTAAATAGAGTAATAAAATAAAAAACCATATGTAAGCAAACAAAATTGTTTATTGTTAATACAAATAATCATTATTACAGTTTTATTAAAAATAATTATTTTTAATCCTCATCGGTTACAAGTTCTACATTTTGATTTTTTACTTAGGCCTTACTTTTATTTAGGCCAAAGAGCCGGCTCAACATTAGCCAACAGGTCGAAACAATAAAGCTTTGGTCACCTATCCGTTGACCGGCCTGTGTGAGAGTGACTTAACCTCTACAATCAACGACCAAATGTGCGGCCAAGTGAGTCAATGAGTTCCAAAGGGGAAATAAGCCCAACAAATCTATAAACTACATTTCCTAAACTAGTTAATCGTTACTTACCCTAAATAATTATTAAAAAGCGACAATTATTAATAATTGTACCATCGTGATGGTTGGTTAGCGTTAGACGGGGGTTTTATAAAGGGGGGACAAAATTTCGTCCATTTTAGCGTAGGACGCACCGTTTCCAAGATATTTAAAGATTAACAAAAAAAAATCACTAATAATAATTTAAGACGTGATTTCTTTTCTTTTGCGAGATTGAGACAATGGATACGGCCAACATTAGAGATGGAGACCAGCGCCACTAGCAGCATAGCGTTGAGAGTATTGATACATTTTTAACTAGTTTCATGTAATAATTTCGATGTTTCGGTATTTTTATCATAATAATCCGGAAACTCGGAGGAGTATCCATATTAACATATACGTTTGATGTCAGTGACCTTAATTCAATATACCTACTCCGACCACTGATAATAAGTATGTATTTAAGTATTTTAAGTATGTTTATCGGTTGTCTAGTAACCATTTAACGAGTTTCTTCAAAGCTTCTCTTGGGTTAGATAATTGGAAAGAATGTAGAAAAGTTTTATTTATTATTTATTTATTTATCAACACATAAGCACGGACAAGTAAAAAAAGGAGGACTCTGCTTCGCTTACTGGAGCTCATATAATAAGCCAGTATTATTGTAATTATACTGCACACCCTTACACAAAGTCAAGCCGATCGACAGTCATTGTGATGTCAACTGTCCCCGTGACAACATACACACCAGCCTAAAGGTTGCTTCACTTGTTAGTATCGCAGCTCGGGAGCCTTTTTAACTCGTCCATGATTGTAAGACTCCATTTAGAATTCAATCTCTGTATAATCAACAGTACAAGTCACTTTACCTTATTACTAAATTGCGTCACCATTTTTAACAATGATTTTACAATAAAAAGAGGTAGATGCGTTACATGTGCCAAAAGCTGACCACAGATAACTATGCTAATTGGCTTACCTTAGGTTACCAACAACATTATCTGTCTCGTTTACGCTATAGCTAGTTGTCATGCTATCTTGCTCACACTTTCGTATGAACTTTGGTCCATTATTGACATCACATTAGTACTGACATAACCTATCTACCTTTTTTATATAGTGGCCGCTCGCGGTTTCACCCGCGTGGTTTCCGTTCCCGTGGGAATATCGGGATAAAAAGTATCCTATGTGTTAATCCAGGTTATAAACTATCTGTATGCCGAATTTCATCCAAATCCATTCAGTAGTTTTTATGTGAAAGAGTAACAAATATCCATCCATACTTACAAACTTTCGCGTTTATAATATTAGTAGGATCATTGATTCTTTAATTATAGGTAGGTATATATATTTTTTAATTACTAATTTAATATTTAATATTTTTTTATATTAATATTGTAAATAAATATTAATGAAATAAGAGAATAATAATAATGACAAACAAGACAAAAATAGAAGACATAATAATAAAACAATTTTATGTGAATGCTGTACGTGTTCGCATCAGATACTTTTTTGCATGTTTTTCCCTGTAATTTATTTAATGTGTTCACTGTTGGTGTGTCATAATAATAAATAAATAAAGACACACCAGCAGATCAAACTATCCAAAACTGTCAAAATTTTCCATCAACATTGATTGTTATACCCAAATGGTAAGTTCAAAATTTATTGAAGAAATTTGGATCCCGTGTTCTTTTAGCAACAACAAATATGCAAATATGTTGTAAGACTTCGTTTTACCGTACAATACTAAATGTACTTTAAAAATATATACCACTTAAAATTGGCTTAATGCTAAACGAGAAGATTAAGTTATAATAATAATAATTCCGTGCTTCGGAAGGCACGTTAAGCCGTTGGTCCCGTTGTTGTCGTAAGATGACAGTCGTTAAAACCCACCAACCCAGCATTGGGCCAGCGTGGTGGGTTATGGCCCAATATCCCCACGTGCTATTGTCCACGTGGGAGGCCTGTGCCCAGCAGTAGGACGTTAATAGGCTGATGATGATGATGATGATGATGACTAATAATTGAAGAAATTTGACATTTTGTGGTAGGTTTACCTACAGGAGGTTGTTCACTATTGTAAAATTTTATAAATTATTTTTCTTTATATTTTTTATCTTTTATTCTGCTCTTTTAGGAGTAGGTATGGTAGGAGTAAAGGTCACACATTTAATTATAATAAGCGGTGATGGGGAAATAAAGACTTATTAATAAATTTACAATAAGTTTCCACAGAAACAATAAAAGTTATGCTTCTGATTATTTATTCTGTTTTATTTTTTTTCTTTACTTTTAGGTTTTCTTGTTGATGAAGTGGGAATTCATCCTTGTGAAGATAAAATTGAAGAAATCAAAAGTACCCAGTCACCACGCAATTTAAAGGAATTACAGGCAATTCTGGGACTCTTAAACTTTTATGATAGACTAGCGGCCGCTCGCGGTTTCACCCGCGTGGTTCCCGTTCTCGTGGGAATATTGGGATAAAAAGTATCTTAGGTGTTAATCCAGGTTATAAACTATCTGTATGCGGAATTTCATCCAAATCCACTCAGTAGTTTTTAAGTGAAAGAGTAACAAATATCCATCCATACTTACAAACTTTCGCGTTTATAACATTAGTAGGATTTTTACCACTGAAAGCTACTCTAGCTGAACCATTAAGTATATAAACTGTTAAATAAAGAAACAAAATGGCAATGGAAGTCAGTAGGTACATCAAAAAACGTTTTAAACATTACAGAATATGTTGTCAAATGGGAATACACTACCTACTTATTTAATTAAAAATCTAATATTGTCATGTGATGCATCGCAGTATGGATTAGTAGGGGCTGTATTGGAGCATGAAATGGAAGATGGCAGTATTAGACCCATCATGTTGGCTTCAAGAACTATGAACATGCATGAACGAAATTATGCACAGATTGATAAGAAGGCAGCAGCAATAGTGTTTGGATTGAAAAAATTTCATCAGTTTATAAGTGGCCGGAAGGTTGTAATTAAGACAGATCACAAACCTTTGTTGGGATTATTTAATACAGAACGGCCAATTCCAAACATAATTTCACCCAATATTGAGATGGACCCTTTTGTTAAATTCCTGTGATTATACATCCATATGTTGAAGGCAAAGAGATAATGTCTTTGGTTGAAGGGAAGAAATTGGGAAATGTGGATGCGTTAAATCGTTGGCCGTCTGGTATTACGACAGAATAACTAATAGTACTACGTACAGAAGGTTCACTCTCTAACGACTTTCATGCGAAATTGAAACTTATCGTGTGACCCGAGCGTTTATATTCCGTTAAGCAACGCGGACTCGATATCGATTTAACGTCACAGAGCGTAGGGTTTACGCGCGCGCAAACCAGATGCGTTGCGTTGTGTAGCAGCAGCGCACGTTGCAGCGCAGCGCGTTGCGTAGCGAGGTCACACCGGCCGCGCGGCCATCCCCTCTCCTTACTTCACTAAGTTTATTTGTACTGGCACCTCGAGACCAACCGTTAGGTTATACAAAAAGTGCCAGACGTCCCTGCGCCAGTAGAACACTCGCGCAGGAGACCACCAACGTTAGGTCTTGACGCCAAATTAGTGCCTGCCGCAGCGCGCTCTTCATTCGGTACTCATAAGACTAGTGTCTCGGGAGAGTATCCCCGTGAACACGTGTAGTTCACTGCCTATTGTCCAGATAGGTAGCCGGAGCTGTCGAGCTCGCTCACTTCTCGTTGCACGAAGGGCACAACTCGCAGTTGCCACTGCTAGGGTCGTCGACTCTAAAGTCGACTCCCAAGTGTCCACCTTGGTAGCGGAGTAGTAAGCACACTCACTTCTCGGAACCCATCCAGGCGCCTAGCCAGTTCCCACGTCCTACGCGGCTGGCTGGACCGGAGGCTACGGCATCTAGGGCGCCGCCTCTACTAGTTTTCCAGACTAGTACCGGAGATGTCAACACGAATGTCCAATGAGAACCACCGGACAAAGCTGCCAACTATAAGGGAAACTCACGTTCCCCGCAGGACATTTCGCTTCTGGCCCCTCAGAGACCGCTACTAGGCCCCGCTCGCTGTGCACGAGTTTGGAAGTCCTGGCACACAATACCAGGACAGACGAACATTCCCAAGCTCTACAGCTAACCACACGCCACTACGAGTCCAACCCATGTCCGGATCCCGCCGGAGGCGCCTGGTTAAAGGCACGACCAGCGGGGGGCTTGAACCGGAACCTCGTAGTACCCCTGAAAACATAACCGGACCCGTAGTTCCAGTTGCGATACCCTATCTATTGGGGTCGGTAGATAGGGACGGCCGCGCGGCCAGTCGCAAGTGGCCGCGACGCAACTCAACGCGCTGTGCTGACGCTCTGATGTGCAGAGCGGTGCAGTAGCAACGCTCTGCACATCGGCCATTTTCGTTTGAGAAATGGAAGATAGTGTGAGCATTTCTGAGTATCTGACGATGGATGGTTGGGTAGTAGCTCATCTGATGAAGAACTGCTGCTTCTAACGACCCATCAGGTCGGAAGAAATAAAAGAATATGGGTGCATGACATAAATAAAAGAAGGAACGACAAAGCGAATACAATCGCCTATGCCTAGAGTTGCAGTCACATGAAGACCGATTTTACTGGTATTTCTATATGTAATGACATAATAAAGTTTTATATTGCGTATTTTTGTAGTTCTTGTCTTTCGGCACATTTAAACTTTTGTGTTTCCGAACTAATTCTATTATTTTTTCTTTAATTTCCGCATTCATTTTTGTATTTAAATACAAACCACCGTTTTCCTGCTGCACGTCTACGCGCGTAGTCGTTCGCGGTGTGACGTCCATTAAAGAAAGCCATATAATACAACGTCATCATAGCACGTAGTGCGCGCTATGTTGCCAAACCTCAAAAGACGACTGAGACATACGGAAATACCAGTGAAATCGGTCTACATGTGACTCCGATTGTATTCGCTTCGTTCGTTCCTTCTTTTATTTATGTCATGCACCCATATTCTTTCTGACCTGATAGATCGTGAGAAGCAGCAGTTCTTCATCAGATTAGCTACTACCCAGCCATCCTTCGTCAGAATACTCAGAAGAAATAAAAGAGTATGGGTGCGTGACATAAATAAAAGAAGGAACCAACGAAGCGAATACAATCGGACTCATTTTGTATCATGTAGTCCGATTTCACTGGTATTTCCGTATGTCTCAGTACATAATTAAGCAGACCACAAACTACCGGGAAGCTATCTTTTCGAGGGAAAGACTTGCTGTGTCGGTAAGAATTTATTAAAGTTATTTTGTATACTTAGATATTTTGCTATTACATTAGGAAATAAAGCTATTATTTCTGTTTTAGTAATATATTTTTGAAGATAACGAATCGTTGAAAAAAATGTCTACCTCAGGCGGGAAATTTCGTCGGTCTGGCCAATACCCCAGTGGCGGACTGGTCAACGCAGCCGTCTGAATTGCGGAGGACGCGGGTTCGATTCCCGCCTGAAGTAGACATTTTTTTCAACATTTAACGAAACGTTGAAAAAAAGATAACGATCTTTGAGTTTATTTGAGCGTTTTTTAACGCCAATAATCAAATACTACGAATATCTTTTTGGTTAGATTGTATAAAAACTCCAAAGCAAACGGAAAACTTGAACTATAAAGTACCTATTTTTGGGTTTACTTACAAAAAGATAAATAACTAAACATCTATATTATAGTTTAACAGTGTCATAATTAAACATCGATTATAATTATTTAATAATTAAGTAAGTATTTATTAATTTTAGATAGGATGTAGATACTTATGACTTGGAAATCAAAACTAACATGACAAAATTTAAATTATAAAATCAAATCAAATCTTGTTTCCGAACCAAATCAATTCATTTTTCCTTAACATCCGCATCCATTTTTGTATTTAAATACAAATCACCGTTTTCCTGCTGCACGGCGCTGCACGCCTACGCGCGTTAGTGCATTTGGATATTCTAAATAGTAGATAAATGCTTAAGGCTGCTTAGTGGCATAAAGTTGTACCATTATAATGCCCTTTAAATCCATTGTACAGCTTTGAGCTGTTTTTAGTGCCTTTTGTTGTATAATAACACTTTTAAGTAGTAAGCAAAAGCCTAGTACTTCTAAACAGCATAAACGTGAATCAATGTCATGCTTGCATTTTTAATGATCAACTGAGTTCTATTGTACAGCTAACAGCTCTTTAATCAAATACACGTGAGTATTCATGTGGCCATACGCATTACAATAATGCGTAGGGCCAGCTACTACTGCTGGCGGCATTAATTAGCTATTTTAAAGGCTCACCAGGATGCTATAGACAGACACCATTTTGTAAATATTTTATAACCTAAAATATTATTATTCGAACCATTTATAAAAGCAATAAACCTATAAAACAAGGATAAAACCTAATTTAATGTAGTGCCCAACCCATACTATTATGTTAATTATGCAAAATACCTTCTATACTAAAAATACACAATTGTTTTGGTTATTTCACACATATCTTTACTACTCTGTCAAGAAAGTACCGGGAAAAGATCAATAATACACAAAATGTTAGTTATTAGTCCAAATTTATTTTATCGCCTTCAAAGTATACTCCTTCAGAAACGACACACTTACGCCAACGAATAATCCAATCATCAAAACATTTTTAAACGCCTTTTCTGGAATTGAGTTCATTCTCCTTTATGTCTTCTACCGTATGAAAACGGGTGCCACGAAGTGGTAATTTGAATTTAGTAAAAAGAAAGAAGTTGTCTGAAGCCATATCTGGTGAATTAGGTGGGTGCTCGATGGTATTTGTTGAGTTTTTGGTCAAAAATTCGTTCACAATGATGGCCTTGTGCGAAGGCGCATTATCGTGGTGCAAAATCCAAGAATTTTGTTTCCACAAATTGGGCCTTTTTCGTCGAATATGCTCTCTTAGACGCCGCATAACGCTCAAATAATATTATTTACCGTTTGACCTTCCGGCACGACTTCCGAGTGCACAACACCGCGATACAAGAAAACCTTAGAGCATTCAAAAAAGAAAGAAGAAAACAGTCAACATGACTTTGACTTTCGATCGACTTTGGCGTGGTTTTTTCGGTTTCAGTTTCGGTTCAGTCGGAAGGCGCCACTCCGCTTGCTAGCTTGTTGACTAGTTTGCATGTCAAACTCCTAAACCCACGTCTCGTCACCAGTAACAATGCGTGGCATGAATGTTGGGTCGGAATTGACTCGTTCTAGCATGCCCTCAGCGACTCTTATGCGATTGAGTTTTTGGAGAAAATTCAGGTCTATAGGGACTAGCCGAGTGGCAACAATGTTTCATACCTTCATATTCAAACGAGGCGTGAAGAAGCACTTTGTGGGCCGGCAGAGTGAGGATGACTGATGCTACGTCTCTTACGCTGCACCAGTTGTCCTCGCGCCTGGACCTCATTTCCACTTAACATCAGGTGGAGTGGGATCATTTGCCGGGCTAAGTATAAAAAAAAAAACCTAAGCGATTACTTAAAATGGTACGGATCGACTCGTGAGACACAGAAAATTCAGCGGCTATCTCTCTCAAAGTTGAATGAGGATTTTCAGTCACCATTTCCTTCACTTTTGCGATGTTAACTTCAGTTGAAGACGTTGATGGCCTACAAGAGCGAAGCAAATCTTCCATCATATTTCGACCGCTTTTGAATGCTTTGTACCACTCATAAGCACGTGTTTTTGATAAAGTCGATTCTCCGTCAGCCTTCTGTAACATTTTCAGTGACTCCGAACACGAAATTCCATTAGCGACGCAAAATTTAAGACAAACTCTTTGTTAGATGTTTTTATCCATTATGAAATTCGCAATACACACTAGGTAGATTTATACTAACTAAGGCTGGCCTCACACAGCCGGAATCGCTTTCTGAATTAAGAATCTGAATTCAGATTCTGAATTCAGAAAGGCCGGAATACCATACAATATCAGTATGCTCCACACACATGCTGATTTTTTCAGAATATGAATTTCTCAGATCGATCTGGAAGAATGAGCGGACGAGCGTCCGGAATTCCGTGTCTGAATATTTAAGATTATGAATTCAGAACGCGCGTATTCCCATACATTTTATATAGAGCGGCACACACATGCTGGAATTCAGATTCTGAATTATTTCAGTGTTGCCATTTTTAGTAGGATCCTACTTTTATAGCATTTTTAAAAGTAAATTTTAGATATTTAGTTTGTATGTTATCTTATTGATACGTTGCTTTAATAGTGTTTAATTTTCGATGTACTTCAATTCTTAAAAATTATAAAGGTTTTGGTGCATTTTTATAAACAACGCTTAGCAGTTTTAGCAGGATTTACCATAAATTTTTATTTTTATATTTTGTTTTTAAAAAAATTGATAGCAGTATAAGCTTTAATGAAACTCGTTAATATGGTTAAACTAGATAATGGATAAATATACATAAACATAGAAAAACACCCAGTTACGAAATCAATTAAGAAAAACAGTTTTCTCTAAATTGACTCGACGACCGGGAATTGAACCCGGGATCTCAGAGATGGCGCGACGCCAGACCCGGCGCGCTAACCACTTGACCATGGAGGACGTCAATTGGTAGGAACAGCGAAAAAAATAAATGGCAACCCTGGTTGAAACAGCAAGCGGTTAACGTCTCGGAGACGTTTGCATATGCCGGGAGTCACAAGACTACTGATCAATCTGAATTTTTAAGAACGTGTGAGTCAAGGTGCCGGAATTCAGAATCTTAAATTCAGATTCTTAATTCAGCAAGCCATTCAGGCTGTGTGAGGCCAGCCTCTAAAACAGCACCGTATTTAATCTAAATAACAGATGCAACTTAAACTCCGCGCTAAAATGGATAACAGAATTGTGCCAATGCCAATCTAACAACAAATAATTTAATTTAGAATCATAAACAAATCACCCGTTCCCTAAACTTTTTTGACATGATGTATATAACCTCAGAACAATAACTAAAGCATAAAAGGAGTGCTATGACATTTGAGTGTGCATTCAGTTTGTTGTCAAACAATTTTATTGTGCTGTGATACCTTTTGACATTTTATCGATATCGAAAGATGCTGTTTGTCCATATAAAAATTCAATACTTTTCATCTACAAAATACCTATAGAAGTTGCTATTTATGAAAGATTTGATAAAAATTAAAAATACCTATTAATACTTACTCTAATTTAGAATAAAAATACTGAAGGCCAAGGCCTGGGTACATGAAAACTTTCATTTAAAAGCCGTTACTTTACAACTTTTTTTCTTTATATTTAACCTCTTACTACATAGTAATAATAATATATAAAATGTTTTCAACTTTTCATAGAAAAATGTACAGAAAAACAACAATTTCCGCATCGAGTTATTTTTGTTTTTTTATTTTATTTTTTAAACATAGATCTTTTCGAAGTAAGTCTGTTTTTATTGATGTTTATTCACACTAGACAGCTAGTGCTGCCAACCGATACAAGCCGCAGACACTAAAAACTCAAACCGAAGTAGAAAACAAACCTGAAATACGGAGGCATTAAGTGCCTATCATCAGAGAGGTGATTAACATTTGTAGGCACGTCGAGGCGATCATCAGGGGAGGGGATAAAATACTTATTTAAAAATAGTTTCAAATAGGCAAACTAGCGAAGCAATGTACTTCTGTTTGAGGGCGATTGCGATGGATGTTGAGGTTAGACAATTAGCCCCTTGTTATATTCTGACTATCTTAGTTTAACATTAAAAGACTACACTCTTTAGCAGAGAGCTACTAAAAATGGGACAGTAAAAATAAAACACAGCAGTATTATTCATATCTCATTATGTGTATTATCATTGATTTTTAAAGAAATTAGAATAAAACACGTTAATTATTTCTACGTGTGCGTTTCATTTCATATAATTACAATTAAACTAATTAAAAAGCATAATTAACGTTCATTGGATATATTTTTTACTTGGTCTAAATACACTTTCTATAACAACATTACGTATATGCTTCATTTGATATAATAATAACTTGTTCCATACCTAAAGCTATATCTATATAATATTAAACAAAGTGTTACCACTTCTAACTTAAGAACGGCTATACCGATTTTAATAATATTTGACTTTTGGATTCGTCTTCGTCACGAATAGCAGAATAACGATTAAAATGTCATAAAAAAATTAATTTAATATAAATCGTCTCCACGTAGTCTTGTCTGTCCTACCACTACCAACGTGTAATTTAAGCCCGCGTAGGCGCGGAGGTGCGAGGCGGCTCGTGGAGCAGGTGGCGGTAGAAGCCGGCCAGCAAGCCGAAGCTGCGGTGGTGAGCGAAAACCATCTGCGACGATAAGCTCACGTGGGACCACCGGAGCCCGCAGCGCCCGCAGTGTTTGTTGTACATGTGCTTGCTGGCGTGCAAACACGGTGGTTTCTTGTAGTGCCAGTTGGTACGAGAAATAGCAGCTATCCATTTATGCCGCATGTTATCATCCGTGGGGAAACTGCAGAAAAACACACTTTACTATGAAAACAAGATAACATCTTTAGACCCCAAACCTCGCGCACGGTGCGCTTCAGCACCGTGCTAGTGTATTAAAGAAAAAAGCCAATTTGTGAAAAACAGTAAATTACCAACTATCATCTATGTATGACCTATGTTATCGACAATGCAGCACAATGAATATACAGCACAACACTATTGAACATGATGAACCAAATTGGTAAAAATCAAGAATACTTATAAATTACTGAATCGAATGGCCTGCAAACTTGTTTAAAATATGACTACAGCATAATAAAGTTTAATTACTAGACATTGGTATGGCGTCGGCAAGTTCTTTAACTTATGTCACTAAAGTATAAAATGTTTACTAGAAAAATTTCAATAATAAAGGTAACTAAAGTATTTATTAAATCTACAGATTCTATTTGCGAGGTCTTACAATGTAGGTAATAATTTAGAGTTGTCTGACATGACCCGTTTCAGGTTTGCAGAAATTGCGGTAGCGTCTGTAGGTACGTCTAAGAATATCATCAGCTGAATTTCAACGAACTTTAGATTGTAATTTGTTTCTATGCCGTATATACAGCGAAGGATTCTCGGAGTAATCCAAGGTTTTATCACACGCTTATTTTTAGATATTTGAACAGTTTTACTGTTATTATTAATTATTGATAAGTAAGTACCCTTATTTTTTTAATCAATCCTTGAAAAACTAAATCCGGATCCCTACACAACAATAGTTCAGTCAAATTTTGATGCTCAAATGCATTTTTGTAGTTTGTTACTTGTTTAGTTTTGTTAAATTTATTAATTTTGATTATGCTTTGTAGATGTAGGAGAACCATAGTGTGGTCGGTGATAGAGGTATTCAGCACGGCGACCTGGGCGGACATGTTGGTTTTAATCATAATATGGTCTAAGGAGTTGTTTTCTCTAGTCGGAAAGTTATGTCCTGGCAAAACAAATGTATTGGTTCTCCTCGTCTTGCTGCTGGTTGCTTCTCGATGCCGGTCCTGTCGTTATGGCAACATGATTAGGACCTAGTTCTTGTGCACATATATTATTTTAGAATAATAGCGAAAGCATAATATTATTCTAAGTATAGTCCACAGGAACTAAGTCACCAATCAGGTCACACTCACATCTGGTTGTCTTTCATTTGCTGGTCTTCAATTGGTTCAATCAACCAACCAACTCCTTGTTTACTACCTCGGCATGTCACAGCTGTCTGATTAATGTCCACAATATTTTTATTTGTTTAATTAAAATTATTTAGTTATTAATAACTATCATAATAACAGGTTCTTTTTGTTACCCAATGCAAATAGTGCAGCTACTTATAACACGATTAATGCCGTTACACAACTTAGGTACTAACAATAATGTATTTACATAATATTGCCTACAACAATAATACAACATTATACACAATAATACACACTTATACGATACATATATAATTATAGATCAATCAAAGTCAAAGTCAAATTATTTATTCAATGTAAACCTTTACAGGCACTTATTGACGTCAATACAATTTAAAAAAAAAAACATTTAACTAACTTGTAGTTAATGGTTTCAAGTGTCTGCCACTTGAGAGGTTAAGACTTAACAACTAATCTAACGAACTATAAGTCTGTGCCAGACAAACGCGCATCCCTGCCCCCAATGATATTCTTGTTTTATATAATACTAGCGGCCGCTCGCGGTTTCACCCGCGTGATTCCAGTTTTCCGTGGGAATATCGGGATAAAAAGTATCCTATGTGTTAATCCAGGTTATAAACTATCTGTATGCCGAATTTTATCCAAATCCATTCAGTAGTTTTTACGTGAAAGAGTAACAAACATACACACTCACAAACTTTTGCCTTTATAATATTAGTGTGATTCCTTATTGGTTGAAATAAACGCATTTTATTATTTATTATTTAATAATAAAATGCGTTTATTTCTACCTAACATGGGATCATAATCATGTACAAAAACAAATAATTAAAAAAAATAGAATTAAAAATTATAAAATGATGAAATTCCTACATTGACAACAATGTCACAAATAATATAGTAAAATTAATAAATTATAGTTAATAAATAAGCATTAAAACGAATAAAATAAATAATATACAGAAATGTCACCAAGTAATTAATTAAAATAAATAAAAGGTTAATAAAATAATAAAAATAAAGACATACGTAAAAAAAACATTTATTTGATTGCCGCCTTACCCGAAGCCACGGAAACATGTCCGTTACAGCAGTTACGGATAAAGGGACAATCGACCCTATCCGCAATCATCTTCAGGGCGGTGTTGGAGCTGGCCCAAACCCTGCGCACCAGCGACGCGCGCCTCTTGCGCATGGTCGCATGGAAACAGTCCGCGCGCGCCGCTGCGAACATGCCCGAGGCGCTGCAATAGCGGGGCAGCCCCAACACCGCCCTGAATGCGTTGTTGAACTGAACACGAAGGGCGTTGTACACTTTCTGCGAGTAGTTGGCCCACAGGGCACAGGTGTACAGTGTTGTGCAGTATGCTCGAAATAGGGTAATTTTTACCCCGTCCGAACACCGCGAAAACCTACGAGCCAACATATTCGCCCTCCGCGACAAAGCCCTTCGTTCCCTTTCGATGTCAGCATGGTCTTCGAGACCAGTGGTCACTATATGTCCTAGATATTTAAATTGTGTCACTCTTTCTAAAGAGACACCCTTTAGCATGACAGGTGGTATACTCTCTGGACATCTAGCACCAGTGGTTTCAAGCACCATGAACTGACTCTTCAGCACGTTATATTTAAGGCCATGCCTCTCAGCATACTCTTCACAGACCCTCACCAACTTATTCAACCCACATATAGACGCGTTCAGCAGCACCATGTCGTCAGCGTAACTCAGATTATTGACACATACGTCATCGACATGGCAGCCGACATGTTGGCTGCTGAGCGCGACAATCAGCGCATCTAGGTATAAGTTAAAAAGCGTTGTCAAACCGCCCTGCCTCATACCGCACTCCATCCGATACGGCTCTGACATTGCGCCCGCCCATCTGACGTTATTGGTCTGGTGCGCATACCAATACCGGAACATGGTAACTATTTCATCGGGCAAGTTTATGCTTCTTAGTTTCTCCCATAATATGTCGTACGCCACCAGATCAAATGCCCTGGACAGGTCGAGGAAGCATGCATAAACCGGTGTTTTGCGAGCCATATAATATCTGACGGTGTGCTTAAGGCACAGTATTGCACTTTCAGTAGACAGTTTAGGGTCCTAATGTTAGTAGGATCATTGTTATAGATACTTTGATCACAACCCAAGTAACAAAATGTGGTCTTGTAGTGGTTCCGGGGCCAGGTCTATAACAGGCTAGTAAAAGTTTATAACCACGGAAAAGGGCCCATTTTATACGCGTACTTTTGTTAATAAAACACTCATAGTAGACTTGGCGAGCACCACATAGACCAATAATACTCTTATATTTGGACTACGCAGAACCATTTTCTCCCGCGAAGCTCACTATGAGCATTTAATAGAACCAGGCAGACTTGTAACGTACTCCGCACTTCTATTACTTGCTACTTCAAACATTTGTGAATTGATGTTTTGTTGTGCAGTTGTGGAGAAAAATATAAAAAATAAAAGTAACTTCATCTATTTTATATAAAATGTATTAACAAGTATTTTGCACGTAATATTATACGTGCATACATGATTGCACGGCAAACGCGTATGTATTTTCGGTGAAGTATATTGTGTTTTACATCTCAATTTTTGTTCGCCTTTTGTAAATGGCGTATTAACTAAGTTGTGTTTAAAATAATATTAGTCCTAACAGCATTGTCGCGCCATATTGTGACGAAATAGGGTTCCGCATACAAATGTCTAATGCTTAATTTTAATAACTAAGAGTTTATTATTTTTATGTTTTAGTTGTGACTTTGATCGAACTATCATGGTCATATTTCCATTTGTTTATATCCATTTTTGTAATAATTTAATAAAAACCCAATGACTAAAAGAAACCAAAATGGCCGTGAACATGCGAGAAATATTAAAAGCAATTGTCTTCTTAAATGGACTTCACGAAGATATGTTTAAAAATAAGTTAACAGCTTGGCTATTAGAGCATTGTTTCTATACAATTAAAGAATATTTAAATTATAAATAGACTTATTAAACTGGACATAATGTAACACACTATTAATATGTAGTAATTGTATGTTATTTAATGACTTGTTTTTGTATTGATTTGTATTAATTTTCATAGATAATTTTAGACTTTTAGTTAGGATATTTTTTTTTTTTTTTTTGACATTTTATTTTTATCGTGATATTTTTGACTTTTTAATTAACCTTATTGACATTTTTAACCTCTTTATTAAAGTTTGAATTTTTGCAATTAAGGTATTAAGTTACGTACAGAGATATATTATCTGTGGTTATGATTGACTTCGACTTTGAAAAATTGACATTTGCATGCTGTTTTATAATGGCTAAACATGTGCACATTGTAAATTTTGTACCAACCGTAAATTACCGTGTTTTTGGCAAATAAATGATTATCTTATCTTATCTTATCTTAAGATATCTTTGGACACTAATAGTTTTACAAGAAACCTTTTTAAAGAAATTAAGACTATACCAGTATTCGAGAATCCACAATAATACCAAGTACACTTACTCTTAGAAGAAACCACTGTAGAACTAATTCACTTATAATTGGCACATAAAGTTGACTTATACACTCCTATAAGGTGAAGTAACAAGTGCAAATGGTTTTAGTCGATAAATTACTATTACTGGCGTAGGACACTTATAGCGGATTTATAATTACTTCTTGTAGGCGATTATAAGTGTAACTTACTGGAGCAAGTTTTCTCATGTATATTTACACCTATGCAACCCTTTTATAGGCCATCTTAGCCTTTACTGCGCCTATAATTTCGTTCTATACACGACTATAAGTCAACTTATAAGAGCAGGTGTACTATAAACCCAAACGAACTACGTGTAACCTGTTATAAGCTTGGTAGTAAAACCTGGAACCACTAAAAGAGAGGTACTAGTGCTGTAAGCCTGTAAACTGTGCACTACAGGAGAACTTTGTTACTTGGGAAACAAGGCAACCCCCGTTTTTTTAGTTTTGTCTGAATGTAAAATAATTATCCGATGCAAATAACATGACAATAACCATTGAGCTATTATTACTACGTATAGAGAGAAGACACCGCTCACCACTGCTGTGTACCGTTCAAGTGCGGCCTGCGGGCTGCAAACGCCTCGGTGACTGCGCGTGATTCAAGCGATTGTGGACCTTGCGGCTGCACTTTAGTTGCACACAAACTTGCTTCGCGGTGTCTTCTCTAGTTTATTGTACCTTTAATAGACTTTAATTTCATAAACGACGTAAAAACATAACATTTGAATTTAAACTCCGTTTAGCAGTTTAACAAAATCAATAATTTAAAACAGTTTTTTTTCTTTTCTCGCATTACTTGTTGTGTCTGTCTGCCGACCACAGTTCTAATTCTTCTTAAGTCGTGTTCGGAAGTTGTCGAAACTGTTTCTTGACAAACAAAAGTGACAAGCAAAATATTTATTTTTTATTTTTATGTTCTCGTAGTTGTTTTATGTTTTTATTATTGTAATAGAAAGTGCCCTTCTATGATAGGGAGGGCATTTTTCAATTCTAATTGACGCTGTAAAAGAAAGGGAGCAAAGAAATGCCCTTGCTGAGTTTCTTGCCGGTTCTTCTCAGTACAAGGCCCCATAGTTAGACTTACGAACCGATGGCATAAATGACATTCATAAGTGCTGTAACCTAAACATGGCCTAACCTGAATAAATGATATTGAATCTTGAATCTTGACATCGTGGTAGTACTCTGCCAGCAGTAGTCGCTGGTACTCAAATATCAAGTACCAAGTATTACCAAGTACTACTGGTGGCAGTACTTAGTTACACTTGGTACTTGATACTTGTACTCGCTCTTCGCAATCGTTCGCTGAACTGATGACATAAATGTCACACTATGATTTAAATTACGACAGACTCACACGTTATCAAAGCCATTTGTGATTATTATGATACATATATAATTTTCGATTGGTGTGAAGTCTTTACGTTATAACTGGCAATTTGGCACCTGAAGAAACCAATCACAAAAAATGATTAAAATGATAATCAGTTGATGAACACTTAATTGCACATTAAACAGTTGCACAGTTTTAAAAGCTAAGTATAGGCTAAGGCGGTCTTGTAGCTATCCCGTTATAGCTCCCGTTAAAACATAATATTGAATCATAAAAAAAAATTGTTAAATAATGCATCTAAATGATACTATGCAGATACATACACATTTACGTATGTAGATCTGACTGCAGTATTTGACTTACCGCATTACGATGATAACTTTCTTAAAAATTACAAACAAGGCAACCCCCGTTTTTATTCGTTTTAACAAATAAGCAGTCTGTAAAATAATTATCCGATGCAAATAACATGACAATAACACACATACATAATATTGAAACATAAAACTAAATTTGGTAAGTCTACTCTTAACTTTAATCATTTAATAATGATTAATATCTTTTAATTTCATATACGACGTAAAAACATAACATTTGAAATTAAACTCAGTTTAGCAGTTTAACAAAATCAATAAGATAAAACAGTTTTATTCTTTTCTCACATTAAGTTTTTTCAGTGTTTAAAATTTTACTTGTAACTTTCTCGCATTACTTGTTTTGTCTGTCTGCCGACCAGAGTTTTACTCGTAATTCTTCCTAAGTCGTGTTCGGTATGTTCGGAAGTATAAAAAATAGTCGAAACTGTTTCTTGACAAACAAAAGTGAAACCGTGGCAGTACTCTGCCAGCAATTGTCGCTGGTACTTGTACTTGGTAATACTTAGTACTTGATACTTTTACTCGCTCTTCGCAATCGTTCGCTGAACTGGTGTCTAAATGTCACACTATGATTTAAATTACGACAGACTCCATAGAATAATAATCTGAGTGAGGACAGACTCACACGTAATCAAAGCCATTTGTGATTATTATGACACAGATAATTTTCGAAAGGTGTGAAGTGTTATAACTGGCAATTTGAGCACCTAAAGAAACCATTTACAAATAATGATAAAAATGATAATAGAATCACAGTTGATGAATACTTAATAACACAATAAACAGTTGCACACAGTTTTAAAAGCTAAGTATAGGCTAAGGCGGTGTTGTCGCTATCCCGTTATACCTAGAAAAACATAATACTGAATCAATTTTCTTTTTTTAATTTTGCATACCAAAGTATAAATGATACTATGCAGATACTTACATGCACATTTAAGTAGATCTGGCCGCAGTAGTTTGACTTGCCGCATTACGATGATAATAATTATGTCCACTTTGTGGTCATAAGAATTTAGCAATTTAGCAAGAATTTAGATAATTAGCCCCCAGGTTGGTGATAACCAACCTGGGGGCTAATTATCTAAATTCTACAAATATTGCAAAACCTTTCTAGTACCTACAGTACATTGCTTTGCTAGTTTGTCTATTTAATACTTTTTTAAATAATCAAACTACCGAAACAATGTACTTCTAATTAAAAGGTATTGCGATAGATGTTGAACTTTACAATAAGGCCCCAGCTTTTGAAGGTTAACTCTAAGCTAGTAGTTATTCTGGCCACAGTTGCCATAGGTTTAGTTCGTGGTCGAAGTCTAAGCTAGCCGTACTCGAAGCTAGTGATGGTGATCTAGCCGCAGTATTGCCGTCTCTATAGAAGGTCTTGCCGCATTACGACCACATGTCTAATTTGTGGCCATGCTCTATCACCGACCTGCTTCTTGAAGGTGAACCCGTAGCTAGTGGTGGTGGTCTGGCAACAATAGTTGCCATAGGTTTAGTTCGTGGTCGAAGTCCAAGCTAGCCGTACTCGAAGCTAGTGATGGTGATCTAGCCGCAGTAGTTGCCGTCCCTGTAGAGTCTTGCCGCATTACGACGACAATTTGTGGCCATGCTCTATCACCGACCTGCTTCTTCAAGGTGAACCCGTAGCTAGTGGTGGTGGTCTGGCAACAAAGTTGCCATAGGTCTAGTTCGTGGTCGTGGTCTAAGCTAGCCGTAGCCGTAGCTAGTGATAGTGGTCTGGCCGCAGTAGTTTTTATTCCTGTAGGTCTTGCCGCCTTACGACCTGATGTCTCATTTGTGGTCATGCTCTATTACCGACCTGCTACTTGAAGGTAAACCCGTAGCTAGTGGTGGTAGTCTGGCCGCAGTAGTTGCCGTCCTTTATGGTCGCCCCCCCCACGACCACAGGTCTTGCTCGTGGTCGTAGTCAGTGAGCAGCAGCTGCACGTACTGGCATCGCGCTCGATGAAGGGGATGTCCTTCTGTTGAGGTGGAAACGATTATTGAGTTTCGTGTTACCTTTATCAGTTGGGCATAAGGTCAAAATTAATTACAGAAATATTACTTGGTAGATTGACCTGCTGGCGTGTATACAGAGTTACTCATGATTCGAAGTGTGAAGTTACAGTTACGTTGCAGTTTACAGCTCTTAAGGTGGCTGCAAAAATGAGCTTTCCCAAGCGACTCTAGCAGGTCTGATTCCTTTGAGAAATCATAACGAAGGTTTACATGTAGAAGAGAACATTAATGACGAGAGCTGTGATTAGTTTTCTATTGCACTTGAATCAACAGTAAATAATTTAAACCAATATAGAGCACAAAAATATTATGAAAATTAAAAAATAACATTTCATTGGCTAAAAAAAAATAATGAAATATACGTTATTTACTAATTTTAAATTATAATTTTTAACTATAGCATTCGAGACTCTTCACCATTTCTTCCCCCTTGCGTACCCATTAAAGCCGCTAGGGTCCAGTCGGTCTGACTACACGTTCGGAACATATTCGACAAATGGCCTTTAAATTTGGACATCGTTATGTTTAAAACGTCCTCCTTTAGATACATCGTTACGTTACGTTACATTTAAAACGTCCTCCTCTAGTAGGTACTCACTTTAAACTTGACGCGCCAGGTACTCCGCATTCGAGGGGCGTGGTCATCGTGTGGAGGTCCGCAGAAAGCGAAGAACATCCCTGTTGTTATCATTGTTATATTCCGAGCCAACGCATTCTACCAGTTTAAAGGTGTGCAAATATTTAAGAATGAATTTGACCATATAAATAAATAATAGTCTCTATAGCGATTACTAGGTGAAATTAAAAAACAACAAAAATAAAACACATGACACAAAAATGTAAAAAACAAATAGTTTCCTCAGAAACGATAAAAGAGATGACACTCTGACCAAGGTATGTTTTATGAAATCTTTTTTACAGACTTACTGGCTTTGTTGAAGTGTATAAGTATGTAAGTGTAACTCTATGTGTAACTTGAAACCAAAAAATAAAACAGCACATTTTATCGCACTTTTTATAATTAACTTCTAAATGAAGATCAATGCTCCTTGAATAACTAAATAAACAATTTCAATATTTTACTATAATTGGCTCATAACAACTTGCGATTATTAAATTATATGTAAGTACATACAGTTTTGGTCATATAATTAGTATTCTATTAAGTATTATTCTATTTTGAACTTTGTACTGATTTATTACCAACAATTTTTAATCACGTAAACATTTACTATCATGACTAAAGTTCCAACTCAGAATATTTTATACAAATCAAATAAACTTTTATCATGACAATAAACAAACAAGACATGTTTTTGCAATGTACTGGCCGTAATTGGCCGTTAATTTGCGTTTTAAATGGTTCTAAATTCAAAATATAAAAAAAACATTTTTTTTTGATATAATTCGGGAGTGCTTGCGCGCAAAAAAGTTGCGATTCTTCGACAAGAAAAATTGTAATTGCACTTTATGAACGTGATCGGTCTATCAAAAAGATTGCTGATCATATATTATAAAATAAACAAAAGCTAAAGTTTTCAACGCGATCAATCACTTTAAGAAATTTCACACTAGGTACCATAACGTATCTCGAAAATTTAAATCTCGGAAAACGACATGTCGAGGGGATTCTATGATTTGTTAGTCGTAGGTCCAATGCGCAGTTCGTCCAGATGATATTTCAACACGCATTTCGTCCAATATCAATTTGATTGTTCGGGCAGCAAAGGCTGATTCCTTTAGGGGCTCAGAAACGATAAGAAGGTAAGTTTTTAGCAGCAGGCAAAGAGTAAACGCACGTAAAATTCGTAGACGATTAAATGATGCAAAATTATTTGGAAGAATCGCACGGAAAGTACCGCTCGTCAACAGGCAGCACCGACGAGCGAGACTGGATTTCACTTAAAAGTATGGCAGCTGGACGGAAAATCAATGGAAAAATGTATTATTTTCTGTTATATACAGAGATAGATTGAGTTCTGGTGGTAAACTGGATGTGCGACGTCCTGCAAAACAAACGTTGAATAATAAATACACCACAAAAAAAAGCACGGAGGAGGAAACATTAAAGTTAGGGGATGTCTCTGAATATGGTGTGGGCCCTGTGAAAAAAATTGAAGGTAATCCAGAACAATTTAAATACAACATTTTGGAAGACACATTATTTGTCCAGTGATTAAACGTATTATACAACATGAGTTATCAAACTATTTATTACATAAAAAGAATTTAAAATATCATATAATTTAAGTAAGTCCGGTGGATGAGCATGTTAGTGACGTGAGTAGTTCATGGCATTAATAAATAATAAAAAATTAGATTATTGAATAATTTATAGGTACATAAATAAATTTCTTACATTGTTTTCGGTACGAACCGTTCTTAATTCTATGATCACAACTGTATATAAAATCAGCAAAACGCTATAATAACATAAAGACCATTAACCCATTCACGGGCAGTACAGTTTAAATTTTTAATTGCTTCTCAATTGTATTCCAAGAGCATAAGGTTCAATATTTAGTGGCAATATAGCTGCCTTTGCCTTCGAAAGGGTTAAAAAAGTTTAGCTATTTTATGCGACTATTACTAATTATTATCTGATCACATAACTCTGAAGCTACGGCAGTTTTTAAAGAAAACATACACAATAAAACATAAAAAAAATTTGCTGCACCGCTTTTTAAATTTGCCTAATATTGTCTCCTTAGCAACGTTGCAATCACAATTGCAACATCGCTCGGGCTCGCAGGCACAGAATAACTAATAGTACTATCGTACAGAAGGTTCACTCTCTAACTAAAGTCAAGTTTAGGTACAAAAATTGCCTACTCTTACGACTTTTACGCGAAATTGAAACTTATCGTGTGACCCGAGCGTTGACTCTGACTCGATATCGATTTGACGTCAGGAGCGCAGGGTTTCCACTCATGGATATATTTAAGTAAGTATATATTAAAATAAATCAGATTCATTGTTCTTTCTTTTATTTAGACACCCGTAAACATCAGTGGCGAAGGGTCCATACAACACGATTCCCGTCGGCTTCCCTTTTAAAATCAAGCTCCATAATCATAATTGCTAAACCATTATATTATTATTAACTCACGATGCTACCTACAATGCAGGTATAAGTTCAAAAATATGATAAGAAATAATAAAATTATCTCAAGAGATCCTGCAAATGTTCTGATAACCCGAAATAATTCGATTTCCCCTTTCCCATACAAACGCCGCCAGCAGCGCCATCTTTTTAACATACCGCGAAAGTAGGTCAACAATTACTCGCTGAAATACGGATTATTCATTGAGATACAAAAGCGTCTTATTTAAGTGTAAAGGAGCCGGAAAGATTACATGTGACGTTCTGAAATATGGTACGTAATTTGATATTCGGATTATGATGAATGTAATGCTATTTTATAAGTGAAGGTTCTGAACTTTTTTGTTCTAGCTATGTATATTTATTTTTACTCCGTCTTACCTTTCTTTAAAATTCACCCTTCGCCACTGGTAAACACAACAGTATCTTTAATACGGATTATAAGATCGTTTATTAGTCAGTTTTCGGTGTCCAAAATCACAGAAATGATTGTTAGTTTTTCGCGCGACGATGCGCTCGGTGGAGCGTGCGTCGCGAGCGGCAATGCGGAGTGACACCTGTCGCAGGTTTAGTTCGCGCGTAATTACCAAAGAGTTACTAATTTGCAAGTAAACAAAAACAAGCAAATATTTTTATATCCAAACCACATATTTTAAAAGTAATTTCAATAATTCTACTATACTAAAAATAAGTTAGGGTGTCTGACGTTTTAAGCTTATTTATTACACGCGTTGTAAATATTAGGATTTACAACGAAAAACGGACACAGGTGTCTGTAGTTGTTATATTGGAATTTTATTAACATTTTCAGCTAACTACTTTCTAATAATAATTAATGCAGCTAACATTGCAATTATCTAAGCTTTCTAAATAAAAATCACTTTAATTTATTTGAATAATAATGATGTATATCTTTTATTTCATATAGCGTTATTTTTTTAATAATTAGATAAATGTAGATGATTTTGATTACGCTTGATAACACAAAAGTTTTGAATGAAAAATGATATTCTCCCTAAAACCCTTAAGTCTCAATAAAGATGTGGCACTTCACTGCGACTTCTTAAAGAATTCGAAAAGAGATGTTGCACTGTTTTGTTTCATTTTCCAACACTCATGTACGACCACGAACGTATAACGGTTAATAATCCACTGTTATTTACATTAATATTCAACAAAACACCCATTAAAAAAAAACTGAAGACATTACGCTTCACTTTCCCGACAAGAAGTCCTATTATATTATTATTATTCAGCCTGGCTTGTCCCACTGCTGGACCAACATTACTTTTTAATAAATACTCTTATATTCTACATAGCATAATATAACGTTAAAATAGCATATTTAACGTATTTGCTGATTAATAAGATATAATACAAATATAGACAGTTCCATGGAAGAAGTGTACAGGAGTCGACACTATATAGAGGAGCCACAAATCTTTTAAAAGTATGTTTAAATCACTTTTCTACTGTACATTTCATTCAGTCTTACATTATATAAACGGATAGCAGTGTGTATAATTGCACCATATAAAGAAGACATGATTTAGCATTTTAATACAATTCTACAACTAGGAAGAGCTTGGCCTCTATCTCACCCGATAAGGCTACCAACTGGCTATCTTATCTCTTAGGGGGGGTTAGGCGGTCAGCGAAAATTCCGTTATTCCAGGCCCTCGCGGGTATTGCGCGGTGTGGGGTCCGTGGTATTTCCTAAGCGCCATTCACAATTTTAACAAAAAGTTAATTTTCAGTGTTTTGGAAATCAAAATCAGTCAATAAATTGAAAAGGTGAATACCTATGTGTTTATATGAAATGGTCGTAATGTGCATTTATATGAAATTTTAGAGGTAACTTCAGGAATTTTTTTTAATGGATGAAAAGTATTTTATATCAAATTTAATTTGTTAAAAACTATATTGCGAGTGGGTTGGCTGAAAAATTTCAGTCCAGTATATGATTAATTAAATATTTAAAAATTATTTTTTTTAAACATTGCAATGGTTTGGATAATAGATAAATTACCTAGGTACCAATCGAAAGTATAAAGCCTATAGAATATGCAAACGTTAGGTTGACTATTTTTTCCGTGTCATAACATTGGGTAGCCACTCAGTTGCTCGCACCCAGCGGGCCCCATACCCTTACGTGCTTGAGTGGCGCCAAATTTTTGAAGCGGGCCGGCGCCTGCTGACTATTGTTACGAAAACATCGACTGTGAGCTACTGGAGGCGATTTAGGCCAAATTAATTACTGTTTTGAATAGTTAGATGAATAGAGCATCTGTTTTTATAGAATGCGTGGTGACAAAGTATTGTTTTAATTTAAAAAACATGGTTTATACTTTAGTGACGAAATAAATCACGGATTACTTCCTATTTTATTTTATATTTTAAAATCAAATGGCCTGTGATGTCTTTTTTATATTTTACACGTATACTATATTAAGTTATCTTTCTATTAAAAATAAAGTACATGTATGTTTCATCTAAAAAAATATTAAGAAAAAAATCGAGAAAATCGCGCAAAAATTCGCGTGCTGCGTAATCTGCTTGTTAATCGGGTTGGATGTTATAACCTATTTTACTCCAAATCTAGAAGGCCTAGAACAAAAATATGGGCAGTTTTAGAAAGATACAGTATTTGTCTATAATAATTCGTAAAAAACACATTAACTTTCCAGTAAACTGTAGTCATACAAGTTAAACAACAAAAGCTTTGATAGAAAAATCGAACGTTTTTGGTTGTCTTATTGCCGAAACCAAAACGGTGCTATTAAAATATAACTTAAATATACCAAAAGAGCAAAGCCTGTAGTTTACAACCGTATACAATACGTTTCAAGAATACTCATAGTTTTTATGCAATAAAGTCATCAAAATGCAGCTCTAGAGCGCACGGACGACCGCTTTATCGGCAATATGGCGTCGAAATAGGGTTCGGGGCACACACGTTTGTGAATAGGGTGGGTCGCGATTATTTGCAAACAAAGATTGTTTTTTGGTTTAGTAATTATTTATGTTAATTTATTAAATGAATGTAATAAAAAAATATTCTTCGTAGTATGTTTTTTTTATTACAAATTATTTCAGTTTAAAGTATATTAAAATAAACATATTAAATTCTAAAATGTATTGACTTTGATACGTAATAAAATATATAATGTTATATACGATGTTTAGATTATTTTATTTACAATCACTGTAATAATAAATGAAAATTATTAAAACAAATGAATAAAAATTAATATTTTATATCAATACCTATATAATAATAATAATATATATGGTACTAATATAAATATCAAACCCAAAACACCACAACAAAGCTAACTGCCACAAAAAAAAAAGCAACTACCCAAAAACAAATATGTGCCACCAACCTAATCCAAAAAAAGTTCTATTGCTTCCTGTAATTATAGGAACATGCCATAAGTTAGACTTACGTTGCGCCTATGGAGAGTCAATCTGCATGTACACAACAACAATACAGTGAGATTAATGTTTTAAATCACTATTTAGTAATTACTCTCCGTAAATACATACAATTCATGAAGTAAACAATAATAATCACAAAAGGAAATCACTAGAAAACCACCGCCACTGCAATAATTTACATTAAGACCTAATTTCGTCAGATTTTAATAGAATATCCGTCCAGTTTAAAAACAAATAACTAGATAATTAGTTAGAACCTGAAATTATGCGTATTTTGATATATAACACCTCTAGAAAGAAACAATAAGTAAAAAAATTACGGCGTTTTAAAAAATACATGATGAGCACGTAAACACAACCTAAACACGTCCACTAAAAATAATCACATTGACTTTATTTGTTTTTATTTTTGACAGATCAGCTCCTATTGCTGATGCTTCGTTCATGTTCGTTCAGTAAGGCACCCATACACGTCCCGCGAGATACGGATTAGCGATATTTCGAGCGTCTTGCTTTACTTTTGTATTATGTAACAATTGTAACAGGAAGCACGTGGGGGCATTATTGAGATGTAACGATTGTTACATGAAGCGACGGAATGGGTAGGCAGGTGTAAATAAGTAAGTCAATATTAGTAATTTGCAACAGTCTGGTTAAATAAATAAAATTAATGTTTGTAAAGATAATCTCATTACAAACACACACACACACCAAACCAGTGCAATGTTAAAAAAAAATATGTTTTTTTAAATATCAAATTGATCAATAAAGGTACTGGACTGAAATTTTTCAGCCAACCCACTCGCGATATATTTTTTAACATATTAAATTTGATATAAAATACTTTTCATCCACTAACCTTTCCGGTGAAGGTCGTTCCATACTCGGATCTTAGACTATAAATAGAAAACAGCCAATTTTCCGTTTTCACCGCCTAAGTCCCCATAACTGCCGGAACACAACAATGCTACTAACATGTCGTTATGGCGATGACGGATACAGGATGGTGGTAGCCAGCCAGGCGGATTAAAATACTTTTGGCATATCTTAAAAATAATCCAAAAAATTCTAATATAATTAAATTTTCGTAGTAATATATTTATTATGGGACATAAAGTACCTAACATGATGTATTCTTAGTTGATAAGACCCATCTAGTATATTAATTTGTCTGATTCTATTACGCAAATTCACATGAAGGCACTGGTTATAGTTACTTTTCGGATTAAAAGTACAGTTTATTTACACTCTGTTATCATGTTACAACTCACGTCGAAAGCGCTATCAGTTGTACGGCATGGCGATATTCGAAGATTTAGGAAGAGAAGCTTGAAATATGTAAAGCAAAAATACTATTTCTTATCGTGAATTGTGCAGATCGCGTTGTGGCTATTTTAGTAAATAAATTGAGCACTTAATATTAAAATTAAGTTATAATTTAGTTAACTACTTAATACGTGTAAATCGGACATAAGAGGTAATTTCCGAAACTACTTTTCCGATATCGAAGATGTTTTCATCAATATTCAGAATGCATATTTAGGTTGGACATAGGCTGTATTATACTGTATACGAGCGAAACTATCACGGAATATGGGTGTTGAAGCGAACGAAGTCGCGGGCGGAACGCTAGTTACGAATAAAAAAGTAAATGAAAAAGATAGGCTTGAGGATACTTGAGACGCGTAGTATGTTATACAGGGTACAGGAGATTGCGTTTGCATACGTTTGCTGCGTTTGCTTCAGGACGGCGGTAAGGCGAATCGCTCGCCGGACTAAGGCTGGTAATGGCGGCCCAGGAACTGCCGCGGGTCGTGCAGCTTCCTCGTGGCTTGATACACGTCTCTCTCTTTGTCCGGGTATTTGGTCGGCAAGTTAGGCGAGTGCAAGTTCACTTTCGCTGCGTACCTGTGCGCAATAGAATAGAATTGATTATGCATGTATAATGTGGTGCTCGACAGTATACCTTATCTTTCCTGATCTTTTGAAGTTCAGTAAGGTAATTACTATCGACCAAGTTTAATATATACCAGCTCTAAGTAAACTTTATGAAAAAAATATACACGAACGGTTATTGGAATACTAGAACTCAAACAATATTTTACTGTAAACAATTTGGTTTTACAAAGGGTCGTTGTACTACTGATGCAGGCGCAGGTGTTGCTCTAGAAAAACATATATTTGATGCCTTAGAGAAGTATTGTGCCGTTGGAGTTTTCCGCGACTTGTCCAAGGCTTTTGATTGCACTGAGCACTGGTGATGAAATTAAACTACGAGTCTCAGAGGTGTTGCGCTTTATTTAGTAAATTTTTAGCTCAGTTCTAGAACACAAACTGTCGATGTTAATGAAACTAAGTCATCTGGTTGTCATGTAAAAATAGGAGTTCCACAAGGGTCAATTCTTGGCCCCTTCTTTTTGGTTTCTTGTATTGTTTTTTCAAATAAAAATGAGGCAAAATATAGTTACTTAAAATATATTGTTATGTGTTATGTAAATGTTTGTGGTGTTAAGTTACAATAAAAGTATTGTCTATCTATCTATCTATCTATTTTTTATATAATTTGACCTATACTTTTAAATATTGGGATCGATTCTATTCTTGATTCTGAACAAACTAATTTCAGGTTTTAAGCAATTTAATTAACACGTTACATAGATTACGATGAGTGGTTCGTCACCTGATGCCCGCAATGTCGATCTCGTAGTGCCCACTGAGCACGTAGTCGTTGGTGACGGGCTGCAGCGCGCCGTTCGCGGCTAAGTTCTGAACGAACCCGAGGCACACCTGTGGCGGACACTCCACTTAATTATTCATTAAAAGGCACAGAAATTACAAAACGGTGTTTAATAGTTGGCCACGTGTTTAACGAGCGTTAAAATAGTTGCGGTTCTTTCTGAAACTATTGGTGAAAAAGTGGCACTTTTTTGACATCTTATTTGACATTGTCTAACTTTACACATAGCTCTGTGGTACGGCCATAACATATATTAAATTAAACACATCATAATAAATAAATAAAAACAAACTTTTAATTACAGATAATATCTCGAATCAGTGTTTGCCCTAAAAGTATTTATTTACCTGTTTCAAACACAAATAAAATATTAACACAAATGGTCCTCCTCGTCTTGCTGCTGGTTGCTTCTCGATGCCGGTCCCGTCGCTATGGCAACATGATTAGGACCTAGTTCTTGTGCATATATAAAGTCTCAGACTAAAAGTAGAGCATAATTTAGTCTGAGTATAATCCACAAGAACTAAGTCACCAATCAGGTCACGTCTGGTTGTCTTTCATTTGCTCGTCTTCAATTTGTTCAATACTTCTTGAAGGTATGTTTACTACCACGGCATATGTCACAGCTAGTGATGGGTCAAGGGCAAAAAACCCAATAAGGAAAATACGGGCTGGGCATATTGGGCAAAAACTACGGACATTTATTAGGCATTTATCCAATGCGCCCAAAATGACCGGGCATAAACCATCACTAGTCACAGCTAGCTCTCTGATTTATGTCCACAACACGACCTTACAATAAAATCATTGATCAAATAATTTTTCATTTATCTAAAACTAGCGGCCCTTCCGGTTCCGCGACTTCGTCCACGTGAAACCCGTACCCTGTGACAGTTTTCGAAAATTTTCTTTCATACAAGCTTGTCCTGACAATTACAAACAAAACAAAAAAATATTAGTAAAATAGGTGCAACCGTGCTGAATTGATGCGCGTACAAACAAGTTTATTTTGATAACCCAATTTTTTTTCAAAAGAGTAATAATAATACTCAGAGAAAATGTACGCAAACATTCCAGTATAAGCACAAAAAGGTAATGTAACGAAACACTTTTTTACGGATTAACTCGCGTTTAATTTACTATTTACATAGTTTTTATATTATCCTGACGTTTCGAACCCTTTACAGGGTCCGTGGTCACAGGGAGACTAAGAGTTAATCCGTAAAAAAGTGTTTCATTTCAATGTGTAGTGCTCGCTTAAACCTCAGAAAACAATAAGGTAATGTAAACCAAAATAACACATGTTGCTTTGACGTAAACTCTTTAGTATCCGTTTAGTCGCATAATGGCTAATTCGCACCGGTTCGACCTCAAAATCGGACACGCCTCTTTCATCATCATCGTCATCCACAGCCTGACTTCACCCACTGCTGGGTATAGGCTTCTCTTCGTATGAGCCATTGTTGACGGTCCCGTGCCAATCTCATCCAGGTCTTGCCCGCGATGTTCGCCACATCGTCTGCCCATCTTGCCTCTTTTATTACATGAAATCATAGTAGTTTAAATTTCAAACACTTGGTAACATTTTCACGTGCCAGTTTTATAGGTACTTTACAAAATATCGGTACTGGAAGTAGACAAAAATGTCGATGCCTAAATCAGAAAATATGTAATCGCTCATTACTATTAAAATAAATCTAAACTATAAAAGGGGAAATATAGAGGCATTAACTAGGATCAAGTTTAACATGGATTTTACATCCGCGTATACCCCCTTTGATTATATACATGTCTAGATAGACCCTAGTCGTAAAAAAAGTAGAAAAATTTAAGGGCCAGTATTGGCTTGATGTTCTCCTCCTGGCGGTCAGTGTCATTGTGCCGTCAAGCAGTGTTTACCTCTCGCGTTTCGGTGAAATTGTTCGCAAAATGACGGTTTGTTCAGTGAAATTCTGTCGAAACTATAAAGGCAAGATCTTTTCGAAAAGGAAAGTCACGTTCCATCTGTAAGTATCGATAAATTTTGATGAAAATATAAAGTTTAACAATAATAACGGCCATGTATGCGTAGTGTTGCTGGTATCAAAATGTAAAATTCCCATTATTGGTGGCAGAATATAAAAGTAAGTTTAAGTATAATAGTATGATAAAATACTCAGTCTTGTAAGTTAGTATTTATACATGGTCTTGTTGTAAATACATTAAATATAATTATTATTGAACGCTTTCAAAGGTTTTCTTTTTTTTTAAACTGATGTCTGATTTTTAATAGCGTGAATAAATGTCACGGTACCAATACTCCAGCCAAATTCGATGACGAATGTTTGTAAACATATTACTGTCATTTCTTTGTGCCAATATCTAGTTTCAGACACTTTAAGTTATTAAAAATAAAAAGGTGACGATTGTTTGACGTTTTATATGTCAATACGGTCAATACGCGTCGTAGACAGATGTCAGACTGTCAGCCGCCAGACGAAAGACGATTCTCGGCCGCGCTTTCGTTGTGCTAGTTGTGTGTATCGTTGCTAAATTCTATACCTATGTGCGAAAAAGATAACTGTGTTAACGATATCGTTTCTAGATTACCATAGACCTCATAGACTTACCTACTTAATAACCCTGCGTTCGTTAACATTCAAACCCGGAACTTTCGTTCAGAAACGTACAAAACTTATCAAAATACAGTATTCTTCAACGGAGGTAATTAAAAATCTAAAAAATATACAGAATGACAGAATTTAGTCTCTTGGACAAGGTAATAAGTATATAAATTGTTGCAGTTAATTTTTCTTTTATTTTAGTACCATAAAAAATTATGTCCTATAACCGAATGTTTGAAATGTAGTTCATATTTCAAACATAATTTTTGGTATTTACTAAAATAAAAGAAAATTTACTAAATTAAATTAGCTATGATTTCATGGTATAAAAGTGGTGTCTCCGAATTTGAGGCCTTTCTTCGCAGTTGTATCGGTATATCGAGCAGACTACTAAGTACCTGACGTTTAGGCCGGGTCGCACCGGGGCAGTGGTTCTTGGCTGACCGGCACCACATCAAAAAGACGTAACAATATAAAAAGGTGACGATAAACTCCGTTGAACAATATAAATAAAATCAATAAGATAAAACAGTATTTTCCTCTTCTCGCACTAGTGTTGTCTCTTTCTTCCGAAGTTCCAATTCTTCTTTAGTTATCGAAGCTTCTGAATATTATGAAGAGAAAAAAGAATAAAACCGTGGTAATACTCTGCTCGCAATAGCCGCTGGAACTTGTACTTGGTGCTTGATACTTGAACTCGCTCTTCGCAATCGTTCGCTGAACTGATGTCATAAATGTCACACTATGATCTCAATTACGACAGGCACTCACACGTAATCAAAGTCATTTGTGATTATTATGACACAGATAGTTATCTGGCAGTGAAGTCTTCACGTTATAGCTGGCAAAAATATTGAGCACCTAAAGAAACAATTACAAATAATGCTAAAATGATAATACATTCAGTTGCACAGTCTTGAAAGCTAGTATGGGCTAAGGCC
Organism: Scoparia ambigualis; assembly: GCA_963921215.1. Lineage (NCBI taxonomy): Eukaryota > Metazoa > Arthropoda > Insecta > Lepidoptera > Crambidae > Scoparia > Scoparia ambigualis. The sequence continues at coordinate 5,516,924 of OY992501.1, forward strand.
GTGTTATCGCTATCCCGTTACATCTGGGAAAAACATATTGAATCCTAAAAAACAATTTACAAATAATGCTAAAATGACAATATGTAGATACATAGATAGATACACATTTAAATGCTCACATCATGAGGAAACAATAAGGAATATATTAAACAACAAAACAGTTAAAACGTGGGTGTGGTCTGTAACCATTAGCTAGTCGTGTTAGTCTGGCTACAGTTGTCACGGGTGTAGTTCGTGGTCGTGATCTATTTATTTATTTTACTTTAATTATAACTGACATATAACAGTAATTAAAGTACAAATAAAAATCAAAGAACGAAATATAGGACATAGAATAATCAAATTATAAATAAAAAATTAGAAAACATAATCAACTTTACGTAAAATAACCAAACATATCAATTAGCAATCAAAGAACATAATCAAAATTTGACATATAACAATAATTGATAAATTATTGAGAGCCATTCAATCATCCCTTTCACAATAACGCAAGCATTCTGACAATATTTCCAGCCATCCGTCCACAGACAAATCACATTCAGGATTGTTGGCAAGAAGAGAGTTGAGCGCGGAAAGGGAGCGTGGTATAGGTGAATTAGCACGTGCCGCGCTACAGCACCGCCGCACGGCAGGCAACTTATGCCTTCTACTGCGGTGGCAGTTGTTCAGCTCAAAGAGCCGACACAGCTCATCATGCAAGTATGGAGGATAGATATCCTACCTCGGAGAATTATGCGCATAACCGCGATTTGATGTTGCATTTGCTTATCCTTCAATGAGTGAATTACAGCAAAGACAACCCGGAAAAAACTTAGATAGGCACATAAAGGGATAGTACCCGTTCGCGCGTTTGTACAAATATCTTAAAAAAGCTTTTTGCACCTTTTCTAACATAAGTACCTACGAGCTTTTATGAGGGTTTCAAACACACATGGAACTTTTTAATTTACTGCGTACCAATGCAGTAAAGATGCAGTGAAAATGAGACTCGAACTCTTTTAAAATCCTTTGCGTTTCTAAGGATAAATCCCAAGCGCCAAAAGATGTGGTCCGATATTATAACTATGAACTATTGGATGCCACAATCGACCGAAAGTCACGTATTGGTATTGAATTCCATGCCGTTGATCGAACTCCATTGGTATATAGCATCGACGTCATGCTGGACAGCTATACAATCATCCACTGACTTGACCTCCACGTAGAGTTTTAGGTTATCTGCGTATAGTAAGCATCTTGCGTAACAGAGAACGGTGGGGAGGTCATTCACCAATAGTAAAAAATTGGTTGCCTGTAAAGTCGGTATACGGGCGAAAGTTTTACGTGACAACGACTTTGAGTGGTAAAATAATTTTAATGTGAATATTCATTCGTATAGTAGGAAGAAGGATGAAATAGGAAAGGGACGCGTGCCTTTCACTTTTTATGTCTGTCTCTCTCGCTCTTAGGCGGGCTAACCATGCCCGAGTGGAAGGGACGCGTGCCTCTCACTCGCTCTCATTGTGAGCGCATAACGTGAGCGGAGCGTAACGCAGTTTCTTGAAGTGTCACCCGGCAAACCAATTTATAAGACGTTGTCACGTCAAAAAAGAGTGGAATGGAGCCTTGACTTACACCAGAACGCGTGTGATAGGGGCGAGACTCGTACAAACCAAGCCTAACACATACATATTGTTCATGATCGCGAACATGGTCAGCGAGTAGATGAAGAAGGCTTGGAGTAAAGCCTATTTTTACAAGTTTTGCCAACAATATATAAGTGTCGTTATTGACCCTATCAAACGCCTTCTGAAAGTCATAGTAAAAAACATCCACTTGAGAACCACGATCTAAAGCTTTCGAGATAAAATCTACTACGATTAATGAATTCTTTTCAACTGTTTTTTTCGGTCTAATCAATGCTGCTCTTTGCAAAGGAATAATCAACTTGGTAATACGATGTCTAATTTGGGGACATACCCTATCACCAACCTGTTTCTTGAAGATGAACTCGTAGCTAGTAGTCGTGGTCTGTCAACAATAGTTGCCACAGGTCTAGTTCGTGGTAGTGGCCTTAGCTAGCCGTAGCCGTAGCTAGTAATGGTGGTCTGGTTTTCGTTCCTGTAGAAGGTCTCGCCGCCTTACGACCAGATGGCTAATTTGTGGTCATGCTCATTACCGACCTGCTTCTTGAAGGTGAACCCGTAGCTAGTGGTGGTGGTCTGGCCGCAGTAGTTGCCGTCCCTGTATATGGGCTCGCCGCCCCACGACCACAGGTCTTGCTCGTGGTCGTGGTCAGTGAGCAGCAGTTGCACGTACTGGCGGTGCACGCCTTCCTCCCGCTGGCGCAGCAACGCGTCGCGCCCGATGAAGGGGATGTCCTTCTGTTAGGGGCGGAAACGATGACAAGAGTTACAGCAATAGATTTAGAGCTTTTTCACATAAAAGGCGTTTTAGTTGCGCGTTCAAGAAGCTGCTGTAGCATGCGCAGCGCGACAACAGCGCGAGTGCAGAGCTGTAAGATGGAAGTGGAGGATTTAATTATGTAAACCGCCAGCATCGCGACTTAGCCGCTGCAAAAACGTGTTGCCGACCCAGGATACTATCACAAAAAACCGTAGTTGCTGTATTTGGAAGCGGCAACCGGACACATTCGCCGGTCGCCTGTTGGCCGTCTTGGCAACTACCTGGCCAAAAAAACAATTACTAACACAATACCCGTAACTACAATTACCCGTTCTGCACTTTTTATTAGCTAAATCCGGCTCGAAGGACCACAAAATGTTAATTTATTTATTCAAGAACAGCAAACAGTTACATTACAACTTATAACATAAAAATAAAGTTAAATAAATATTAACAGCAATGCAACCCACAATGCTATTCTCAGAGTAATACATATTGTTTGATGTAGCTGACCTTTATATTTGGACGGCCCGGCCCACCCATCGGTCAGTACTCACGTCGAACTTGACGCGCCAGGTGCGTCCGCACTCGAGGGGCGTGGTCATCGTGTCGAGGTCTTGCCCCCAGAACGCGAAGAACTTCTCGACACGCAGCGCGCGCGACGCGTAGTAGCCCACGTGAGTGATGCCGTAGCGCGCGCCCACCGACATCAACCGGTTGTACACGTGCAGCGCGAACTGCAAACGACAACGACAAACCGGATAGTGCCTCGACTTTGCTGTTATACAACGTCTTTAATCGTGTGTCAGCGACCCGATTTTGACACTTGGAGCGGTTTCGCAATACGACCGGTCCGAACCCGTGAAAATACGGTCCGGAGTAGTCGTAGAACTATTTCTATAGTAGTTTACGTACTAGGGGCCGTCCATTAATCACGTGAGGCTCGAAAGGGGGGGAGGGGGTTCGGTAAAAATCACGAAATATCACAAGGGGGGAGGGAGGGTAGTAAAATATTACGTGTATTTTTTTTGTCTAACACGATTTCTAATTACCGCAAGCGGCGTGTAGTGTGACTTTGACTCGCCGTTGAAAAAAAACAACCTGCTACCTTTCTGTCTAGACATTTTATCATGGTCCTTAATTTTCTAGTATTTATTTAAAGATAATGTTCTAAAAATTTTAAGATTCTTTGTAGATAGGCAAGTACTAAAAATACACGTGATTTTTGGTGGAGGGAGGGGGGTTGTCTATAACCTCACCACGTATCACCAAGGGGGAGGGAGGGGTTAAAAAATGCTAAAAAAAACATCACGTGATTAATGGACGACATCCGTCATCCGTGAATCTCCATTTCGGAGAAGATTTTTGACGGACCAAAATTGGTATAAAAATTCACGCATCGCGTGACTGCAAGCATTTCTTTTGAATTGATTGGATTTTTATCAGAGATAGGACTATAATAGTGCTTAAGCAATACTCGAATTGGGTCTGAGTTTTCTAAATCCGTATTTTTACGGGTTCGGATCGGATACGGATCGGACGTAGCGCGAAACCGCTCTTAGAAAGACTTTGCATAAAATGTCAAATCAGATAACTGAGACACGACACCATTGAAGACGTTTGAAATAGCCCTGCGAATAAATGTTAATGATTTAAGGGGCACTGAGTGGACAATATTTATCGCAGAATTCAAATAATTTTTTTTTTTTTGACTAGGTTATATTTTAATAAAGGCATGAGAGGCCTTCACATTAAAATCATAGTACTTTAATCGAATATGTACCCATAATAATGTACTTTGGCAATTGCAATGTAAGCAAAGGCACAGCGGACGCCCAGACAGACTTTATATTTTCAGAATCTGGAAAAATAAATTTATCGTTCGATAAAGATATATCCCGAAATAAATTAAACTGTGGAACATAAGTGCGCACATATAGAACGCTAGTCAAAGGCTTCACTTTGCTAAGACATTTAATATTTTATATAAACCCCTAATACCATTCATTCATTTTACATTCACGCATTCTTTCATTCACTCGTTCAGTTGTTTAAATGCGACTTACCTCATTCGGAATATACAGCACGTATCCAAGCTCGCCCGTGTGCGTCAGATTCATGGCCCTGATGCCGTTAGCTAGCCCCACATCCAACTCCTTAAACGTGAAGAAGGGGAAATTCGTTGGCGCCAAGTCAGTATCTGTCAGTTCTGACAGCAGGTTTCTCGTGAACGGACCCATAACACAGATGGCGGTGTACATGGAGGTGACGTCAGAGAGGGTGACTGATCCGTTGGTGGGCAGGTGCCGCTTCAGCCACACCTTGCAGCGCGTCTGCTGGATGGTGGGCGCAATCATCATGTAGCTGCAGGGAAGACACAGATAAGATAAGATATGATAAGAAATATTTATTGACCCGCACCACAGTTTCAATGTAACATACAAAAAATAATACACGGACGAAAATTGGACAAATTAAGAGGATCCTGTACGAAATTGTGAAAATTTACGTATTTTTAAGTTACTTGGACTATGCGCTGAATTAGTTAAATACATTAAAATAACTTACGTAAGTTAGGATGATCAAAAGTCAAAAGTCAGATTCAAAAGTAATAAAAATTGGTCCAGTTCTGAAAAAGGACACAGGGGACTACGAAACGTCGTTTTTCTGTGTTTTGTATGAGAATTTTGCATGCCACGCCGACGTAATGTTTCTTCTTAATTGTTTTATTGAACAAATATATTTTGAGTTTGAGTTTAAATAATGTTGTGAGAGTACGTACATACCTACATACACTCAGGACTATTATCCTCAAGTGGTTAGTCAGAGGTTAGGGAATGAGGACCGCAAAGCAGCTTATAAAAATTAATTAAATTCAAGCAAATTATCCCGCCCTCTCCTTTCCTCTCCCGGACTACACGTGCTGGTCTTAGGAACCACCATCATATTGTACAGACTATCAGTACTCGTACCAAAAAAATTGGCATGTCGTTCCTCTGTAAGACCATTCGGCTTTGGAATTCTCTGCCGGCGCATGTGTTTCCCAGCTCCTATAGTCCCGGGTCTTTTAAACGGGGCGTGAAACGGTATTTATGCAGGCCGTCATGAATGGGAGCGCTCGTTATCGTGCTTATTCCACGGTGGGGAGCACTCTCATTATTTTGGACTGCATCGGCTGCTTATCATCAGGCAGGATGTAGTCACTATGACGAGTCATAATAGAAAAAAACAAAAGTGCACACACAGCCCACGGCACACCAAGTAATAACTGCACATGTGCTTAGCGTGATAGGTGGTGAGGCCATCGCCGCTTTATGCTAATGAATGTATGTGCAGTCTTTAGTCCGTTAGTCACTTTTACGACACCCAAGAAAAGAAGAATGTTATTGAGAATGAATTATGCTGTAGACTGGTGGCGGAACACGCAGTGAAGACAGCTCCAACATGTTGATTCTGGATCTGGTGCGCGGTCGCAGGTAGCCGATGGATGCGAGCAGCACAACACCGCGAGTGGTGGAGATCCTTGGGGGAGGACTGTCCAACAGTGGACGTCCTTCGGCTGATATAATTATGATGATAGGCTGATGATTTGGGGATTAAAGTCATTCGCGTCCGTAAGTTTACCCTTGAGACCCGACATGTGACTCCTGGGTGGTGATAAATGAGTGACACTCTTCAAGTGGTGGAGCCGCGCTGCGTTGAAGCACGACCATTTCTCCCCCCTCCCCTTTCACAATTCCTACTTCTTTCTTAAGGTCGGCAACATATGTGCAACTTCTTTGGTTTCGCAGGTATCCATGGGCGGCGGTGATTACATTCCATCAGGTGACCCACCTGAGTGAGGAATGGCGCTGCGGCTAGTGCGTTGGGTGACCAAATTAAAAAACATCCAGAAGCACGCACAGAGGACCACGCTTCGGAAAGCACGAAAAGCCGTATGGCTTAATATCCCCATGTGATGTGGTGGAGATTCCTGAGGGAAGCCCTTATTTAACAGTAGAACGTCCTTCGGCTGATGATGATTATGATACACACATACATATTATAATCACGATTGGGGGGTTAAAGTTACTCGCGTCCGTAGGTTTACCTTTGAGACCCTACACGTGACCCCTGGGTGGTGCTAAATGAGTGTCACTGACTGAGTGGTAGAGTCACGCTGCGTTGCAGCACGCATTGGGCCGGCTCGCCCGGCGTAATACCACTCTTTGACGAATATCCGGCGTGAAATAACGGCACTTGGTGCTGTTGTGTTTCGTCCAGCCAGTGAGGGTTCCGGAAGCCCATACCATCCCCCCCCTTCCTCCTCACAATTCCTATTCCTTCCTTAACCCTATTCCTCTGGTTTTGCGGGCGCCTGCTCGTTTGCCTCCTTCTACTATAAAAAAAACACCGAAAGGGTAACTGCCGTCAATTAAACTTTAATGACAATTAAGACTCTTGCTGTCACTTTCTTAGGTGTTGGTGTCTCCGTTTTACTGGAGGGCGGGTAAATTAATGCTAAGCGCAGTGGACTGTATGAGCGGGGGCGGTTATCACATATACTCGTATAAATATATATAAAGGGGCAGTTTAAACGAAGGAAGCCAAGGGCGGCGGTTACGGCCTTCAAGTGTTCCCCTGAGCGAAATAAGCAGCAACACTAACCTGGTAATCGGCGTCTTCAGCACCCAGGATTCTGGCAGCTAGCTGCGGCGGCGGTGTGTGGCGCGGACTCGCGCGGGCGGAGCGGTTAGCGGCGGTGGCGGCGGCGGTGTTCGCGGCGGCGGCGAAAAGCGAACAAGCGGGAGCGGGCGTTCAGCTCAGCGGTGAATTTGCAACTGTCAGATGACAGTCAGAGGAATGCTGGGGCGCGCCGAGAATCGCTTGTGCGGACGGTGCACCGATAACCATTTATGGTGCTACTACCCTCCCACACAAGGAAACAAATAAAGGCGCGCAAACATCCTCCCCGGCTTGAAAATACTAGGGATTTTCGAAACCATAAAGCGGTATAGAAGTCTCTCCATCAGAGAGGATGAGCGGAAATACAATTATAGCGGGTAATAAGCGGAAATATATGTACATAAATATGTTGATATGAAGCTAAGTTAAACAAAAATATATATAGGACTACATTGGGATTAAAATAAACTAAATAAGTGCAGATATAACTGTATTAACTATTGCGTAGGCAGCGGGCACAATTTCACAACAGGACGTTTGTACGTGCCAGTTGTTGTCCGTACAGAAGCGACACGAACTACTCCGTCTTTCCCTGGGAAGACTTGTTCTACAATGCCAGTAGGCCAGCGTAGAGGCGGAACATCGTCTTGGTGAATTAGTACGAGAGTACCGGGGCTAACAGAGACGTCAGGTGTATTCCATTTTTGTCTTAGTTGCAGGTTGTGTAAATAATCTACACGCCACTGCTTCCAATAACCACGCACCAAATTATCTAGCAATCTTTTACGAGCGGAGAGACTAAGCGTTGTATCCAGCTCACACGTGGGCAGTGACTGTAAAGGAGTAGTTTGCAAAAAATGAGCGGGAGTGAGAACAAAATGCGGCTGATCGGACAACAAGCATAGCGGACGCGAGTTTAAGATACATTTAATTTGCGTTAACACAGTTAGAAGCTCTTCATAACAAAGCAATTGGTTACCAATGGTGCGATATAAGTGAGTTTTAATGGATTTTATATTAGACTCCCACAAACCTCCCATGTGAGGAGCGCGAGCGGGAATAGTTATCCATTCAATTCTGCGGTTACTAAATTCGTTTTGAAAAGCGGCTGATGTTTCATGAGCGACAAAAAGAAACTAAGTATATAAATTTCCAACTGTCGTTTTATATTGCGAAATTATCCAATAGCGTTGCCTTTATTATTAAAGACATAACAAGATGCGAGCCAGTGTGGCAGTTGGAGCGGTGGCAGTCATCGATACGAAGATCGACGATGTGATGATGTCGCGGCAGCAGCATTCTTACAAAAGTATTAATGTTACAAGGAGCGGAGAAGAATGTGTTCTGCTATTTCTAAATGAGAAACTTTAATCCGCGGGGACTAGAGTAATTTTATTTTTATAAAGCGTAAAACATAAATTATTATGCGTAAATACCTAATTGTTTCCAGGACGAGACCTGGAGTGCGAGTTTAATAAGCGGATGCATAACGGAAGATTAATTTCGGGTACATCTTCAGTTTGAGAATGCTCGAAAGGCACAATAGGCCATGCGAATATAGGGCTATGAGTCCACATTGGACCATGCCTCCACAAAAAGTATTTTACGCGAAACACAATTACTGGGGTTCACAGTTCCCGGTATATGGAAGAAGCGATCAGGAGATAAATTATCCTGTATTATACTAACACGGTTGGCAACAAACGTTTGCCAACGGTGCGGCGAAGAATATATCCACGATAACGCGATAGTAGAATCAGAAAAGGCGAATATATCTTTTAATAGGATAGCGATTATGTAATATGTGGTAAACTTGATTTATTAGCTCAGACAAAAGCAGCGCGGTACATAACTCGAGCCTAGCGAGTATTATTGTTTTTAGCGGAGCGACTTTGGATTTCGAACATACCAAATTTACCCTCAGGACGACTTCGTCATTTTCTTAAACTTGACACTTTCCTAACTTGTCTCATTTTTAACTCGGCTCTTTCTTTGTTGGTCTCTTTTGCAAAGTTGACACTTTTCCAACCCGTCTCCCCTCCGGACGACTTTGTCATTTTCTTAAACTTGACACTTTCCTAACTGGTCTCATTTTTAACTCGGCTCTTTATTAGTTGGTCTCTTTCTTAACTTGACACTTTCCTAAATCTTAATTTTATTCATAAACTCTATGAAAGTTGTTACGGGACACCTGTATCCATATTTTTTTCAAGATTAACTGGACCGGATGCTCACAGTCCAGTTCATAAATATGTGTACACTTTAGTTCCTTGTCACTTTAATCGCTTTGACAATTCATGTATGGCAGTTTAAACAGACATTAAATAGACAAGCCAAGGTACTAAAGTGTATACATATTTATGAACTCAACTGTACCTACAATAATAAATGAGTTTACATACATCTTAAAGCGTTCCGACGTAAGGGCCAATGGGTTACCACAGCGTTGTTTCTTATGAAAACTTAAAACAGCTGTTAATCTAAAATTATTCATTTTTTAGGAAAAGTTCTTGGAAAAAGTTATTTAATACCATGTATACTTTACCCTTCTTTCGGGTTAGTACCCCCTTTCCGACTGCCGTTGTGTATAAATTTAGTCACGCACGTCATTAATGAGGGAACACAAAGTGGCAATGCTGCAATGCAAAAAACCTGGCACCTACTGGCTACCCCTCCCCTGTTCCGAAGATAAACGAAACTTGGGAGCCTTATTATCATACTTGACAAAGAAAAAGCCGTGTTAAGAATAAAACGAATTACGAAAGTGTCAACTTTGCAAAAGAGACCAACTAAGAAAGAGCCGAGTTAAAAATGAGACGAGTTATGAAAGTGTCAACTTTGCAAAAGAGAACAACTAAGAAAGAGCCGAGTTAAAAATAAGACGAGTTATGAAAGTGTCAACTTTGCAAAAGAGACCAACTAAGAAAGAGCCGAGTTAAAAATGAGACAAGTTAGGAAAGTGTCAAGTTTAAGAAAATGACGAAGTCGTCCTGAGGGTGCTATTAGGATACGTAAAGTGTAAATAAAAGACACAGCCGTTAGCTTTCAGGCTTGCGTCACCAAAACCTAGATGTGCAGTACAATCTGTCGAAATTCCTAAATGCCGCGGTATTTATTTGTAAATGCGATAAAAGTGATAATTCACTTTAATTAAAGCGGTTGATAATTGGTTGAGGCGGTTCCTCATCCCAATCCATTTTTGCGAGCCACAAGTCTTGTAATAACAATTTGGCATAAAGTGTAACAGGCGCGACTAAACCTAAAACCTAAAACGTCAAATAAGCGGATTATTAAAGAAAGAATTGACGTTAAATTACGTTCGGTTTAGTATTAAGCATTAAATAATGTTTGGCGTAAAGCCGGACGCGAAATGAATTTACGTTCTATCGACGTTAACCAACGACGTTGAGCCGAAGTGTGCGAATGCCCTAATGTTGTGTGACACTGATCGCCCTTATATGGTGAGGATTCAATAAATCGACCAAAAGGGTGGCGCGTTCCCGAATATTGGTATGACCTTTTACATTTGCGATAGTCCGAACTTATATTATTTTTAAGCGTACACACTTGCTTGAGTTTAGAAAATTTTAAATTTTTATTTAAATTTTCCTTTAGTAAAGGACCAAAGGACAACGTCGTATTAGTCAGTTCCATTGTAGATATTTCTCCAATAACAATATAACCAAGCGTAGTTTCAAGCGCATATGGTGTTATCTGAACAGCGTTCTTACGATCAGCTGATCGCGACGGCGGCGGCGTGGAAATAATTTTATTTCCAAGTATTATGTGTGGAAACATTTGAGCGCCAAGTATAGCATCAATTTTCCCAGGAATATTCCACGAATCGTCAGCTAACGGTAAGTTTGCGAAATTATTAATAAAGTCTGACTTAATAATTTGCGTAGGCAGATAATCTGTAATTTGATTAACTACTAAACAATACAAACTGTATTGAGCATCCGTATAGCGCGATTTAATCTTGAGCGGAACGTATCCTAAAATAGGTGTACTAATCAGTCCTACAGTTTTTATGTTAGTGTTATTAAGCGGTGTAATTTTTAAGTTTAATTTCTTACAAGATGCGAGCGTTATGAGATTGTTTTGTGAAGCACTATCTATTAAACACCGTATAATAGCGTTATTGTTATCAGAAGTAGGCACATAAACTTGAGCGGTTGGCAAAACAGTCGTATTATTCTTAATCTGAGCGCGCGCGCAGCTATCACGAACTGCGAACGTGCCCTCCGTATCGCTGCTGTGTAAACACACGTACTCGCGCGGGCGGAGCGGCGGCGGCGGCGAGATGTCTGAGCTGGCGGTGGCAGGCCTATTATTATCTAACGGCGCAACACCGGCGGGCGGGCGCGCAGCCGTGTCAGCAGTGTCACGCGAGCGCAACATCGAACCGGTTTCCGTATTAAAATGTAAAAGCGAATGATGACCCTTATGACATACGTTGCAAGTATTAAGCGATTTACAATAAGACGTCGAGTGTTTTGCGCTTAAACAGTTTATACATAACCTACTTTGCTTCACGAAATTAAAACGATCCTTAACCAGTAATTTTTTAAATGCGAGACAATTAAATAATTGAGAATGATTGGACATATTGCAATATCCACAAGTGGAAGCGGGTGCCGACATTTGACGGTTATGATTACTGGTTAAAGCGAAGGTATGCGACATCTTAGTTACTGATTGGCGAGGTAGACTTCGAACTTTCGACTTTAAATTAACGGCGGTAGGTTCTAAATTGTTAACGGTCGACGTTCTCTCGAGTATTTTAATATGATGACGAACAAAGTTAATTAAATCGGAACTGTTAGGAATATCTTTGTCCTTTAGCGATAGTTCAAACGATTGCACAAGCTGCAAGTCTAACTTTTTTAATGCTATATGCGTGACGATAAAATCGGCCAAATCAGAAATATCTAATTGTCTTAAAGCGGATAGTGACGAGTGTATTTTTTCTATAAAATTATTTAAATGAGCGGGTGAATTAGCGGGCGGTTGCGATTCAAAAATATTATTTAAATATAAGGTACCCAACATTCTTTTATCTTGGTACTTAGTTATGAGCGAATCCCAAATTATGGGATAATTAGACTCGTTAGGTATAATACCTGCAAATACCGAAAGAGCTTTCCCACTCAGTTTACCCACTAAGTACTGGACCCGTTGCGCGTTAGACAAACTATTATTATTATGGATGTTTGCCTTGAATGACTCATAGAAAAGAGGCCAATGTTCCGGGTTCCCATCAAATGATGGCAATTCGATAGGCGGTAATTTGCATTTAGAAGGGGCTGAATTAGCGGGCGATGATGGCGACTCATTATTCCCAGACATTAGAGTGCGTGTATGGCTTATACGCGTATATAAGGTCTCAAAAGATTCCCAGTCATTGTAGTTAATTTCAGCGTCTGGTTTTTGCTGCAACAACAACAGGTTGTGTTCATCACACAATGAGCTGAATTGTTCGTATGAACCTTTCAAGTTAGACGACATCGCCATAAACTCAGTTTTCGTTCTAGTGTCGACGGCGCCTGGCACCAATTGCTTTGAAACGTCATACAATTTGGTAACGCGTTTATAAATGGATTGCTTTTTTGCAATGACTAGTTTTAGTTTTGCTTCTTCGGCTGCCATTTTGTGGTCGAAGAAACAATTAAAGTGCTATAAGCGCGGTTGATTAAAATCCGTTATAATTTAGCGGTGGGTAAGTGCCCCCTACCACGGAATGTGGGTAGGTATGTGCTGGAAAATAACGACTGTCGAAAATACAGTTATAAATGCGTGGGGTACTTAAAATATATATTTAAAATATATGTGATAAATAAATATAATTATAAGCGGAGCGGGTAAATAGATAAATAAACTAGTTTTAATCCGGGTCGTATGGACCAAAATTTATGGTGTCTCCGTTTTACTGGAGGGCGGGTAAATTAATGCTAAGCGCAGTGGACTGTATGAGCGGGGGCGGTTATCACATATACTCGTATAAATATATATAAAGGGGCAGTTTAAACGAAGGAAGCCAAGGGCGGCGGTTACGGCCTTCAAGTGTTCCCCTGAGCGAAATAAGCAGCAACACTAACCTGGTAATCGGCGTCTTCAGCACCCAGGATTCTGGCAGCTAGCTGCGGCGGCGGTGTGTGGCGCGGACTCGCGCGGGCGGAGCGGTTAGCGGCGGTGGCGGCGGCGGTGTTCGCGGCGGCGGCGAAAAGCGAACAAGCGGGAGCGGGCGTTCAGCTCAGCGGTGAATTTGCAACTGTCAGATGACAGTCAGAGGAATGCTGGGGCGCGCCGAGAATCGCTTGTGCGGACGGTGCACCGATAACCATTTATGGTGCTACTACCCTCCCACACAAGGAAACAAATAAAGGCGCGCAAACAGGTGTAGTGCTAAATAGAGAAGGAAAGACATTTAATTGTCATTAAAACTTAATTGACGTCTCTGAGTACAGCAGTAAGTCACAAGACTAGGCTATGAGGACCGCAAAAGCAGTCCACTGCCATAGCCCACGTTTCACCAGTTGCAACTGCACATGTGCTCAGCGTAACAGGTGGTGAGCCCATCGCCGCTCTATGCTGTTGGATGTATGTGCAGTCTTTAGTCCATTAGTCGCCTTTTACGACACGAGGAGATATGTAGTGGTAGTATTTTAGTAGTAGCCGCTGGATGAGAGCAGCACAAGCTCGGTCGTGATGGAGATTTCTGAGAGGCATTTGTCCAACAGTGTACATCCTTAGGCTGATGATGATCTAGTTATCCGATATCCTGGCTAGGCTGCAGTCGTTCTCGTAGCAGCCGCGCTCGATCTATATGCCGGTGTGTATGATGCTGCCGACGGGCACGTCCACGTTTTTGGAGCACAGGTACTGGAGGAGGTCCACCACCTCGCGCCCGTTCGACTGGAAAACCCACCAATCCGCATAGGCTTGGTGGGTTATGGCTTGATCTCGCCATGTGATGTGGTGGATATTCCTAGGGGAGGCCTCTACAATCTAACAGTGGACGTCGCGTAATCGCTAAACGTACCTTGTGGAGAATCCCCATAGGGTTTTGGTTTTGGTCCGTGACGTCACTGGCGTCCCCACACGGTATATATTTTTTGACGACACGGGGATCCTTCAGCTAATGATGATGAATATAGGCTGGTAATGGTAAGCTCACTGGTTGTCCGATATCCTGGCCAGGCTGCAGTCGTTCTCATAGCCGCCGCGCTCGTTCTGCATTCCGGTGTGTATGATGCTGCCGACGGGAACGTCCACGTTGTTGGAGCATAAGTATTGGAGGAGGTCCACCACCTCGCGCCCGTTCGACTGAAATAAGGGCAAAAGGGGCAGTGGATGTTGAGAGCTTTGGTGCTTCGATCACTATACACCCTTAATTTTTATTCGTTTTAATGAAATTAAAGGTAAGTTCCACACATGAAACTGAACAACTTTCCCAAGTTCAGACAAACCCTGGACCTAATTAGGCCTCCGATCAGGGCTTGCCTGAAGCTTGCTGCGATACGCAGCGCTTAAAACTTATAAACTAAAATTCTATGGACTAACCGACTGGTCCGATGTTTAGCCCGCCTTGCAACCTTAGGATAAGGGGTTGGTCTGGGTAGAAAGGGAACAGGGATCAGAGTGTCGCCGATGCTGTGTGTGAGGCGGAGCTCGAGGCTTTGACTCCAAGAGGCTTGTCCAAATCACTCACGAACACACGTCCGTTGCACCGATCTGTGCACACTTAGTCCCTGGCCTCCGATGGCCTCTTATTACAACTAGCACGCACCATGACGCGTGCCGAACCGCGAAGGATTTCGATTCCGTCCAATTAATTACACAATACAGCTTCCGGTGGCTGTTTACAAAGGGATTGACCAGATATACGATTTCTTGTTGATTCACAAGCTAAGGCACGCGGCCATGTACCGAAACGAACAACTCAATCAGCGCGAATGCGCATCCCGCCGACAGGACTAGAATACGCGCCCCTTAATCGCGGGTTCTTTTACACTATAATAGTCTGGGCTGTCCCAACCATGGGAACCAAATCAGCACGCCGTAGACAGACCGACCGCCATAATCCGAAACTGAAAGCAAATGAATAAAAATGACCGACATGACCGTTTGTCATTGACATTGACACCTGACAGTTTTTATTTTACCGACCCGTGTTTGTTTTTCGGCTTTAAATTGATTTTAAACAAAACCTGTGTGCAAAAATGTAAAAAAAAATTCGACCTCCCATACAAAACTGTCCGATTAGCTGACGACAATAGTATGGGAGATCGTTTTTTGTCATTTTTGCACATAGGTTTCTTGGGGAAAGTCGTTCCGTTTCATGGGTGGAACTCACCCTAAATTTCATTAAAACGAATCAAAATTAAAGGTGTATATAAAAACTAGATCTACAATCAACGCTCTCAAAAAGTACGATTTTCGTATTGATGGTACTTTTAAGCATTTTTGACTTTGAATCGACATTATCAAGAAAACTAAAAATCGGGGGCCAAGGAGATGGGTGACAACGAGATCGGGGGCCATGGGGAATAACCCAGAATTTCAAAATTCTAATATGTATGTCTATTGTTTTATGTCGATAGGTAGGATAAATATACATTATATTTTGCCTAATATACCTAGTAGCTAGCAAGTTGTATTATAATTATATTTTGTGACCAGCGATGTCGGTTACACAATTACTTTTGTCTGCGTTGGGTCTATTAGATTAATAAAATCAAAATTAAAGATATTTAAAATAACTACATCCACAATCAATGCTCTCAAAAAGTTCGAAAGTTCACAAAAAGCGAGATGTTTAGGTACTCATTTCGTTTGCTAGTGTGCGAGCTAAGTGTCAACATTACGAGGTGATGCTTCCAAAATTGTTATTATACCAAAACCATGGACGATACACACATTACGTCCATGTTGTTATCTCACTGTCTTCACAGAGCTTGAATTAACCTCTCTATCTGTGCCGATGAAAAATTCACCTTATAAGGGAAAGCATAAAGTTGTTTTTCGTAAATACAATTTTGGAGAGTGATTACTCCTGTTTGTATATGGGTTAGGGGCGTTTAGTCTTGGTGATGTTTCGTCATTGTTTTTAACTTACATAGATGTAGTGTCGTTTCGTCATTAATGAATTAATTTCTAAATATATGGTGGTCGTTTCGTCATTTGTACATCTGCTCTTAAAATATTGTACAGTCAACAAACTAAAAAAATGAAACCAAATGTAAGGTCTGAAAATCATAAGTTTTTACAACAATTCTTTAATTAGGCAAAAATTTGAATATAACAATGTTTAACACCACTCCTTAAAGTTTATAATAAAAAATCACAATATGAATCACAGATATATCTATCTAATACAAGGCTAAAATTAAAAATACAACAATTTCTAACACTCTTTTAAATTAACAATTAAAAATCACAGAATCAATCACAGGCATGTCTACCTATAGAAACGTTAATTCCTATAGAAATAAAGACTAAACATTCCAGAAAAGGTACACAGGTAAAAATATTCGGAAGACTGTTCTTTAAGCGAATGACCAAACGACACTAAAAATAATTCATTTTAAATAGCAATGACGAAACGCCACCATTTAATCTTAATGACGAAACGACACCATGACCAAACACCCCTAACCCTTGTATATTAAGTCCACGACCAAAACACATTAGATCAAATGTATATGTCAAAACTGTCCCTATTCCGTAACGACTTAATGTGGGAATGTGTATCGAATTTTTATAATTATGTGATCGAAGTTTTGATGGCCTTTTTAACACGCTGTCTAATTAATTACCTATACGAGTATATCTGATGTTTTTCCTATTAGACATAAGTCGTATGAAACTGAAGTCAAAAATTTGACTTAAGTAAGCAAAACGGCGGATACTTAGACATGGTATTAATCCGGGCCTAAGACACATAGATAGAAGCTACTTAAAGGCGCCTTTTTAACGAAAGCATTCGCCTGGTAAGTAACAGTTCAGATTCGAACACAACATTAGTAAGCGAGAAATGCCGAGCATTACAGTGCGCAACCTGTAATGAAATGATACAATTTACAACGTCGTGCTCAAAGTCGAATCTTGAATTGTAACATTACAGGGCCCTTATTCTGTAACGATTCCTTGTTTCAAAACCACGTCCATTCCTTAAAAAGATACGATATCTTCCCAAAAACGTATGCGTTTGACGTTTGTGCGCGGTAAGGTTTAGGTGTGGAATCTATAGGTTGCGATACAGAATCTAGGCCCTGGTGAATGGAAAACAGCAAGCACTGAGTTATGACCGGCTTATCCTCACCTGCAGGTCTATCTTGGTGAATGAGGAGTAGTCAGCGAGGCCCACCGACTCCCGGCACGCCCAGTACTCGCGCTGCACGGTCTCGAACCAGTGTGGCTTACCGAAAGTCTTCGTGTACGCCCCCTTAAATGGGCGCGGAGGCGGAGCGCCCTCCTTGTTTTCATCTAGTTTGAAGAGTGCACGATTGGTATAACTACTTCACATACATACTCACGAATATTGTCCCCAGAGGGTTAGTCGAGACTAAGCAATGAGGACCGTAAAAGCCACTTGCTCCTCAGCTCGCGGGCCGCTTGCCCCTCCGCGCCTACGCGGGCTTACATTACACTCTAGCGTAGGGCAGACAAGTCTACGTGGAGTCGGTTTTGCCGCGATTCGTTTCTGTCACTGACTTTGTTTAACACAACCTGCACGTTGCACATGTGCTTAGCGTGTTAGGTGGTGAGCATATCGCCGCTTTATGATGTTGGATTTATGTGCGTCACCCAAGGGAAGAGATGGTTTGGTTGAAGCAGCAGCTCTCCTATTAATGTTACAGTGTACAAAATAAATATTCTGATTTAATTTAATTTGTGATTTTAAACTACACTAAGTATGGAGTCACTACTACTTGTGATTTGTTCCGTACCATTTAAGAACTAAACTATTAATGAAGATTAATGTTAATGGTACCATCCGAAAATATTTCTCATA